>CM056053.1:252197246-252708364 GCA_029574335.1 Rana kukunoris | reverse complement strand
TTTTTTTTTTTTACAGTCCCCTGTGCAAAATTTTAGTAAAAAGGTAATTTAAAACTACTCGCGGCCATAATTTGTTGGTCCCCAGGTAACGTAATTGAAAAAAAACCAGCATGGGTTCCCCCCAGTCCATTACCAGGCCCTTTGGGTCTGGTATGACTATTAAGGGGAACCCTGAACCAAAACGTAAAAAAAAAAAAAATGCGTAGGTGTCCCCCCAAATTCCATACCAGGCCCTTCAGGTCTGGTATGGATATTAAGGGGAACCCTGTGCCAATTTATTTATTTTTTTAAATGGCGTAGGTGTCCCCCTCAAAATCCATACCAGACCCTTCAGGCCTGGTATGAGTTTTAAGGGGAAACCCATGCCAAAATAAAATACCAGACCCTTATCCGAGCACGTAACCTGGCAGGCCGCAGGAAAAGAACTCCTGAACTGTACCAGGTCACATGCCCTCAACATGGAAAGGATGTCCCCATGTTGATGGGGACAAGGGCCTCATCCCCACAACTCTTGCCCCCAGACACCGCCCCCCCCATGTGAATTAGTAATGGGGTATATTGTACCCCTACCATTTCACCTAAAAAGTGTCAAAAATAGTAAAAAAGCACAGACACAGCTTGGGATAAGTCCTTTAATAAAAAAAAAAAGGATGTAATTCTTTCACAACCTGACGATACACAACGCCACAATCGATTCCGCCTCCATGGGAGACACCTGACGAATTACGCAAGACCCACCATGACAGCTGTTAAATAGCTGAGGGCGGGGCCACCCATGATGTGCATGGGTGGCCCCGCCTCTTCTGACTCACCAGGGATTTCCCGTTGCATCAGAGGGGGGCAGGGTCACCCGTACATATCACTGGGTAACTCTGCGCATTTGCCTGTTGTGTCAGAGGGGGCGGGATCACCCGCGCACGTCACAGGTGGCCCTGCCCTCGACTATTTAAGAGCTCCCATGGAGGCAAAATCGATTGTGGTGGCGTGTATCATCAGGTCGTGGAAGGATTACATTGCTGGAATTTTTTTTCATTTTTATTAAAGAACTTGTCCCAAGTTGTGTGTTTTTTTTACCATTTTTGTCACTTTTTTAGGTGAAATGGTAGGGGTACATTATACCCAGTCACCAATTCACATGGGGGGGCTGGGATCTGGGGGTCCCTTTTGTTAAAGGGGACTTCCAGATATTCAATAAGCCCCCCACCGGCAGACCCCCACAACCACTGGGCAAGGGGGATGAAGCCCTTGTCCATACAAACATGGGGACATCCTTCCCATGTTGAGGGCATGTGGCCTGGTACGGTTCAGGAGGGGGGCGCTCTCTCACCCCCTCTTTTCCTGCAGCCTGTCAGGTTACGTGCTTGAAAAATAGTCTGGTATGGATTTTTGGGAGGACCACTACGCCATTTTTTTTAATATATATTTTTTTTTTACCCATGCTGTTTTTTTCAATTACTTTTAACTGAACTGCTGGGACCCGACAGTTTTTTTTAAAAATGTGCCACTTTACCGGCATACTATAGACACTCCCCAGGTACACTTTTATTGTTTTACTTTAAGCATTATTATCACTGCTCCCGAAAAAAGTCTGTTTTTAAAACATTTTTTGCATTGATACATGTCCCTTTGGGCAGGACCTAGGTCCCCAAACACTTTTTATGACAATAAAATTCATATTAACCTTAAAATTAGCACATTTGATTTCTCCCATAGACTTTTAAAGGGCGTTCCGTGGCTTTCGAATTTGCCTTGAACACCCCAAATTGTTCAAATTGCTTTTTGGCGAACAGGCGAACACCCGATGTTCGAGTCGAACTTACGCTTGACTCAAACATCGGGCTCATCCATGTCTCTTGTATCCAAAAAGAAAATAGAGACGCTGATAAGTCGACATGGGTCTCTATCACGGATTTGACTGTTCTAAAATGCATTTCTATGCTTTGGAACATATTCCACTAAATTAAAGGGGTGGAGATAGTGACAAAGTACTCTTACAGCGAGAGGCTCGTTGGATCCATAGTTTATTGCATTAAAACATCCTGGCTTATATGATGCTTTAACTATAAGCCATTTTTGTAGATGAGCACGGTTTACAACTTTGCTGTTTTCTCCACAACTTTTAGATAAGTTGATGACTTTTTACATTTTCCTTTAATCATATTCAAATGCTTATCTGCTTTGTTACAGTCAAGTATTTCCTTATGTGATTGCATATTTGTAACTACAGTGATATTTGTTCAACTTTCTTGCTTTTTAAATATATACAGTAAAACCTTGGTTTGAGAGTAACTTGGTTTGAGAGCGTTTTGCAAGACAATCAAAATGTTTAAATACATTTTGACTTGATATACAAGCGATGTCTTGATATAAGAGTAGCGTCATGTCATGGCTGAGTATAAAATAGAAGAGCGGTGCCTCTAAGTGTAGCAATATGGTTACATTTAATGAATGTACAACATTTAGAAACTCACACGGTTGATAAATAAAAGAGGTCTAAGTATGCAGGCCTCCGGGGTAAAGCTTTCCACATAGACCATCCTCTGCACCGCCATTAATGTCCTCCTTTCCACGAATGGTTTAAGCCTCCCTTTCAGATTGCTCTACTGTAGGATAGTCTTTCCGGTCACAACTGCAAACTGACAGCGGTGAGAGACGGAGGTGTGGGGGATGGTCTATGTGGACAGCTTTACCCCGGATGCCTGCATACTTAGATGTGCCTGCTTTAATATTCAACCATGTGAGTTGCTAAATGTTGTACCTTTATTAAATGTAACCATATTGCTACACTTAGAGGCGCCTTCTCTTTTATACTCTGTAGCTCCTGCTGGATTTTGCTGATAATCCCCTTGGGCAGGCTGCCATTTGTGGATGGACATTTTTTGGCTACACAACTTATCACATTGATATTATCTTTTTATATGGACTAAAGACTAAAGGAACAAATCATTTGAGTTTCCATTATTTCCTATGGGAAAATTTGCTTTGATATACAAGTGCTTTGGATTACAAGCATGCTTCTGGACCGAATTATGCTCGTAATCCAAGGTTTTACTGTAGATGGACTCCCATTAGTTACTAGACCAGCTCAGATTTAGTAGTTATACTTAACTAATTAATACTATATTTTTTCTGAACAAAAATGTGAAGTTGATTCAACAAATAATTTTCATAAAATAAATAGTTTTTGTTTATGTAATAACCTTTCTTTCGCCCTTTTTTTCTGGTTGGTGTTCAGTGATCATTCGGACGCATCAGGCATTGTTTTAGGTGCCTAATCAATCACTTTGATTGACTTGAGCCCTATTGGTATAAGACTGATGCTACTGCTTTGGATTGTGATTAGCAACATCTAATTAGAGGTTTCTCTAGTTTTCCTTTCCTAAAATTCAGGCTACTCCACGCATTACCACCATGTGGTGATGATTTACCCAATTATGTTATGTTGAGGGCAGAATATTTTCCAAAATGGCGACTTGAGTAATGACCCACTCAGCGTTATACCGCTTCTGAGACTTTTGGATCTTGTGCATGCGCACCAGCACCCAAAGTTATGTCCGCTTTCTGGTGGTGACGTCAGACGGCGCTGCAGCAGGGGAGAGATATGAATGTGACAAACACTGCCATTCTCTGTCAGAAATGCTCAGTCAGAGAGAGTTTGTATCTCTCCTCCCGCAATAATTTTGATTGATTTCACAGCATAAGTAAGCACTTGAATCATTACATTATTAAGTTTTACTTTGGCATTAGACTTTTATTTCTTAATTGATGAGGCTTAGATGATTCATTTACCTTTCAGATCCTGTCTAATCTATCTATATTGGAAACGATGAGAAGGGGTATTCTGCTGTATGCTGATTTTTTCAGCACTTTTTGCTTCCCACTACATGCCATCCCTCCACGAATAATTTGGGAGCATGATAAATAAATTGATCCAAATCTACAAATGCCATAGAGGTAACTATTATTTATGTATTTCAATAATTATTCAGATACAGATTAGGGATTTTCCACCTCTCTTATATATACAATATTTTCCCTATAGAATATAGGTCTCATACCTATCTCTCCTCTGTGATCACGACAAAATACACCAATGGGATGTCTATTGAAATTATTTAGGCCTTATCATGTCCTTTTTACTAAAGCTAGGTCTGAGCATATGTGGTAGGTTAATTTTTATCTCAATTTTCATACTATTTAAAACTATATTTTGCTAATAAAGCGTTTTGAAAGACAACTTTAAAACAAAAATCCTGATTCAGTTTGTGAGTGTTGTCTCAGAAAACGAGCAGGATTTAAGCCAATGGGGTGTGCAGTACTGCATTTGGCCAGAGGTGTGGGGTCGCCGGTGATAGAGCCATTTTAAAATACTCTGAATCACTCAGAAATACTCAGAAATACTCAGTTCCTGAGTGTTTCTGAGCCTTTCCGAGGGTTTTCGAGTCGAGCCAAGCTGTTCCTGAGTATTTTTGAGGCTCTATGGCGCCCACACTTCTGGCCACATGCGGTATTGCATGCAATAGAAGTCAATGCAAAATAAATTATCTACAGACCCGTCTTATATATACTTGTGGACACTCATGAGCATGCTCAGACCAAGGCAGGCCATGGGGGACTTCCCAGAGACCATCGGACCCCACCCACCTAAGTGGGTGGTTCAAAAATATCCAACAGAGATAGTCATTAGTCTAAGGTATCTTGTACTTCTTGGCCATCCACTTCTTGGATCAAAGAGCAGAAATAAATATGGGTTGGTGGCCATGGATAGAGATTGGGTGGCGCCCGAGTGCCCCTAATGGATGGGCCATGACTGGTCCTCTGTGGGAAAAGGTTGCGAGCGGTAAGTGAACACTCCCTCACACAACCTCCCCATCTGGATCTTCATATTCAGATTTTGGATGAACAGTAGACCAGATGAGATCTTTCATGATCCATGGTCACCACCCAATATTCATGCATCTGGCCCCTTTCAGAACACCGGGTGCATGAATTACAGTGGCAGGGTGTTTTTTAATTTCCTTAGTACAGTAGTTGGTGAACGTTATAAAATGTCACATGGGGGACCATCAGGCTTCTTGGGGCCCAAAGCCCTGTGGATGTGGTTGAACTCCAAGCAGCCAATAGGGATTAAAGCTAACAGCTCCTAAAAGAGTGCTGTGACCATGCACACCACAATGGATTCAGGAAGACCCATCAGGTGTTTTTTGTCTCTATGTGACCTATTTTCAAAGTCCTCTAAAGACAGTAAATTGTTGGACAGCTCACCGTTTAAGTCCTCCAGGTAATACTCTTGGCTGTCTTATGCAGTGGTGGTGGCATCAATCTTGTTCTCCAGGGCACTGGGGTGATTGATTAGGTATCAATCACCCCAGTGCAGCAAGGTTTTGAATCAGG
Organism: Rana kukunoris; assembly: GCA_029574335.1. Classification (NCBI taxonomy): domain Eukaryota; kingdom Metazoa; phylum Chordata; class Amphibia; order Anura; family Ranidae; genus Rana; species Rana kukunoris. The sequence goes on along the minus strand of CM056053.1, from coordinate 252,702,970 downwards.
CTAGGAGTTCAGCATCTCAACAGCTGTTCAATTGGGTCATCCCAGTCCCCCATGGAGAGTAGCTGGGAGAGTTCGGAAATAAAGTCAAGGGCTTCATGTGCACTGTCGTGGAGATAGACTGCACTTTGCAAAAAGCCCTTTCTGGGTGCTAGAGCCACAGACAGCTGATGTTTTAGTCTGTTCAGAATAGGTCTCCCCTAGAGAGAAAATTATTGCCGATGGGCCAGAGGGTAGAGGAGCAAGTGTTTTAAACAGTCATACTCCTTTTCTACTCACAAATGCCCGTTTTCATTTTTTTAAATTGTTCTACCACTTGGCACAGTGCAAAGTGAGGTTATGCATAGAGTATATATTTGGCGATGATTCAATTTCTTGTAACACTCTTGTGGGAGGTTATCTCAAATGAGGATCACCTTCCCTGGAAAAAAGGAAGTCCAGGCACCAGGTCTTTTCTAAAAGCTGATTTGTAGCCAGTTTTATTTAAAAGGTTGCATTAAAAATAAAACAAACACAACTGAAAAAAAATCCTTGCCATCCAAGCACTTACTAAACATATCAGGTTCCTAACCCACAGACGAATGGCTCCTCCCTGTCATCCACAAAACTAAAGATAATGCAAACCTTTCACACAAAGCAGACTTCACATCAGTAGCTCTCTGAGGTATGGCTTCCTTTGTCCCAGGCCAAGAGCAAGCTTTTTCTCCAGTCCTGCCTTGTTTATACCAGCTGATGGTGGACACAAGTGGACAGCAAAATCTGGTCCGGGACCAACCCTGACGAGGTGGCTGGTAAAACCCAGACAGGATCCCACCTTATTTTTCTGAAAATGAACACATGCAAGATGAAACATAACATCCATCAATCACCTCGCCTTTCATAATGTCACTCTAGGATTCATTTTTAAGGTCTATTCTTAAATTGTTACCGACTTGAATTCGTTCTACTTTCATTTCTAAAAGATATTTTTAGGGCAGTTTCTATAGCTCGTTCCTCCCACAGTTGAGTGAGGCATTTCAACAGACGATAATCCCTCACAGTTATTCCTTCTTCTATCTCTGTAAATGTTTAAATAGATGTTCACCAAATTTAATCAACTAACATGTGTGTTTTTGTGTGAGTCATGGTGTACATTTAACATTTCCCCTTTTACATTGTATTATATAACTATAAGTACCAAGATATATTTAAGAGGTACTTTTTTATCAACATTCTTTTTTTTTTGTATACATAAACTTGTACTGGTGTGACAATGACCATACTGTATTTATGTATCTATGTCGAGCATTGCTCTTTTTCGTAAATAGTGGTGAGGGAATTTGTAGTACACTGAGAGAGCTTAGACAGTGGAGGCCCATTCATATGGGGTGCAGGGGCGCCGCCCCCCTAATCCCTGCGCCCAGTTCCTAATCTACATGCAGGGCATCAGATGCATGGATTCCAAAATGATTTTTTTTTAACAAGCACATGATTAGATCCCGAGGCTCTAATTGGCTTAAAAAAAGACTAGGCTTGGGGGGGGGGGGCAAATATATATGGCTCAGAGTACTGTAAATAATTAAAGTGCAGATTAAGTTATAAGCTCACAAACTGGAAGGATCAATTGTATCAATTGTATATTCAAAAACACTTTTGAGGGTATATTAAACAGAACAAAATGAAGAAGTATTGAAAAATATTATTGTTAGATTTGATATATACTGTATTTGTGTATATAAGTCCTATAACCCTTCTAGACTGTAAACTATGGGAACGGCCACTTGAACCCACTTGTATTGAATTGTATTGAAACTGTACTGTTTTTTTGTTTGTTGTAAAGTACTGTGTAAACTGTTGGTACTGTATGAATTCTGTACAATATAATTACATTGGAGGGGGATTCTGGGAAAGTTTATTCACATAGAAAATGGTTAATTATAGTTTAACTATGGTTAACTATTTTTTTTTAAATGTTTTGAGAAATATTTTTCTAATTGTGTTTAGCACACATACTAAAACACATATTTTGTTTACATAAAAAATCACAAAACATTTTAAGGATGATGAAATAAAGCTATTGTGACACTTTTTGGGTGGCATGGCTATATGTAAAACTCATGGAAGCCTTGTGACAGTACCGATGACACATTCAGGAAGCTTCTAAGTGTGAACATTTTACATTGTGTCACTATATGGCTGCAACACATTCAAAAATAAATACCACCATATTGGTAATATAGAACAAAAAAGTGCCAAATAAGACCTTTTTTATTTTTAAGTAAATTAAAATGATGTGATGGTTCTGTCTGGCTTGTGGCAGATTCATATACACCTTTTATTGAGTTTATAAAATGACTGGTATATATTTTCTAAAAGCAGAGTTCTTAAACAATCAAATGATGGTAATTTCAATTTATTTTATGTTGCAGTATATTTTTACTAAAACAAAATTTATTTTAGTGTGCCACAAAAATTTTTTTTTTAAATGTTTGCACATTTGTCAGTCAGGCTTTTATTAAAACAGTGCACCAAATTAGTGTTTTATATATTATTCAAAATATATATTTAGCTATGCAAATTAGACACATAGTTATTATAAAACTAGTCAGCCAATGCTGATATTGTTACATTTGGCCTAGGCATCTCTAGTCATGAAAAGTTTAAACACAATAAAAAAAATTCTCCCAACTACATGACAAATCCACTACTAGTAAAACTGGCAGTGCATGAACATACAAGCTGCTTTTATACTCTGTTACCGTTTAAGAGATGATTAACTAGCATAAAGTGTACAGTATGACACAAATCGGTGCTCATTCCAAATATGAAATCATGTAACAAATATGGGTAGTTCTGCACATGACTAGATGTTTGAAACAAATGCATATTCCATTCTCTTCACTGTAGTAAATCATGCGTTTAGCAGTTCATGATTATTCTGCTACTATCCTTTTTTGGCCCTTTGGCTAAGATCAAGTGTAGCATCTGTTCTTATCTTTAATGATTATTATGCTGCTTTAGTAATATTATCCATTTTGCTGCCAGAGATATGTTTGCATCCCCCAAACACACATTAAATCTATTCATTTAGGCTTTAAGATTTGTTAAAACCTCCAAACAGTATATATTGTCTGAAATAAGAGAATATAAGGAATAAAATGGTGGTAGTTCCAATTCTTATGCTACATGACATTAGTGCAATGCTTTTTTTATAACAGAAACAAAGAAAAACTAGCGCTGTGGAAATTAACGATTAATTCCTTGATTAATCGTAAATTTTTTTGATCAATTAAAATTCTTTTGATCGGTACTCACCTTTCCGCCGGCTTCCTGGTCTTCAGGGAGTTTTATCAGAGATCTGGTGATGTCACGGACACCGGCAGGGCTTGCCGTGTCCATCTGAATGGCTCCTTTGCTGTGCCTTCATATCTGCATGCCGGCGGGACCTTACTATCTGCCACACGCAAGGGCTGTTACACTTTCCTCTATCACTTCCCTCTATCAACCTGGGATTCTACAGCCATCCAGTGGGAGTTGTGATAGTTCCCTTTACGGGACATCTACATGCCGATGGACTGATGTTAACCCCTTCTCATCTGAAATCAGCAGTGGTATCGTTGTACACATTTTTATACCAGTATCATACTTAGCTACATGTTTTTACGACTGCTTTTGCTACCGTTTGGTATTATTTGCACAATTTTTACAGTTTATGTAGCTACATAGATTTTATCTCCAGTGCAATATTTATTTTATTACCTACTTGAAGACTATAAAAGTTTTAATGCTATTCCCATCGAGCACTGCCTTTGTGTGTTTTTTGAATAAATAGAGAACTCTGTGCTATGGTAATAAAAATATAAATATATTAAAGAAGCTGCTCCCCTAAAGTTGTGTGAAAACAACTTTAGCAATGTGTGGGGTGTATAATAATAAGGAGGCGCTAATAGTAGGTGATACATAAATTCCAAATTCTAGCTTGAGACAATATATTATAAGAAGAAAGTGCAGCACAATATAAATAAATAAAATTAAATAAAATATTAATATAAATTTAACTAGTGCAAATATGATATTCAAAAAGATTAGCAAGATTGTAGCAAGTAAAAAAAAGTCCATAAAGATAATCCACCAGTGCTGAAGATTCACATAAAGTGTCAATCCCTCCACCAAGAGTCGCTCTATGTACTTCTCACCTCCCAGCATGGACCCATGAATTACCAGGAAGTCATGCAAAGCAGATACTGTCAAAGATCAGAGCTCCACAAAGAATCCCCCAATATGTTGCTTAAAATCCACAGAGAACACTAAATTCCTATTTATTTCTTTTTTTACCTCTTACGGGAAACAGTTCTGGGAATTTTAGTACCACGGGGAATTCTGGGTATTGTAGGTGTTCTGGCAATACACGGGGTTCCGGAAGTCCTGGGTCATATAGGGTCTCCTCCTTTAATCAATTTGGCAAACCCTTCTAAACACTACTTTATCTTTTGGTGTTGCCTGGAAGACATCAGACTCTCCATATAGGATCAGCAAGCTAGAAGGAACATGGGCATATATATCATATATTTCATGAATGATATATCCCCCTGAGGAAGTCACATGACCCTGTGGTGTAACGTAAAGGGAAGATGCCAATCTGTCATCACGCTAAAACACGCATTGTGAGCATACTGTGAAAATAATGTCTGATTGTCTTATACCCGCACTTTGAGGACTGAATGCTTTTTATAGTTTGGTGAACTCTAAACACCAGGAAAATGTGGGTGTTTAATAAACCAGTTATTTAAAGATAAAGCACTATGTCCAGCTTTCTCACTTTATGCATGGGATATGTGTAAGAGAAGGAAGATTCTAATCTCAGGATAACCAGCTAAGGAGTGAAAGAGCAGAAAACATCCCCAGAGAATCTCAACATAACCAGCTAAGGAGTGAAACACGAGAAAATATCCCCAGAGAGGGACAGAAGCGCATATAGACCATTGCTTGGTCTTATCCCCCAGGTGAGGGCACATCAGATGAGGGGATTACTACTAATGTATGTGGATGATTGAAGCACATAGTGGTGACCACTTCAGCCCCGGAGGATTTTGCTGCCAAATGACTGGCCCACTTTTTGCAATTGGGCACTGCGTCACTTTAACTAACAATTATGCGGTCATGAAATGTGGCTCCCAAACAAAATTGACGTCCTTTTTTTCCCACAAATAGAGCTTTCTTTTGGTGGTATTTGATCATCTCTGCGTTTTTTTTTTTTTTTTTTTTTTTTTTGCGCTATAAACAAAAATATAGGGACAATTTTGAAAAAAAAAAAAACAATACATTTTACTTTTAGCTATAATAATTATCCCCAAAAATATATATTTTTTTTGTTCTCAGTTTAGGCAGATATGTATTCTTCTACATATTTTTGGTAAAAAAAATCACAATAAGCGTTTATTGATTGGTTTACGCAAATGTTATAGCATCTACAAAATAGAGGGTAGTTTTATGGCATTTTCTATCATTATTGTTTTTTTTTGTTTTTACTAGTTATGGCGGCGATCTGCGATTTTTATTGTGACTGCAACATTATGGTGGACACATCAGACACTTTTGACGCTATTTTGGGACCATTCACATTTATACAGTGTCAGTGCTATAAAAATGCACTAATTACTGTATAAATGTGACTGGCAGGGAAGGGGTTAACCAGTAGGGGGTGGGGAAGAGGTTAAGTGTTCTAGGGATGTGTTCTAACTGTGAGGGGCGGAGATTACTGTGACATGACACTGATCACTGCTCCCGATGAGACGATCAGTGTCGTGTCACTAGGCAGAACAGGGAGATGTCTTGTCTACAAAGGCATCCCCTCGTTCTGCCATTCTGTGACCTGATCACGGGACATTGGCGAACATCAAGTCTGCAGGTCCCACGGGCACTTTCACGGAGATTGCAGAAGGTGCACATGCCCACTAGGCAGCAGATTCAAAGCAACGTATAGATATATATACCCTTTGATAACGTGTAATGACACAAAACGCGTCATGGAAGATTTTATCACTGCTGTTATCCATGTCTATATGCACTGTGTACTACTTCAAAATTGTAAGTGCATGAGTCTATTAAATTTTTAACTTTAAATTACGGTATCACACTATGTTGCTCCTCCTCCTTTTTCCTTCTCTGGTATTGTGACTGCAAATACTGACGAGACTTGGCCATACACCTTTATTGTGGGTATTCATATCGGTTTGGACAAGAGTGGTTATCCTGCGTCTGGAGAGACTCCTAGGACACCTGTATACTATAAGCTTGTCTGACTCACAAAGCGTATGCTTTTCTGAGTCCGACATTTCTGGTAAGCCTACATCTTCATCGGTGGAGGGTTTTTCACATTGGAGTCACATTGGAATTGATTCATCACCTTATCACTTTCTTCTGGAACTCTGATTTCTATACAGTTAAAATTCCAGTGGACTAATTTGTCTTTTTTCATTTTTGATATGGACTTTTCACACTTGGTGCATGAATTTTCTGTATATTTTTAATATATCTTCTTTATATATTATTTTGTGTTGTAATTGCACGCCAGTATAATTGCATTTTTTATATTTGTTTAGCGCGACACTTTCTCTTTACACTTTATAGATATATATATGTTGCTTTGCCTGCCCGTGGCATTCTGCCAACGTTTAAGTGCCTGAGGCAAGCGGTTAAAGGAAGAGGTCATTTTTTTTTAAAAGATAGAGCATATGCAAGCATGTATTTTAGTGTTGGAGGTGTGATATGTAGATAGGCTCTAATTTTCATATTTTCTGGTCCTGTTCACTAATACAGGAATTTTGGTTAGAGGTTTTGCAAACGATTAAGAGTGTGACAAGTCTGCCACTCCCCTTAGATCCTATCCATTATTTGTGCTCCCCTTTTCAGGGATCTCAAAATCTACTAAACGTTTGACCTCATATATACTTCTGGCTGCCAAGAGGGCTATACCGTTGTGCTGGTTGTCTATATGGATGAGCTTCGCATTCAAGTCAAACATTGTATGTTCGATCGTTTGTCGAAATACGAACAAAATGGGTCGTTCCTGCCAAATTCAAGTTACGTTTCACAGACCATAATTCACTGCGGCATCGCTGGCTGATGATTGGCCAAGCATGCACTATGACCCGCATGCTTGGCCAATCACAGCGCGCAAAAAACGAAGAGCCATAATTGGCCAATAATGGCTCAGGGGGTTTAGTACACGCCCCACACTATAAAAGGCCGTCTGCAGGTCGGCCTTGTGTAGTGTGTTGCGGTGGTGGTTAGAGAAAACAGAGAGAACAGACAGAGACAGAGAGATTGTCATTTTTTGCAGGGAGACAGGCTAGTCAGTTAATGTTACAGTGTGTAGAGGATATATATACATCCCAGGTGTTGTACATATATTTATACACTGTATAGTTTAGCTAGATCAGTTCTTCCTAATTTACTGGCAGGCAGGTGATTGTGCTATTTAAAGATGTTTTCACAAGGCATACTATAGGCACCCAGCAGGTACAATATTTAAAGGAATTTTTCATTTTTTGTTTTAATGATTTTAATGATGCTTAAATTAGAAAAAAAAAAAATCCTTTAAATATTGTACCTGCTGGGTGTCTATAGTATGCCTGTGAAAATGTCTTTGAGAACCCAGGTCTTGCCCGAGGGAACATGTATCAATGGAAAAATGTTTTAAAAACGGTCGTTTTTTCAGGAGTCCTGAAAAAAACGAGAGTTTTTAAAACTTTTTTTCCATTGATACATGTTTCCTGGGGCAAGACCCGGGTTCTCAAAGACGTTTTATGACAATAACTTGCATTTTAGGCTTTAAAATTAGCGCTTTTGAATTCGAACGTTCGAGTCCCATAGATGTCAATGGGGTTCTAAATGTTCGCGCGAGCGAACAGGGGGGGTGTTCGGCTCATCCCTAGTTGTCTACTACCCCCTGCTCACCTGCAGTTTCTACAACTTGTAGCAGAGGTTAGGAGGATGGAATTTCTTACACCTCTGGTTCATGATACGGTCTCTCAGTTTAACAAAATTTGGGAGCCCTGGGACCAATCGAAATATGGGGACCATATGGACTAAATATACTTTGAAATTTGGATATGATTTTTGTTACATGGTCTTTTCCCTTGAGTTGCTCTCCTGTAGACCCTTCATTGTGAGCTGACATGATCACCCTGTAATCTTTGCCCTTGCCTTATGTTAATCGTTAATGCAGTGGCGTATCTAGGGTATGGCAGCCATGGCAAGTGCCATGGGCTCCATATGAAGGGGGAGTTGTTGAGTGGCTGGGCAGCAAGGCACTTACCAAGGTATCACAAGGGATGATAAATATCACTAGTTTTGTTAGTTGTTTTTTTTTGTTAAGGTTATCTGAAAGATGGGTTTCAAATGTTTCGACAGAGGCGCAGTTTCAGCTTGCCATAGGCACCATTTTCACTAGATACGCCTCTGCATGAATGTCAACTATACATAGTATGCTGGAAAAGTTTTGATATTGCATTATGGATAACTGTTTCTAAGCTTTGATCTTGTTTATACGTTGTTATTGTTTATTTGATACACTCTGTGATGGATCTGTTGTACCTTTATTGTTTTCTCTCTCGTTTCTTGCTTTCTTTTTTTCTTAACTAATAAAAACTACAATTACAAAAAATAAATAAAAAAATCTAAGAAAATGATTGGGGAAAAATTCTCAGTGTCCCCCTGGACTCCTGGTTGGGCAGTGAAAGAGGGAATATCAGCTTCTCCTGAATTAGGAGGAAGTCATACGGGGTTCTGAAGGTCATAGGGAAGGCTGGCATGGGTGACAACATGTTGGGGCTGAGGTGACACCCCACTGGTACTTGGCCTTTCTTGCTGAGGTGCTGGTGGATGGCACTGCTGTGCTGGTGGATGGCACTGCAGTGGTAGAGGATGCCACTGCCTCCTCACCAGAACACCTTCATTTGGCGGGCAGAATATCTTCCTCCTCTGAGTCTGTCAGTGTTCCACTACTGATGCCATGTACACATGACCGGTTTTCCCATTGGATAAAAAAAACAATGGTTTTCCCGAGGGAATTTCGGCCACGCTTGTCTTGCGTATACACAGTCAGACCAAATTCCGCCCGTCCAAAGCGCAGTGACTTACAAAATGTACAACGGCACTCTTAAGGGGAAGTTCAATTCCAATGGCACCACCCTTTGGGCTGCTTTTGCTGATCCTTGTGTTAGTAAAAGTTTGGTGAGAGACGATTCGTGCTTTTCAGTCTTCATGCTTTTCAGATCGTTTTCTGGTGTTCAGTTGGTGCTTGAGGCTTCGTATCTGTCTGTTTCAAGTGCATTCTTGTCTGCTAGTTTCGGATTTTCAGGTCTTGCTGTTCTTCAGTGCGTTCTGTTAGTTCATTCTGACCAGCCGACCATTTTCTAGCCATGTTGCAGGTACGTACTCATCGTAGAGTTTGTGCAGTGCATACGTTTGGTGTTGGGGTTCTTGCTTTAACCTAAACTCAATCCATGTATAGGGTGAGGAGGAGTTTATGGACGAAGATTTGGTTGCTCCAGCGTGACCAATTCTGTCACATGCCTTTGCTGCGGGAGAGCCAGAAGAATAATCCTTATGACTTCAGGTATTATATTATCTCCGGATGACGGACCCCGTTTTTCACCATCTGTTGGCTTTGCTGTCCCCTTTTATAACAAAGCAGGACGTCTGCATGCGGTAAGCCATCACTGCCGAGCAAAGGCTAGTTTCCACATTGCGTTACTTGGTATAGGGAGAAGTCTGCAGGACCTCAAGTTCACAACAGGCATCTTCCCCAGGCTCTGGGAATCATTATCAGTTTTCTCCTTTAACATCACATTCTATGTATTTAATGTATGATAATGTGTTGTATTTATTTAATCATTCCCTAATTACCATGATTGTGATAGGCTGTGAATGTCACCTTTGTCCTTGTGCATGCTGTAATTTTAATGCTTTTAATGCTCCTTTTTTTGGCCTACATGCATATTTCACTTCATGCAATCCTTGGCCGATACACACCTAGCCTAGTCACTTAACAATGTATTTTGTCAGTTCCATTGTAGTGCCCTAAACACTCCCAAAAATGTGTACAAATGTTTTTGTTCCCTTTAAATTCAGGCAGAGTGGCAGAGGCTTTTTTGGAGAGCCCAAACTCAGCTAAACCCCCCCCCCCACCCTAAAATGTGTACAAATGATTTTGTTCTCATCAATTCCAGGCAGAGTAGCAGAGGCTTTTTTTGGAGAGACCAAAACTCAACTAGAATCCACCCCCTAAAATGTGTATAAAAATGTTTTAGTTCTCATTAATTACAGGCAGAGTAGCATTTAGAACAACTCCTAATTTTTTTACAATGGGCCATCAGAGGGGGTGAGAAATCGGATAAGTAATACTTGTTTTTTTTATATATATTTAAATATACTGTATAGTATATATACATACCACCCCCCCCCCCCACACACACACACACATAATCAACAAAAAAAGCACATAATCAATTCCAGGCAGAGTAGCAGAGGCTTTTTTTGGAGAGACCAAACTCAGCTAGAAAACCTCCCCCCCTAAAATGTGTACAAATGTATTTGTTCACATTAATATCAGGTAGAGTAGCAGAGACTTTTTTTTGAGGGCCCAAACTCAACTAGAATCCACCCCCTAAAATGTGTATAAAAATGTTTTAGTTCTCATTAATTACAGGCAGAGTAGCATTTAGAACAACTCCTAATTTTTTTACAATGGGCCATCAGAGGGGGTGAGAAATCTGATAAGTAATACTTGTTTTTTTTATATATATTTAAATATACTGTATAGTATATATACATACCACCCCCCCCCCCCCCCCCACACACACACACACACACATAATCAACAAAAAAAGCATAAGCTATAAATGAAAATCAAGAAAACACATTATCCAGTCCTCCTGTACTATATATTGTAAATGCAGGTGAAGTAAATGTATCTCAAATGTTGCATCAGAGAACATCTGAACATCTGAACAATTGAAGTGACTGGAGAATGGTATCTAGATATAGAGTGTCAGAGTAATTGTGTATATGTTATTTGTACAGAGGGCAAACATAGCATTTCTGAGTAATTCCATCAAATTACAACTCCAATGTCACATGCAGTGCTAAAGACTCATGAGTATCTTCATGGGGGCTCCAACAAGGATTCCAGGCCTTCAAACTGTAATCAGAACCAATACCCAATATAGTTATCATTAAAAGGCTGGCTAATATTAAGGTAGTCTTCCAAACAACTCATGCTAAGATCCTGGAATGAGCTGAAATGTATATATCTTAACAACTGGATATTACTGAGGCATTCCTTCAACCAGTTCATACTTACGATTCTGAAATAAGTTTTAATAGATATATAGCATTTCCATGCAGTTCCCAGCGCACAGTGGAGGATCTCATTTGCAAAACAGGTTTTGCCCTATCATTATAGTTGTAAGCCATGAGAATAGGTAACCACCTGTGATGCAGTCTACTACTGCCAACAATATTAACATCTTTAGGGTCATTTGGTATATATTGATATCAAATAATGATACATAAATATCTGTTGTCACCATAGAATAACATCACCTGTACATGGGTGCCATGATGATACTGCAGAATGATAGGTGTGATGCAATGGCATTGCCCATCTATAGGAGACATTTAGCCACATTGGATTTGCCAAAAAATCAAGAAAGGATATCAAGGATATCAGGGGGAAAATCAAGGATATCAAGGAATCAATGCAGACTTTTCAAGCAAACTGGTATTGTTTCAAGTAATTATAATGGCACACTTTGATTTACAGTTTACATTTGGCACTAGGTACAATGCAACATAAAACCACTACCTGCCAACATTGCTAAGTAACCACAGTTATATATACTGTATATATATATATATATATATATATATATATATATATATATATATATATATATATATATACAGTATATTGTTTTAAAACCAGCAATCAGCTTTCCTGTAAAATAAATCTGGGCAGATTTACAGCAGCCTGATCACTTTAGAGTACTGTGGACACCTGTCTGCCATCTGTAGCTGTTCCCAGGCTCTTCTGTTCCACCAGGACACCCAGGACGAATGAAGCCAGAAGTGATCAGGATTTCATTACTAATGCCGCGTACACACGGTCGTTTTTTCTGATGAAATAAAATGAAATTTTTTAAATGTCATTTAAAATGATCGTGTGTGGGCTTCACATCGTTTTTTGTCTTCTGAAAAACGACAAAAAAGAAAAATTCGAACATGCTTCAATTTTTTATGTCGTTTTTGAAAATGTTGTTTTTTGTGTTGTAAAAAAAATGATCGTGTGTGGGCTAAAACGATGTTTTAAATCCGCGCATGCTCAGAAGCAAGTTATGAGACGGGACGCTCGTTCTGGTGAAACTACCATTCATAATAAAGTAAGCACATTCATCACGCTGTAACAGACAAAAAAGTGCAAATCGTCTTTTACTAACAAGGAATCAGCTAAAAGCAGCCCAAAGCCGAATAGAACTTCCCCTTTAGAGTGCCGTCGTACGTGTTGTACATCAACGCGCTTTGTTCATCATTTTTCAAAAACTATGGTGTGTGGGCAACATCGTTTTTGATGATGAAGTTGGAAAAACTTTGTTTTTTGGACATGCTGAAAAATGTCATTTTTTTTAATGCCGAAAAGTGATAGTGTGTATGCGGCATTACAGTTTCAGCACTGTCATTCCATGGACGTTACAGCCAGGGAAGCAGCTGATCAAGCAAATTTGTGTTTGACAAAGACAAGAGGACAGGGTAGTTATTATGGGTCTACTAGACACTGTATGTCCCCATAAAGAGAAACTTGTCACTGCCCAAAGCTATCATATGGATCTTGTTCATCCTTTGTTATAGCAATAAAGTTTAATGAAAAAAAAGTAAAATAAACAAGAATAATAAAAAATGTAAAAGCACATCCATCTCCCCATGCTCACGTAAAAATGCACACATAAGTCCATATGTACTATCTGTTGTACACTTAACTGCAGTTGTTAACTTTTTTTTAGTGGCTTCATTGGTGACATTTTTTTTTAGAAATAAAACTTTCCTTTTTTAAATTACTACACCATGGGAGCCTATATGTGTTTACTTTGAGGAACTTTTATTGCCCATTTTTTTTGCCTTTGCGGAGTTGGAGAGGAGGTCTGAACAGTTCAGGTGAGGACCCACTAGGCAGTACAGAAGCTTGCTGAGAATATACCTTATACGCTGTCTGCTCTTGCTGGGGTGCCGTCATCTGTTGATTGGGGACACATATGGGGGATCACCTAAGTCACAGGAGTTCACCCCTGTCAGCATGGAGCACCTTATCACTGCACGAACTGTCTATGACCACTTGCCTTCCAGAACTTATTATTTATACCTGCATTTGGAGACCTTTGGTATTCTTATGAACTTATTTTTTAGGATATGTGAAATATGAGACATCAGTAGGGTAGTTTTAAGCCCTGTACACGATCGGTTCATCTGATGAAAACGGATCCATCAGTGAAAAAATCCATCGGATTAGATTCCATCAGATGTCCGATCGTGTGTACAGGGCATCAGAGTTATCTCTACTAGCCTGGTTTGCACATTTGTTAATATGTTAATGGACTGCACATCTTATGGCCTTATCGGTTACTGTATATACATATCTGGTATCAATAATATGATATCTCATGTAGCTATTCAGAGCTGGGTGAACTATATTTAGCTGTTTATATATTTAGTGAAGTGGTTTAGCCTATCACTTTTCTCACTTGGAGCTCTCTCCTTACACTAAGTGTGATCTTTCACCATATTAGACACTAACTTAGTGATCTACACATCCAATCAAGGCACAATTCCCTTACTTCATATATTGTGTTTCACAATTTTTATACGTTGTTCACTTTTTTTTTTTTATTTGAATAAGTTGTTCACTTTGTGAGTAACACTGATTGTGTTTACACTATTTTCTACACTTTTCACATTATAATTGTAACTTTATTATTTTTAATTAGTATTTGTTATTTGTATTTGTATTATCATAAGGGTATTGTTCACCCTGTTATAGCAATAAAGTTTAATAAAAAAATTCAAATAAACAAGAAAAATAAAAAATGTAAAAGCACACCCATCTCCCATGCTCACGTGAAAATGCACACATTGGTACATATGAGAGTTATTGCTGTGAATATCGGACCGAGAGCAAAAATTATAGTGCCCTAGTTTATGTTTAACGCTAAAATGATGACCTGTAAAGGCTTTTAAATCATATATATATATACTGTTTTAGGTACTATAGTTTAGCTGCCATTTCACAGATGTGTGCAAGTTTAAATCTTGACATGTGTATATATTTACCTAATAAAACATCATGTTATATATTTTACAAAAGAAAATGGGTAATATTTTGTTTTGTTTGCTCTAAAATTCATTCAAGTGTATATTTTCTTAAAAAAATTGCATTTGATAAGTGGCTGCACAAATATTATGTGACAGAAAAATACACCTTTTTATTGTACAGGGCCTCAGGTTTCAGAAAATATATAATGTTTTGGGATTCTAAGCAATTTTCTAGCAAAAACTGTAACGTGTATGTGAAAAACGAAATAATTGCTCCAGTAGGCAAGTAGTTCAAGGATAAGTGCACCTCCAAGTAAGTATCCTGATCCTCCACCTCCAGTATTTTCATTGCTATAATAAATATAACCATAAATAATTGAAACCATATATCCTTTTAAACTGCCAGACTCATCCAGGGCCAAGAAAGTAATTCAGGCTATAGTGCTTCCATTGGTGTTATCAACTAAGGTAAATTTTAATATATCAAAGAGTTATCTCTAGATTGAAATTGTAGTCTAGGTATTCCAGATCATAGTTTTTTTTTTTTTTTTTTAAACTGGATACTTCATTATTGAATGTAGTAATGAACTATAATTGAACTTTTAATGGCATCGTGGGTAAATACTTCATCACTGACTGTAGTGATAAAGTATAACTCAAATCTTAAGGGCAGGCTGGATGGATTTTGGGGTTGTAAATGCTTGGGCAAAATACAGATAGTGCACTTAATTGTGCACATGTCCTTAAATGTAATGTTTCAGAATGATCATTTATTTATATTTAGATTATAAATTCATGTTGAATTGGGATTGTGCAATGCAACTCATTTGTGTCTGGCTAATTATTTTATTGATTTGGAATATTTCATAGGTAATTATGTTTAAATGATTTAGATTGTAAATCATGCTGAGTGTGGGACCTCTGGAGAATTCATAGGACAATATGATCAATTTTTAATTTGGTGTGAAGCAATGTGAATCGTGTTTTTGAAATTTAGAAGTAATTACTGAAGGATGAGTGCACTTTTACTCCTTGTTACTTATTTTATTTTATTCTTCAAGACTATAGATTTGTTCATCATCTTCTATGACACACATTCCAAAAGCCAGCACATATAAAGCAATAAATCCCTTCTATAATTTTGACAGCAACCATTTGATGGCCTGAAAGATTGACTTGACATAAGCACACAGGCAACTGTGGGGGAGATTTACTAAAACTGTTGCACACAAGTCTGGTGCAGCTGTGCATAGTAACTAATCTGTTTCTAACTTCTGCTTGCTCAGTTAAGGTTTGACAATAAAATATAGATGCTGACTGGTCACTCTGCACAGCTGCAGCAGGTTGTGTGTGCACCAGTTTTAGTAAATCTCCCCATGTGACAGTTATAACCAGATGCATGCCCTGAATGTAGCATGCAATGTGCATGTCACAGTAGACTAAATTTAAATTAAAACACTACAGAAAACAACATTGCCATGTTTGATTAAGGATTTTACAAGAATTTATGACTTGAGTTTTCTTTTTGGAAACAGTTAGTGGGTTTAGTAAGTGAGTGAGTGAGTAACTTGTATAGCGCTACAAATGCAAACTAAATCGCCTCAAGGCCTCAAGGTTTAGTTACCCTTGAAAAAGTTAATGGTGTGCATATATTGAATTTACCAACATTCAGAAGTGAATCAGGTGTCACAAGCCACATTTTTTCACTCTTTGTAAGGTTTTATTACAGATAGCATAAAAAATATTCTAATTGTCTCACAGAGCAATGACACAATTAATATGTTGGATTCATTACGTCTAGCTTTCCTTTTCTTTTCCCCTCCAATTCTATTTCCAAAGCAACCAATAGATATGTTTAATACTACAGCATAAGAATAATCCTTGAATGACCAACTAAACTACTAAGAACATACCTAACTTTCATTGTTTCCTTTTTTCCATCACATAACTTTTATTATATATTTAAATTAGAACATGATGCGTCTATCAATTTCTTTTTTTTTTTGGTTGGCATTGTATTGAGCATAGACATATTTTTCAAACATCACATGCTTATCCATTTCCCAAATCCAGTCCCAAGAGTATGTGGATTAGGTGAAACCCAACATGAGGCTATCAACTAGTGTGCCATGAATTACGATGTCACTATAGCCACTACCTGGTCATGATCCATATTGGAGGCATAGAGTGGGATTTAGTATCAATACAGTTTCCTATATGAGATTTAACATATCTAGCACTCCCTGCCAGTACTTATGGTTTTGGATATCTCCAAAAGAGATGCATTAAATAGCCAGGAGATTGGTCACATCATGCACATTCAGGAATGTCGCTCCTGTCTTATATTTTTTTTCACCGATGGATAAAAAAACGATGGAGCCCACACACGATCGGATCGCCCGGTGAAAACGGTCCATCAGTCTGTTTTCATCAGACGAACCGATTGTGTGTACAGGGCTTTAGAAATAAGAACTTTGCTCAGACTACACTGTCTAAAATAGGGACAGGGGAGAAAGAAACAATTAGAGTCAAGCTTTGAATCCTCAAAGTATTTCTTAATTGTAAGTATTGAAAAAAAAATCTCTGATCTAAAGCATAATCCATACAAAGTTGTTGATATGTTGTCAAGACCCCAGAGGAATACAGTTGCATCAAGGTAGTGATCCCTGCACATTTCCACCTGGAAAACCCTTACATTTCTGAAATATCATCAATTTTTTTTGGACCATAACTGTGTAAATTAAGTGTACCCAAAATACCCAATATTGTTTTGGTAGACTGTCAGACCTTATATATTAAATATAATGTAGGGCAAGTAAATTGGTTAAGAGGTGGAATAGTAGAATCCATGGCCAGCAAAGGTCACTATTATAAAATAAGTAGTAAGTATTCTATAAGAGGATATGTGTAAGCTACCATTTTTTTAACCACTTCAGCCCCAGACCATTTGTCAGCTTAAAGAGGTCTTTTTACAATTTGGCACTATGCTGCTTTAACTGGTAATTACACGGTCATGCAATGTTGTACCCAAACAAAATTTGCGTCCTTTTTTTTCCCACAAATAGAGCTTTCCTTTGATGGTATTTGATTGCCTATTGTTTGCTATATAAACGGAAAAAGATCAATTTGTTTTTTAAATTATATTTTCTACTTTTTGTTATAAGAAAAATCTAATAAACTAAATTTTAGTTATACATTTAGGCCAAAATGTATTCAGCCACATGACTTTGGTAAAAAAAAAAATGTCAATAAGTGTATATTTATTGGTTTGCACAAAAGTTATAGCATCTACAAACTAGGGTAAGTTTTCTGGAATTTACGCAGCTTTTAGTTTTTGACTGCCTATCTAAATGGGATCACATGCACCAAAAAAAAGGGGGGCGAAATACAAAAGGGGGGAACCCAAACATGCATAGAGAAAATAAAAACACCATGAACCAATATAATTATAAAATGTTTATTAAATTTACAACGTCCATATATTCAACAACATATATGACCATTATTTGGAATAACATTGGCCACGGCCTGGTTCACTGGTTTTTTGAAACCGTTGATAACATTTTAAACTTTATTTAAAACTTTAACTCTTGAAACACCAACTTTAATAACCACCAATTCCAGCCCAGCCACTTGAGACTCGAGCTGATCCATCATTAAGCATCAAAAACTTGACTCAACTCTCCCAACCGACAGAAGGGGTGCCATTTGCAGCCCTTCTGTCACCACCCCCCAAGACCGCGTCCGACTCAATCCATGTTTGAAAGTCCATGTTGAGTATATCTAAACCAATCTCTGCTAAGTATACCCCATCATTCCTGTACAAATCTTGCAGCCCACCCTCTAATTCTACATGGCGGAAAGAAAAACCCAGATCTGGGGTGAGCAATTTCTCCATCGCCCTATTAATGCGTTTTCGCATTTTTTCCAATGGCTTAAAAACCAGTGATTCCAACCAACGTAACCTTGGTATTATTTCCGAGAATACCAGGACCGAATTTGGGGAGGACAGCTTCAGAAATCTAAATGTATCTTTCATTTCAGAGATTAGGTCAAAAGTCTTTCTTTTACCAATGTCGTTCCCACCAACATGCAAAATTAGAATATCCGGAGCAGAATACATTGAATATAACCTACCTAATTCGAAAATCAAATCCTCCCATAACATACCCCTGCGACCATACCAAAAAACACGAAGAACTGCAGGGTCCAGTCCTAAATTTTCCAAATATACTCTATTTGCTGCTCGCTTCTGAGCCCAGAAAATAAAAGAATGCCCTACTATCCAAACAGAGCGCTGATATCCTGTAATGAAAAAATAACCAATTAATACGGACGTATATAAGTTTTGTAAACATTTGACCTCCACCTACCAATCCTTTTTATAGTACCTTCCTCCAAACGATCCTTGCTGCTTCTGTGGCCGCCCCAATCCTAAATGAGTGGGTAGTGATTTTTTAATGCCCTAACTGAAGAAACGTAATGATTTTTCTTAGCACAGCAGAAAATTGGTACCCCGTCACCCGGGCTCCATTTACATGAATGAACAAAAATTCTGACAGGGGGGGGCGAATTCTTAAGTACGCATTAAGAGTTGCCACCGGACAAATGCTACTGTCCTGGCATTTACTTAAATGGACCCATGTTCCTAAACCCAAAGGATCTGTCTTACTAAATCTCAGAAACACTCTGATCCCGTCCTGAAAAACCACGGCCTCGGAAAATAGCATACCCGAAAACCTAGTTCCCGAGGAAGGAAGGACCTCCGATAACCGAAACGCTCCAAAAAACGCTAAGGAAAAAATTGAAGAGAATAAACTTGCTTCGTAGCCAGAAGAACATATTGACCAGGTTGCCCCACAAATCCGTGACAGAATGTCCGGAGTGATGGGTGACCTACCGTCATGTGTAACCCCACTCCTTCTATACCCCTTTAAAACCTGCCTGACAGAGAAAAAAATCATGACAAGCCGGCAAATTGTAAAGGCGAAGAAAAAAGGATACAGTATACCTGACAAGGTCTTACTGATGTGGGACCAATAAAATCAATGAATGCAAAAAAGCAAGAATTAACTGCTCTGAATGATCAGCCACAGATAAATGCATTGAATTTAAAAATGTCGCCCACGAAATCCATGAAGAAACATAATTCTTCCAAGTAGATGGGGCCACCGAGTTCTGAATGCTCTGATAAATCAGATTAAATCCCATAGGTGCAAAGGGATAGGCACCCCGACCCTCTCTGCCACCGGTAGTAGTTTGAAAAAACTATCCATCTGTCGACGAGAAAGAGAGTCAGCAATCTCGTTGTTCTTTCCCGGTACATACCTAGCTTTAATCCAAACGTTCCACTTTAAGCAGAGGAAAACTAAATTTCTTAAGAAAACTACTACTGGAGGAGATTTAGATAAAAGACTATTTACCGCAAAGGCCACTCCTTTATTGTCCGTGCTTACTAAAAGCCTTTTGTTGACAAACAAAGGGCCCCATATTTCTAGAGATACTATCACATTAAATAGCTCTAAAAGAACTATATTCTTACAAAACCCATTTGCAACCCACCTGTCCGGCCACACCTCCGCGCACCATTGGGATCCCCACACTGCTCCGAACCCCACTGAGCCAGATGCGTCCGTCTGCAACAGGAAATCGCTATCCAAGACAAAATCTTGCTGCCACAACATTTTCCCATTGTAGTACTCTAAAAACTGAATCCAGACTAACAAGTCCTTCTTGATTTCCGCAGAAACCCTAATATGAGCAGCCGGATTTTTCAAACCTGAAATTGCTGAGTACAGACGCCTAGAAAAGACCCTTCCCATGGGTAATATCCGTGTGGAAAATGCCAATTGCCCCAGCAATGATTGCATTTCCCGCAAGGTCACCTTACTCTTTCTCATGAACAGCTGGAGAAGTTGAGATAGCCCATAGATCTTGTCCTCAGGTAATTTAAACTCCATGGCTGAAGTATCTAGTGTTATTCCCAGAAAATTTAAACAGGTGGTGGGAAGAATTGTTTTGTCCTTTGCAAGAGGAATCCCAAAATATTCACAAACCGACTGGAAGGCTTCTAATAACTTCAAACACCCGTCAGAATCTGCTGGACCCAAAAATAAGAAATCATCCAAATAATGGATTAGACAAATCGAACCGGCCACTTGCCCCACCACCCATTCTAAAAAAGTTGAAAAAGCTTCAAAATAAAAACAAGACAATGAACAGCCCATCGGTAAAGCTTTGTCAAAGTAAAACTTACCTTCAAAATGAATTCCTAAAGAGTTGAAACAACTTGGGTTCAAAGGGAGAAGCCTAAAAGCGGATTGAATGTCCACTTTTGCCAACAGCGCATGCTTACCCAAACGGCCAATCATCTCCACCGCAGAATCGAAAGAGGTATAAGATACCGAATTAATGGTGGAATCAATCTGGTCATTAAGGGAAGCACCCACAGGAAATGACAGATGGTATATCAACCTATACTCGTTCGGTTCTTTCTTCGGAACTAGGCCAAGCGGAGAAATCCTAAAATTTTTAAAGGGGGGTTAGCTCAAAAGGACCTTCCATCCTTCCAGCTTTTACTTCTTTCAGTAATTTCATTCTTACCAGGTGAGGTGCGGCTTTAACTGACTGCAAGTTTTCTACTAGAATACATTCCGACCCGTCAAAAGCTGGTAACAAAAAACCTGACGAGAAACCTTCAGTTAATAGGCAAGCCATCCGCTTGTTTGGATAAACCTGCAGCCAAGGAAGCATTCTTGGAAGCATCACTGGTGAAGTTGCTTTTTGAAAAACCCTCTTTTGGGTGAGACTGGAGCTTACGAAAGCACTTGGATACCGGGTGCGCGCCAGTACAAAAAGCACGCTCATGTTTACACTTGCAAGAATTCATCCAATTACATTGAGAATCATTATATGCGAAACATAAACCTTTCTTGTAACCTGCGGTGGATGCAACTGTGGGCGTGGCTGAGTTTGATGGACGAGAAATTGGCTGTCTTTGCGGTAAGAACAAGTTCAACCACAAACTCACATCCTTTGCTCCCCAACCGAGGGATGGCTGTACAGCCAGCTTCTGCCTAAAAGCCTCATCATATGTCAGCCACGCAAATCCAGTAAAGCTCCTATAAGCTTCCAGGATAATATCCACATGCTGAAATAATAAACAACTTTTCTCTGGGAACTTCTCACACAGGATACTTGCATAAACCATGAAAGCTTGTAACCAACTGTAAAAGGATTTAATAGTAGGTTTGCGACGCTCATCCTCTGCCTTATCCTCTTTTCTCTCATATTTGTAAGCATCCCTGGTAGGAGGAAGGATTAAATTCAAGTCCATAAATCCCCCCTCCAAGTTTTCTCCTTTAATGTATTTGAAACATGAAAACCCAGGGGGGAAAGTAAACAAGGCATGCATTCTTTTAACATTTTGTCAGGTGAAAATACCTTTTCAGGAGCACACTGAACAGCAATTGAGGGAGAAGGGGGCATAACCTTGGTGTCTGCAGAAACTGCTGACCAAACACCTGCTATGCTGGGGGGATGCACACCCGACCTCCCTTGCTGAGAGTCTGCCTGTCCCCGGATTAAGGCTATAAGCTGCTCTAATGAAGAAGACAAAACTGATATCTGAGCTCCAGTAAAGGACTTACCTGCCAACCCCTGAGCACGGCTTGCTCCAGGGGCTGCTGAAGGAGATGAACACCTCACGGGGATGGCGCTGCCTGCAGGCTGTGCTGCTGGCTGTGGGGACATTACTGGCCCATTCCTTCCTCTTCCCTTGCTCCGAGGCGGACCCTGCTTCACTCCAGCCCTTCCCAGCTGGGGGGAAAAAGACCCTCTCCCTGCTCCTGTCGTTGCAGCTCCGCGGGCAGAACAACCTCTTCCGACTGCTGCAGGCATAGCGACACCAAGCTGAGACCTAGAAGACAAAAAAGGCTCACCGCGCCCCTCACTGTCCATCAAGGGCGGAGCGGGGCTGTCCATCAGCTTCTGTGCTCGTTTCCTTTTGCTCGTTCTCCGTCCCTCTGTTGCTTTCGACAGGATTTCCTCCGTCCCCGCGAATTCAGGCACCCAGAGCTCCGTGGACTCCCTCTCCGACACCAGTATGACCGACTGCTGCTGTGGGCTGCCTACGCCACTGACACCCGGGACCGGCTCGTCTCCTATTTCCCCCTCCTCCAGCAAACAGGGACCAGGTAGGGAAAGACACTGGCGCAACCATGATTCGCCGCCTTCTGCTTCTGCTTTCTCCAACAGCTGTCTTAATAGGGAATTCATTTAGAAGGATGATAGCAAGACACACAGCGGGGAGCTCCTCCTGCTGCTTCTGATGTAAGCCTGGCACCGAACCAGGCCAGACTGGACCCTTAAATAGGCTCTTGGCTGAGTTCCAGAATTTTCTCAAGCACCACCTGACCTATTTAGCCCAATACCTGACCGCCTCACAGCCCTCCTATATCCACCTGACCCTTATTAACCATACCCTAGTTAACTGCTAACCTTCTAAAACTGAACTTTCCTCTGGCTTTTAAATAACCCCTGACCGCTACATAACCCCTGCCAGCTGATTTCCTAATTACCCTTGCCTAAACAGCCCTGCTAACCACCTAATGCTGCTGCAGTGATCCTATCCAGAAAGGAGGGCCTATAACAGGCAACCCCCTTCCTTTTTCATTCTTGCAGTGTTAAAATATCAGGGCAGTACAAAACCCCCCAAATGGCCCCATTTTGGAAAGTAGACACCCCAAGAAAATTGCTGAGAGGCATTTTAAGCTCATTGAATATTAATTTTTTTTTGTACCAAGTGATTGAATAATGACAAAACAAAAAAAATACAAAAAGTTGTCACTAAATGATATATTGCTCAATCATGCCATGGTTATATGTGGAATTCCACCCCAAAATACATTTTGCTGCTTCTCCTGAGTACGGGGATACTACATGTGTGGGACTTTTTGGGAGCCTAGTCGCCTTTAGGATTTCAAAGGGCAAAATTTTTTGATTTCACTCCTCACTAACTATCACAGTTTCGGAGGAAGGCCATAACATGCAAAAATAGCACCCCCCCACCAAATGACCCATTTTGGAAATTAGACACCCCAAGCTATTTGCTGAGAGGCATGTCGAGTCCATGGAATATTTTATATTTTGCCACAGGTTGCAGGAAAATTACAAACTTTTTTTTGTTATCACTAAATGATATATTGATCACACATGCCATGGGAATATGTAGAATTACACCCCAAAATACATTCTGCTGCTTCTCCTGAGTACGGGGATACGGGGATTTTGGGTGCCTAGCCACGTACGGGACCCCAAAAACCAAGCACTGCCTTCAAGATTTCTAAGGGCATACATTTTTGATTTCACTCATCACTACCTATCACAGTTTTTAAGGCCATAAAATGCCAAAATGGCACAAAACACCCCAGATGACCCCGTTTTTGGAAAGTAGACACCAGAAGGTATTTGCTGAGAGCAATATTGAGTCCATGGAATATTTTATATTTTGCCACAAAACAACAAACTTTTTTTGCACAAAGTTGTCACCAAATGATATATTGCTCACACATGCCATGGGAATTACACCCTAAAATTCAGCTGCTTCTCCTGAGTATAGAGATACCACATTTGTGGGACCTTTTGGGAGCCTAGCTGCGTACGGGGCCCCCGAAAGCCAAGCACTGCCTTCAGCTTTTCAGCATTTCACCCCAAAATACATTCTGCTGCTTCTCCTGAGTACAGGGACTTTTTGGAAGCCTAGTCACGTATGGGGCCCCAAAAAAAAAAATCGGGGGTAACTTGTGTCAAAATATAAAATATACCATGGGCTCTACATGCCTCTCAGCAAATAGCTTGGGGTGTCTACTTTCCAAAATGGGGTCATTTGGGGGGGTTTTAACTGTTCTGGTATTTTATGCACAACATTTAGAAGCTTTTGTCATACATCATCAACTCTTCTACCACAAAGACAAAGCCTTTTCTGGCACTTTTAGTTTACATGAAAACATATGTTTTCTTTGCAAAAAAATTAAATCGAACCCCTAAACATTATATTTTTTTTTAAAGAAAAGGCCCTACAGACTAACAATTTTTCCACATAGTATTTGTGCAGCGATTCAAACGCATTTTTGGGGGGAAATGCACTTTAATGCACTAAAACACACTACAGTCATACCCCACTTTTAACTACACAATGAGGCCAATGAGCTCGATGGTCAGCTGGCAGAACCATTGACTGCATTCTCATGTTCCCTTTTGGGACAGGAGAGCCAGAAAAAAACATGGAAGGTGGTGAGAGGGGGGCATTCCCTCCCACTGCTTGTAAAAGCAGTCTAAAGGCTAATTAGCCTTAGGATTGATTTTCCATGAAAGCCGACCGCTGGCTGAAAAGAATGATACCAAGATGATACTTAAACCCGCAGGCATCATTCTGATATAACCATTCAAAATCCAGCCACATACCAGTGGGTTGCTGGTCTTTGTTGGTTATACTGTATATTGTAATCTTTTTTTTCATGCAGCCTGTTGGCTGAACGAAAAAAAAGAGATTGATCGGTGGGTATCCCCACCATTAGAATACCCCCCTTTATCCACCCACTTCTAATGATGGACATACATGCACCATTTATATATGCCGCGTACACACAGTCAGACTTTTCCATAGGCAAGCCTCCATCAGAATTTCGACCGTATGTACTCTTCATTAGGAGCAGATCACTCCTCCGCCCCTGCTGCCCCCATGCTTCGGCATATCGCTTTTTTTTTTAACTGTGGTGGTGAAATCACCTCCTACAGCGTTGGAGTCATGGCTTTATGTATCGTGTACTCTCAAGATAAATAAATCTGCGCTGCAACTGAATGGAGTACCTACTAAGCAAATGGTGGTTAACATTAAAACAAAGTAACATTACAGTATACCAGTAAGACCTTACCATACCATACCTGCAAAGAAAATACCAAAAAAAATTGTAAAAAATAAAACATTTTTAAATGCAACCTGTGCCTAAAATATATATATGCCAAAACATGGGGGCATCCTCCCGCGTACACACGATCTGACTTTTCCACGGGCAAGCCTCTTTCGGAATTTTGACCGTGTGTACACCACATTAGGAGCAAATCACTCCTCCACCCCTGCTGCCCCCATGCTTCGGCATATATGCTCTTTTTTAACTGTGGTGGTGAAATCACCTCCTACAGCACTGGAGTCGTGGCTTTATGTATCGTGGGAGCAAACGCTGTTGCTGTCAAGATAAATAAATCCATGCTGCAGCTGAATGGCGTACCTGAAACCAAAAAAAATTAACAAAAAAACACATTAAACAGTAAAGTATAAAAAAATTACTTAACTGAAAAGCAAGCATGATAAAACATAACAACAATAAAACATTCCAGAATAGAATACAGTAAAAAAGAGCTGAACAATAGAGAGAGAATAGAGAAGTAGAGAACAATAAAATGACAACTATTTTAGCTTGTTTCGCCTCGCAGCAGCCACAGGCAAGTTTACTTACCTTGTCCCTAGATCCTACCATGCCTCCCTGCTGTGTGAGCGCCTGTGTGCCGCCGATATCCATTCCCAGCGACGTTACGACTCACAGGGCGGAGAATGGCGCCAAATTAAAAAAGTAAATAAACACATTGCATACAGTATACTGTAATCTTATACAGTACTGTATGTAAAAAAATACACACCCCCTTAGTGGTCTGCCCAGTGCCCTAAATGTACTTTTGTATAGTAAAAACTGTTCTTTCTGCCTGCAAACTTTATATTGTCCCAAGCAACCAAAAAGTGTCCCTTTATGTCAAAAGCGGTTTTAGAGCAGCTAGAAAACAGCGATAATAAATTATAATCACTTGCAGAATTGAGCGATCGTGATTTGTGGGGAAATTCGTCATCAGCATCAATTTCAGTGATTTTGAGCACATTTCAGTGATTTTGAGTTGATTAAATTATTGAATAATTAGGGGTGTGGCCTGGAGCAGCATGTGAGCGGACGTCTTTCCTAGCAGCTTTGAGATTCCTCTGAACAATCCTGCCCCATCCCGCTCTCCTGCCTGTATATCCAAGCTACAAACCTTACCACTCCTTCGGTGAACCCCCTGGGACATTTTGTGGAGGATTCTGGTGGATGGAAAAGTGTAAAAAGCAGCCTGCGGCCAGGATGAATGTCACCACGCGCTCCGACCATCATGGCCGCCGTAGCGCCGTCTCGCATCCACACCGGAGCTCTTTGCGGAGGACCCTGAATCATCTCCCCCGCCTTCCCCTGGGACCTCCACCACACCAGCGCTGCCTGCCCCTGCGTCACCTAGCGAGGATGGACTGGAGGAAGGCCTGGAACCGGAGCCCAGGCTGCTGGATATCCTTAAAGTGGATGTAGACCCAAAAAATATATTTGTTTTAATGTCACAATGTAGAGTATAAGATTTCCTATCATCTGTGCCCAGTCTTGCCACACAGAGTTAATCCAGCGCTAAATAATCCTATTTTAATGTTCAGTGCAAATTAACAGAATTCCAGATAAAAACTTGCCAAATTATAAAGTCTGTTTCTCTGTTTTTGCTTTCAGTGGCAGGTTATTTACAAATCTAGCTTGGACATGTTTATCATATGTTATGTTTTGTTTATCATAACATGAGGTGATCCAAAGTTCATTGTATATTACCAGGATGTGTTATGTGGGGGAGGGGTGGATTTCTCACTTTTTATACCTCATGTTATGATAAACATAACACATGATAAACATGTCCAAGCTATATATGTAATTAACCTGTCACTCAAAGCAAGAAGAGAGAAAACTGACTTTTTATTTAGGCAGGTTTTTATCTGGAAGGCTGTTCATTTTCACTGAACATTAAAGAGGATTACTCAGCGCTGGAATAACTCTGTGTGGCAAGACTGGGCACAGATGATAGGAAATCTTATACTCTACATTGTGACATAAAAAAACAAAAAAAAAGATACTATGGGGAAGATGGAGGAACTTAAGCTGGACATTACTATAATGCACCAGGACATGCATAAAGTGCGGGACCGGGTCTCAGAAACGGAACACCGCATCAGTGATCTGGAAGACACTATAGGCCTGGCCCTTCCTACCCTTAAGGCCCAGGGCACTAAAATTTGTTCGTTTTAAGACAAAATGGACGATTTGGAAAATCGTTTACGCAGGAATAACCTGCGCTTGGTGGGTCTTCCGGGAACGGGTCGAGGGATCTGACCCGGTTGCCTTTCTGGAGAGCTGGTTTGCCGAGGAATTTTGAATGCACTGCCTATCCCCCTGCTTTGTTTTGGAGCGGGCTCATAGGGTGCCTGGTAGGCCACTGCCTCTGGGTAGCCCTCCTCGCACCATGACTCTATCCTACGTGCTGCTCGCATTAAGGGGAGCTTGAAGATTAACAATGCCTCTGTGTCTCTCTTCCCTGATTACTTCCCTAGTGTCTGTGCCTTGAGAGCCAAGTAACAGCCTGTCAAGCAAAAGCTGAGGGAAAAGAACATCCAATACTCCATGCTGTTTCCTGCGATGCTGAGAGTGGTGCACCAGGGCCAGGTGCACTTTTTCCAAACCCCTGCCAACGCTTTGACCTGGTTTGAGTCCCTGCACCAACCTGGCCATGTGATTGATAAGGCGCCTGACACTTGATTTGCTTTTACCCGTCACCTTTCTTTTTTAATTTTTATTGTTGGGGTTTTTTTCTTCTCTGTCCCGGGTTGCACGAGTATTTTTTCCACTGGAATGCATCAGGGGCAGGAGGTCTCCTTTAAATATCATGGCAAGAGGATACAGATCTCCACTGGTAGACTTAGCTGCTACTGTTCGCTGATAACTGTTTTTTTTTCATTTATTTTGGTTTCTTTTGAACGCTGACTGCTCCAACTTAGTCTGCTGGCCTGTCTGCCGCGGGCCATGTTCCTAGTATTCAAATGCAGTTTGGGGCTAAAGCCAGCCCCTTGTTTTTGGGGTCTGGCAGGGGTTAAATGTCATGGACAGTCGCCTATGCTATGTGTGTTTCTGGTTGTGCTTGTATTGCAGAATGTTGGGATGAATGTGGTGTGCATGTGTGTGTGTGTGTTCTCGGCCCTGTCTCTACTCCTACCTATCCCTTCTCTGAGGTACTGCTGTGAAATTTGCTGCGGTGTCTTATTATTTTTATTGCTTTCTCATGTCTGGGTTCAGGTGTATCTCCTGCAATGTCCGGAGGTTAAACTCTAAATTTAAGAGGGCGTCACTGTTTGATTTCCTTAAGGTGCAAAATCCTCACTTGTTATGCCTGCAGGAGACGCACCTTATGGGGTCAAAGGTGTTGGCGTTAAAAAAGTGTTGGGTCATGTATGGATATCATTCCACCTACTCTAATTATGCACGGGGGTGTCTGTTCTGGTGCGGAAGGGCCTCCCCTTCTCCTGTGACAGGGTGGTGTTGGATCCTAAGGGCCGGTACGTTTTTCTTCAATGCAAGGTGTATGCCACGCCACTACTTTTGGTGGTGGTGTATGACCCTACCCCTGTCACGGCTGACATCTTTACAGATTTAAGTGTACTCCTTGCCACCTTCCCGGTGATGGCTACTCTTATTGTGGGGGATTTAAACTCGGTGCTCGACCCTGATCGGGACCGTTTGAAACCCCTACAGCATGAATCTAAGTTGTTTAGTAAGTGGTGTACCTCTTTTGGCTATGTGGATCTCTGGAGACTCAGCCACCCTGGGACTCAAGAATATACATGTCAATCTTGGACGTACCGTACTCTTTCCAGGTTGGACTATGCCCTAGGGTCCCCTGACTTAGTACCCAGTGTTCGGACGGTATCCCACTTAACTCAAACGCTGTCCGATCACTCTGCCTTATCTATAGACATGGTGATGGGTCAAAGGCCTTCCTTTCGGCTGTGGCGGCTCAGTCCTCTTTGGATCTCCACTACCGAGTTTCAGGAGCCGGTCCGGTAGGATATGTCCCACTATTGGGGGGATAACGCTGGTTCCGCCTCCTTTGGCCCCACATGGGATGCCTTCAAGGATGCCTTTTGTA
Source organism: Rana kukunoris (assembly GCA_029574335.1). Classification (NCBI taxonomy): domain Eukaryota; kingdom Metazoa; phylum Chordata; class Amphibia; order Anura; family Ranidae; genus Rana; species Rana kukunoris. Next base: position 252,673,594 of record CM056053.1, on the reverse strand, counting down.
TATTTGCCTTTGTATATTTCTAATATTGCCCAGCACAGAAAGTCCTCCCAGGCTACCCTTTTGGCCTTGGAATCCTCCCTGGAGAACGCCAGGGCCCAATACTCTGCGCTCCCTGCCCCGGACACCCATGGGGTCCTGGTGGGGGCGCACAGGGCTCTGGATCTTCACAGGGTGGAGGTGACGCGGAAACAGCAGTTATATTTGTCAGCTAGGTTGCATGAACACAGTGGTAAGAATGGTAAGATGTTGGCTTATCTCTCCCGCACGGAGTATGTGGATCGGACGATACCCCATATTCGGTTTCCGGACGGCTCTGTCACATTGGATCCCCTACTTATAAATCAAACATTCAAGGCCTTTTATATGAACTTGTATACCGCCCCATCCCCCCAGACGAGTTGGAGATGTTGGGATTCTTTGAGTCTCTTCAATTCCCTGTCCTTACAGAGTCACACATTGCACTCCTAGACAAACCCTCACGGTGAAGGAGGTAACTAAGGCTGTTTTCTCGCTCCCTCCCAGTAGGGCCCCTGGTTTGGATGGCTTGCCTGCAGAGTGGTATACAAACTATGCTGAGGAACTGTCACAGAAATTATACTCCTTGTTTGGGCGCGCACTGCAGGAGGGTGAGCTCCCCTCCTCCATGTGCGAAGCCCTGATAGTGGTGCTCCCTAAACCCGAGAAAGATAGGTTGCTGTGTGAATCATATCGTCCGATATCACTACTGAATAGTGATGTGAAGGTGCTTGCAAAAATTTTAGCCCTACGTCTGCAGAAAGTTATCCTCCACCTAATTCACAGGCGTGGTTCATGCCTGGAAAGAGTACATATGACAATGTCCGACGATTTTACCTGCATATTTACAGGGCTGCTACTGTCAAAAAAAGTGGCCTGGTGTTGTCACTGGATGTGCTTAAGGCTTTTGATACGGTTAATTGGTCCTTTCTGTGGGAAACCTTGCATCGTATGGGCTTTGGCGCCCAATTCATTCGGTGGGTCTGCTTACTTTATACCAATCCTAGGGCCACGGTAAGCACTAATAAAGATGTTTCTGATGTTTATACTTTGCAGAGGGGTACCAGGCAGGGCTGCCCGCTGTCGCCTCTCCTGTTTGCTTTGGCCATTGAGCCTTTGGCTCTGGCGGTGTGACAGACGGCGGCGGTGGGTGGCATTTGTTATGGTTCCCTCTCTGAAAAGATCTCTCTCTACGCGGATGATGCTCTCATTTATTTGGATGGTTCTGTGCGGTCCTTTGATTCCCTAATGGGTGTGGTGGAGGAGTTTGGGAGGAGTAGGTTGGGGCAAATTGGTGGCCTTTCCTATAGGCCCAATGCTTGACTATGACTACCTCTCTCAGTCTAAACTGTCTGTCCAGCCCACGTTCAAATACCTGGGGATACATGTTAACACTGACTTGTCCTCTTATGAACATCTTAACGTTACCCTGATTGTATCGCACATGGAGACCAGGCTGAAAACTTGGGCCTCTTTACCACTTAACCTTATAGGTCGAGTAAATATTTTTGAGATGATATATCTACCCACATTTTTATATGTGTTTCGGGCATCTGAAATTTTTTTGTTGAGAAAACTCTTTAAGAAAATTGACTCTTCAAGCAGGCCATTTTTCAGCTCCGCCACCTAGTACATCCTGTTACTCGCAAATTATTCTCCTTTCAAGATCTCCAAAACAAATTTGACATACCCCCAAAACTTTTTTTTTTCATATCTCCAATTTAAACATTACTTCCATTCTATATTGCCTGCCTTAGCATTAGAAAGACCCAATTCTTTTGAAACATTATGTGCTCACGGCCCTTACCAACTTGGTCTCATATCCTCTGTATATAAGATCCTCCATGACTCAAATCTGCCTACGTTAAATTCTCATGTATATATGCGGAAATGGGCCAAGGTGCTTCCGACCCCTATATCCCTCCCTCAATGGCGGGAGATTTGGACCTCCATATCTAAAGCTTCCCGATGCGTGGAGCAGAGAGAGACAGCTTATAAGGTCCTCATGTTCTGGTATAGGACCCCAGAGGTTATCCATAAATATGATCCCTCTATACCCCAGACATGCTGGAGGTACTTACGGGATATAGGAACGCACTACCATATTTTCTGGGAATGTTCTTTAATTTTGCCATTTTGGTCCTCGGTCCAATCAGTGCTCCAGTCTGTGTTAGCAATAGACATTCCAAAAGACCCAGCCCAGTACTTGTTGGGTCTCCCAGTTCCTGGAATACCTAAACATGGCAAAAAATGTATGACATATATTCTCTTAGCCGCCAAGAGAGCAATACCTACCCATTGGTTATCCCCCAACCCCCCTACACTATCCCAATTGATCTTGGCTATAGCACAGATACGTAGAATGGAACATTTGACAGCGGTGATTCACGATTCTTTGCCTCAATTCTCAAAGATATGGGATCCTTGGGACAACTCCTCATTCAATCCTGAATCGCTTTCCTGAACTATTAATAAGGTCTCTTAGGCAACCAGTTCCTGCATGTTCTGATGATTGGCCTGCATACCCTTATTACTGTATACTATTACTACATATATGCTACGTCTAGATCCATGGTGTACCCCACCTTGATTTTTTTTTTCTTCTGATTTCGACATCCTCCACGCTTGTCTTCTTCTATATGAGATGATGAGATGATGAGATGATGATACTTTTCTGTATTATGTTCACCTTTTCATGTTTTTGTAAAAAATTTCAATATAAATTACAATTAAAAAAAAAAAAAAAAATGACTCTTTGCTTTTCTATGGCAGGGGTCGAACCCACGAATTGCTAGGGCCTCTCTTCAGGCAGCTACGCTGGCCGGAGGACTGGCCTGTCCAAATTTGCGGCAGGATTTTATAACGTCTCAACTTGCGTATGTGTATGATTGGTTCCTGGAGACCTCCCCGTCCTGTTCCACTGCCCTACTGACTGCCCTGGGGGGCTCCAGGGAGTCACTGGTTGACAACCTACATAGGTCTGCTCCCAGGCACTGCTCCCGTGACTCCCCGATAAAGGTTAGCTGGCTGACCTGGCATGAAGGTAATGGGATGCTCACAGATTCGGGCAGTGCTCCCCTGTGGCAAAACTCTAACTTCCCTGAGCTCCTGGGTCACCCAGACTCTCAGTGGTGGACTCAATTGGGAGTCACATGAGTTTCCCACATCTTTGTTAATTTATTTATTTTGAGGATTTAAAAGTGAGAAGTGTTGCAGAGTACGATTGATAGGTGCAGCGGAGTCAGTTGAGATCAGACGTTGTGTAATAACAGGAACTGGCTTCTGTATTGGAACATCATCACACACAGGCAAAGATGTCTCCACATCATGGTAAGAAAAACAACACACAGACAAGGCAGGAAAAAGAAAACAACGAGTACACTGGGGATAGAAAGGTACAACATATCATAGAGAACACATATCATTAAACATTAGCGACATCTTGTGTCCTTTTTGTAAACTGCATCTGATATACAGTAAAAGGCTAAGCTGAAGTTTGTTGCATCTCCAACAAGAAGTGTGTAGTCTGTTAAATCTTCTTTGTGAGCCTTGAATGTCTTTCAGTGATCAGAGGCTTTGTGAGGATGTCTGATGTCATATCCTCGGTCGGGCAATAAATTAACTCAAGAAGACCTTGCTCTTGAAGATCCCTAAGAAAGTGAAACTTCACATCAATGTGCTTGGTTCTTGAATTAACTCCTTCTGCATGTGCAAGTACAATGCATCCTTGATTGTCCTCATAGATTTCTGTTGGTCCCAACTGTGGTTGACCTAAATCTGTTAATAGCTGTCTCAGCCATATAACTTCTTTGCTTGCCTCCGCTGCAGCAATGTATTCTGTAGACGACAGTGAAACAGTGAGTTGATTTTTACTTGTCCAACTGATGGCTCCTCCTGACAGGAAAAATAAGTAGCCACTGGTAGATTTTCTGTCACTGGTGTCTCCTGCCCAGTCAGCATCCACATATCCTGTTAGGGTGCTTTCATCGCTTGCTGGTAACTTGAGCTTGTAGTGCAAAGTCCCTTTAAGATAGCTAATGATTCGTTTTACAGCATTCCAGTCCTTTTGATTTGGCATTGAAACCTTTCTGCATAGGATTCCAACTGTTGCTGCAATGTCTGGTCTTTTAGCAGTGGTAGGGTACAGCAATTTCCCTATTGCTTTCCTGTATTGAGTATTAGTGGGTAATGGGTTATCTTGACAATTCATCTCCTTTAGGTAGTTGGTTTCCATGGGAGATTTCTCTATCACTCAATTCTGCAAGTGATTATAATTTATTATTGCTGTTTTCTAGCTGCTCTAAAATCACTTTGCTATAATGGGACGCTTTTGGTTGCTATGGACAGTCTACAGTTTGCAGGCACAAAAAAAATGTTTTTATTATATAAAAGTACATGTAGGGCACTGGGCAGACCACTAGGGACAAGGGGTGTGTGTATTTTTTACATACAGTACTGTAATCTATAAGATACAATATACTGTATGTAATGTGTTTGTTTACATTTTTTAATTTGCCGTCGGTCTCCGTCCCGTGCGTCGTAACTTTGCAGGGAACGGATGCATCGCTGGATCCAGGGACAAGGTAAGTACAATAACCTGCCTGGAAAAGGTAAGCCAGCATGCGCTGCACACTCTGCACATCTACCCCGAGCGTGACTCTGGGTTATCGATTTTTGCATAGAAAATCCACCCCGAATCACGCTCGGGTTTACCGCTAAGGGGGTTAAGTTGCCAAGGTCTTTGGTGTCAAAGTGCTGATTTACTTTTTCAAGTATTTCTGCTTCATCCCCTTCTTGCTCAAAGCAAATCAGGATAGCGTCCACATAAATAAGCATATAGACCTATCTGTTTGCCAATCTCTTTGTGTATAAGCAGGGGTCTGCTTTGCTCCTTTGAAAGTTTTGATGTGTAAGCACTTCATTTATTTTTATATTCCACGCTCTAGCTGCTTGCTTTAGACCATATATACTAATGCGAAGTTTGCATATTAGGTCTGACCTTTGTGGAAACACGGTTTTCACATCAAAATGTTTCACTTGCATTTTCCTTGTGACGGCTACTGTCAGTAAAGTCCGTATTGTAGTGTGCTTAAAAACTGGTGCAAATGTTTCATCATAGTCCTCTCCATATTTTTGAGAATAGCCTTTGTCCACTAGTCTTGCTTTGTATCATTCAATTGTGCCATCTGCATTGTTTTTCACTTTAAAAGTCCATTTACAGCCTATGGCTTTCCTTCCGGGTGGTAGTTCTGTAAGTCTCCATGTTTTAGTGTCATGCATGGATTTTATCTCTTCCTCAGCAGCCTTTATCCATTTGGTTGCTTCTTGTTCTGAAAGTTGAGATATGTCTTCCCAGTTTACAGGTTTGTTGATACTGGCAGTACTGGCTTTGTATGAGAGACGTATAGGTGGTTTACCTTTGTTTTCTCTTGTTGACCGTCTCGGTTTTGTGTCTGAGCCTTCTTGTATCTGCTCTTCATTACTGGTTGAGTCTACGCTCACTTCAACTGTTTGTTCGGAAGTTACAGAGATGGGCTGGTCAATGTCAGTTTTCTCTTGCTTCTACTGTTGTCATTACATTGTCTCTTAAATCTTCAACAAAAGTTACACTGTTGCTAATGGTAACCTTGGCTGTTTTGGGATTTAGGATTCTGTAACCCTTGACATTTTCACTATATCCAATGAAGATACCTTCAAAGGCTCTGTTTTGGAGTTTGGTGCGTTTTTCTTCAGGTATGTAGATGAATGCTTTGCATCCAAATACTCTTAGGTGTTTTACACTTGGTTTCTCATTGTAACATAGTTCATATTGGGTTTGCTCCACTGTTCTGGAAAGAAGTCTGTTCTGCAAATATGTAGCTGTCATTGCTGCCTCACCCCAGTATTTTTGTGGTAGTCCAGAGTCTGTCAGCATACATCTGATCATTTCAGTCAGAGTTCTGTTCTTACTTTCAGCTACTCCATTTTGTTCTGGTGTATACAGGACTGTCTTTTGATGTTCTATTCCATGCCTTTTTAAGTACTCTTGTATCTTACCTCCTGTGAATTCACCTCCATTATCGCTCCAAAGTATGAGAGGCTTCCTCTGGAACTTGTTACTTGTCTTTGTTATATAGTCTTGTAATTTGTCGAAGACTTCACTTTTGTGTTGCATTAGGTAGGTGACTGTATATCTTGAGTAGTCATCTATGAAAGTCACTATGTACCTGTTGCCTCTAGGTGTTGGTGGGTTTAGGGGACCACACACGTCACTGTGAACTAAGTCAAGTGGTCTTGAGGCTCTCTTCTGGCTGACTTTGGGAAGTGCTGCTCTTGTAGCTTTGGATTTAATACAACACTCACATTTAACAGTGACTGGACAAGGGGATACTATTAGATCTCTTGTCAGATTCCTCCTCTGTAGTTCCAGTATGCATTCTGGGTGTCTGTGACCTAGACGTCTGTGCCATATATGTATACAGTCATTGTCCTTGTGTGTACATAGTCTCACCTTTTCCTTCACTGTGTCGAGGTGATACAGATGATCATCCAGCTTGGCGCTTGCTATTGTCTGTTTCCCGTTTAGAATGGAACACTTGTCACCTTGGAATTTCACAGTAAGTCCTCTGGCTGTTAGACGTTTCACAGATAATAGTCCTCCTTCTAGATTAGGAACATAAAGCACATCTTTCACTGCTATGGTTAAATTATGTCCCGCATCATCAGGGAATACAAGGGTTCCATGCCCACATCCTTCTGCATGTATTGTGCTTCCATCTGCAAGGTAAATAGTTTCTTTGTTGTTCAGATCAAGTTCTGTGAAGAAACTTCTATCACTCCTCATGTGACTGGTTGCCCCTGAATCGATGCACCAGTCTTGGCATTTATTGTTGCCTGTCGCTTTAAATGTGGCACTCCAGTTGCCTTCCCTTGGGTCATTGATTGTGGTTTTCACCTTTTGTTTAGCATAAGTGGGACATTGTCTAATTTCCTCTGTTTTCCATATAGTAGTCTTTCTTTATGTGTCCCTGTTTCTGGCATCTGAAACACACTCTGGTTTCTTTCCTGTGTAATCTTGCATCTGTAGCTTTAAGAGCGGTGCTGGTTTATGTGGAGTCACGCATTAATTCACTTCTTCTCTGATACTCATCTATGAGCCTGCTTTTTACAAATGCTACCGTCAGATCTGTTTCAGGTCGTGCAATGTGACTGTCTGTTATATTCTCCACGATTGATCTGAGTTGCGCAATCACCTCCAGCATTGCGTTTATCTGCTGATGCATGTCCTGCTGTGCACATCATTAGGGGGGCCCCTGATGACGTGCACAGCACGAAACATATGTCAGCGGCAGTAATCTGGCTATCCTAAACAGCTGAATTTGGCTTCTAGTGCCTATTAGACATGTGCACAGAATTTTTTTTCGTTTCTTTTTTGTTCTGTTTCGTATCGTTCTGTTTTTTCGTTTCTGTTCGTTGTTCGTAAGACGCCAGTTTCCCATTTCGTTCCTGCTCGTTTTTCGTACAACGCGATTTTTTTCGTATTCCGATCGTTTCGTATTTTCGTTACTGTTTTATTTTCGTACATGCGGGATGGTTCGTTATTCTGTTTAATTCATGTTCGTTACTTGTTAGACAATAATTTTCGTGAATTTTCGTCAATGATTGCATTCTGTATCTTGAAACCCTTTTCTTTTGCTATTTTCAGTCGTATGTTCATATGACATCTATAACAAAACATTTGCATTCTATATTTTGAATCCAAAATACGAACAGAAAATAGGAATTCAAAATACAGCATGCAAATCTTTTGTTATAGATGTCATATGAACAATGAACATAGGACTGAAAACAAACAGAAAAAGGATTCAAACAAAATACAGAATGCAAATCTTTTGTTATAGATGTCATATGAACAATGAACATAGGACTGAAAAAAAAAACAGAAAAATAATTCAAACAAAATACAGAATGCAAATCTTTTGTTATAGATGTCATTTTCGTTCTTTTGCCGTTTTCGTTTTGTCGGTTTTTTTTTGTCAGATCGTTCGTTCGTATTTGCGGTTGTTCGTTATGCGGCTCATTCGTAATCCCGTCGTTTTCGTATTTTGGTGCTTTAATTTTTTCGTATGTACACATTATCCTGCGTTTACGAAAATGAACATTTTCATACGAAAATAACATTCGTATGAACGGGAATGCACATATCTAGTGCCTATCTTCCAGCCGAGGACAACACACACAGCCCAGCGGATCCTGCTAAGGTTGACACACCTGCAGTTTCAGTGGCGGGCATGCCACTTATACAGTAAGAGGCCAATCAGTTGTTTGGTTGTTTTAATTTGTTTTTTTTAAATAAACGGTATTGTACTATGCGATCCCTTTTGTCTTTTGGGTTCACTACCGACTATCAATAAGAGTTCCAGGATTTTCCACATAGTGTGCAGGCACTTAACCTGCTCAGCGCATCTGTCCTACTTAACCATAAGGGGTCACATTTTTCTGGTAAGAGAATTTGACGTCTAGAGCACTTCGGGTGAAGTTATAATTAGCTGGTGGAGGCTATACACCTGGAGGCTATACACCTGGAACCTATCTGTATGAAGTCATAGAAGAAATTGTGTCAGAATCAATATCATATAAAGACTTTAACCATATGGACAATCATTTTTTCACTGTTTTTCACGGTTGGAATATTGGTTCACGTTCAATAATTAGATAGACCTATGCAATACTCTATTTAATTTTTCACAGGTTGCAAGACCTTTTTTGTATATTTATTATCATTGTTTTGGATTCACATAATACCATATATCAAAACAGTGTATTTACAAGGCCTATAATACACTCCTCAGCGCCCAACAGACAATACCTTTAAAAGGAAAAAAATATAAAAATATATGAAACACACTAAATATCTCCGAATTGAGGTATATAGATGTGTATAAACAGAAGCAGCTGTTAAAATGGTGTGTCATAAAATAACAGAAAAGCATTCAAAGTCCAAAATGAATCATTAAGAGATAAATGCAAAACAGCGCTAAATATGGATATAAGTGTCCAACTCCACCATAAAGTAGGCAAAAAGGATGGAAAATCTTGATGTCAAAAAAAGATAGCCAAAGTCTGTGCGTTTATCCAAAAAAGTAGTGTCAGATAGAGAAAAAGGAAGCGTGCACCAGCCTGCCCACTCTCAATCCACCACGTGTTGGAATCAAAATCCCCGCAGGGGTTCAAACTCACCAAACAGACAATAATATCAGGCACTTCATATATACATAGTCGGTCACTGATCGAATTTCCATCCAATGGGGATCACTTGCATGGAGTTAACCTCATAAAGGTGGGATATTTAAACAAACAGAGGAAACAAATATAGTGTAACTCAATTTATTAAAAAGCCCCTTTCCAGCAAGTATCCCAAAAAATCCTACGTACAAGAAAAACATTAACAATGGACAATGTATGTATCACATCACCAGTCAGGCGTCCTCAACGCGATCACCGAAAGGTTTCCCAGCAGATCAACTCTTCCTGGTTCCTGCAGTGTGGCGTGGATAACATACCAGGCGTAGCATGCAGCTATCACTCTGACTAGTTTCGTCAGTAAATGACTTCAACGGAGAGTGTAGCTGCACATGCGACGCCATGAACTTAATAGTACAGCTCCACTAATCTCAGCCAATCAGAGCCTGTGGTTTGCAAACATTCGACAGCCAATCGAAATTCCCGTATATAAGCCAATCAGAAGCAAGGATTCGACGGCCAATCGGGATTATCGTATCAAAATTTACGGCAGCGCGTCAGAGACAACGTAGACACGCCGTGCGACGCCGTGAACTTAGTCACGCACGTCCACTATCGTCGGCCAATCAGAGCCTGTTGTTTGCAAACATTCGGCAGCCAATCGAAATTTCCGTATGTGAACCAATCAACAACGGGAATTCGACGGCCAATCGAAATTGTCTTATCATGATTTTTCGGCAGCTCGTCAGAAGCAACGTAGGCACGGAGGCGTTCCTAACGGTGCACGTCACGGTACTCCGTGCTTACACTATACTCGCTTCTGGGCTTCAGTGTAGCGAGTTTAGGGAGGTTTCTGTATACAAGAAAAAGCACAGCAACACCGTGTTTTTTCTTATTAGTAGACCGGACAATCTGTCTCAGTCCAAAAACAGTGCTAGACTGTCTCACCCATCATCCTTTTAGATAAATGTACGTTTGCATAATTATAAAGGCTGTACACCATACCATAACCATTAACAAATCATACTATAAAATAAACAAACATAATATACAAATTAAAATAGTTTAGACAGACACGCCTAAAAACAATATTTAAAATTTCAGAATGTGCAGTTTTGCAATATACATTATATCAAATATACTTGTATTAAACACCACAGCTACCAGGCATAATGGTGCCAATCATATATGCAAATCATGCTTATTTAAAAAATGACCAATACTTTAAAAAAGATTATTATAGATACAGTAATATCCTACTGAGAACAATGATTGTTAATACGGATCTCAAAAACATGCTATTAGTAGATACTTCCTCAATATAGATAAATTCAAAATAAATTTACTCTAAAAGTCGCTAATAAAGCAATTTATATCTAGATCTACGTTCAGGCCTCTAGGGGCTAAAGTATCTACAGAAAAAATCCAATGGGTTTCTCTTTTCGAGAGGTCCCGTACCAGATTAGAACCCCTCCATGTTGGTTTAAGGTGGTCAATACCCCAGAATTTTAAAACCCCAGGGTTTTTATTGTGGAAAAGTTTAAAATGCAGAGACACATTATGGTCCTTGAATCCGTTAATAATATTGACTACATGTTCGGCGATTCTAATCTTCAATTGTCGCTTTGTACGACCTATGTAAATTAACCCACATGGGCATTGGAGGGCATACACAACATATTCAGTATTGCATGTGATAAATTCATTTACATAGAATTCCTGTTGGTTTGATGTAGAAATGAACTTTTCCACTCCTTTTACCGGACGAGAAGCTTCCTTGCAGGCCCGGCACTTTTTGCACGCAAAAAAACCATCCTTGTCCCAAAAAGTAGCTGGGCGGGATGGAGGATTAAGTACTTTGCAGACTACTCTATCCGCAAAGCTGGAGGCCTTCCGATAAATAAAGCCTGGTTTAGATGGTAATACCGGAGCCAGTGTTTTGTCCATCAACAAAACATGCCAATGTGTGAAGAGGATATTCTCAACCTCTTTATACTGAGAGTGGAAATCTGAGCAAAAATTCCATTCACGTTTTTCATCTCTTTCTTTATATCCTGTGATAGCTAGAAAATCTTCCCTCGGAGCTTGCGCCAATTCTGTAATAATTGTGTCCAGGGTTTCTTCACGATATCCCTTGTCCACAAATTTATTTTTAATAATTTGGGCTTGTATAAGAAAATCTTCTGGTTCAGAGCAATTCCTTTTTACCCTAGTCAATTGTCCTTTAGGAATGTTTTTAAGCCACGTTGGATGGTGGCCACTACAGGTAGGTAGATAACTATTTGAGTCAGTTGGTTTAAAAAAGACTTTTGTACATAGTCTATTACCCATTCTGAATATATCCACAATACCATATATATTGAGGCAAGTTGAATTTTTCCTATCTATGATGGAAGTGTCACAACACTAACTCACTCTTCAGGAGGAGTGTATCTATATCTTTACTGTGGAACATACCCTAAGTTTTTTTCCACAGATCTAGCGCCCTCTATCTCACTTTATCACTCTACTATACAGATCACATCTGAATCTTGAGGAGCAGCAGTAATCACATATTTATTCACTAATAGTGTGTAATATTTTAGTTTTATTTTTGTTTTTGGCGCGGAAAACACCACCTACATCACTACAATGTAAAACGCTAAATTTCCTTTCAAAATAATGGTACCGCTTTCAGCACCTAAAATCTGAAATAATCATACCTCCAGGGAGGTTAAGCTGCCCCCCTAGAGGGCATCCTGCTTTATTTGAGATGTGTCTCCTCCTCCTCTTCTTTTCTATCAGGCACCCAAGTAGAGTTAGTGACCTCATCATCCCCTCCCCACTTGTCACAGGAGCAAACTTGGCAGTGTGCTGTATCTGGGGGGAACATGACTTGAGCTTCTTGGGCACCCCCTGTCTATAGGCTTACATTACTTCATTTCAATCTGCATAGAAAAGAAAAAAAAGGGAAAAGTGCCTCTAGGTTATCTAATTTAATTGTAATAACAAATACAAGTATCCAGCACTTACATATGGTGTAGCAGCGGCAGGGGATGAAGTGCTGGCAGTCTAATGAAGCAGGAGATGTCATGCGTGTGCAGGCTGTATGGAATATCCACTCAGAGACCGGGGGGGGGCGAGTATAACACAGGCAGAGGATGGGATGCTGGCACTCAAATAAAATCACAGCAGTTAAAAGGATGTCCATAAATTATACAGAATCTCCGCTCAGAAGTGTACCCTTGAGAAAGGAGCACGCAGTTTTTCCTATGGACTAGCGCTAGCTCTGAAACGCATTGTGTTACTTCTTGGCCCTGATCAGCCACCGTCCTCCACTGTCCTCCTGACGTCACCACCCGGCATACGAGCTGCTTACCCAACAGCCCACCGATGATAGACGCCGCTCTCCCCTGGCTTCTGAGCGGAGATTCTGTATAATTTATGGACATCCTTTTAACTGCTGTGATTTTATTTGAGTGCCAGCATCCCATCCTCTGCCTGTGTTATACTCGGCCCCCCCGGTCTCTGAGTGGATATTCCATACAGCCTGTACACGCATGACATCTCCTGCTTCATTAGACTGCCAGCACTTCATCCCCTGCCGCTGCTACACCATATGTAAGTGCTGGATACTTGTATTTGTTATTACAATTAAATTAGATAACCTAGAGGCGCTTTTCCCTTTTTTTTCTTTTCTATGCATATCTGAGTTGACTTCACTCTCGGAGAGCAGCCCTGGTTATCTACAAAATACCCACCTACTAGATGATAACCCTTTAAAGGCCTGGACTTTTGAACCCATTTTTATGGACTTTAATACCATTATACCTAATAATGCTGTTAATGTACCCCTGCATTATTTATCTTTTATGCTGATCATCATCCATGAACATCCTGAGCGCTGTATTCCTGTGTTATTTCCCTTTCTCAATCTGGGTATCAACATCAGAGACTTCAAATCGCTGCACATCCTCCAGCAGCTTGTAACCAACACTATGGTCGAATAGTTTGGGGGATTCCTCAAATGATGGTGGGGCTACAGAAGTGACTGTGGACAAGGAGACGGTGAAATAGCTTTGGCAGCTGCATTGGAAGGCAAACTACTTGTGGCTCAATAACATGGCCAGCAGCAAAAAAAATAGGACAAGTGTGCCCCACGGCCATGTGCAGAGGATGCACCATGTCCACAACCAGCACTGTTGAGTGTACACAGAGCCTACTTGCCCTCTTTTAGTGGCCTGTGGGCATCTTGCCTCTCCTTGGTGGCCTTCCAGACATTATGTAAATTTTGTTTTGCAACACCACTCTACACTGTATTAGATACCGTGTACACCACCAGAAAAGTAGTAGCAAGTGCACTACTGGTTTACTGTATAGTGTACTGTGTACACCACCAGAAGTGTAGTAGAAAAATTACAAGAATGCACTGCAGTCAGATATAGGCTAAACTGGATGCAGAGTGTGGGGCATGGTCTTAGTCCCCCTGAGCAAAGCATGCAGGTCATGGTGCATGATTTGGCCAATCATCATACAGCAATGCACTGTGACACTCGAATTTGCTGCAAACGCCCCATAGTGCTTGTTTTTCGACGAACAGGCGGCTGTTTTTTTGTTTTTGTTTTAATTATCCTGACATTTGGGCTGGACTGGGTTAGCTGGCCCATTCTGCGCTTAAGATTGGTTATTTTTTCAGAAGTATCGTTTTACTTTTGTTATTTTCATGTCTTCTTTTCTTGTATTTCTTTTTTTTTTGTTTGTTTATTTATTTTTCTCTTTTTATACTTTTGGGATATCTTTCAGGTTTAACCACTTGAGGTCCAGAGGACGTCATATGTTGTCCTGGGCTTTGTGGGGCTATATCTGAATGATGCCTGCAGCTACAGGCATCATACAGATATCGGCATTTACAGGCGATTCGCGCTTTTCTGTCTGTTACAGCGTGATGAATATGCTTACTCCATTATGAATGATAGTTTTACCAGAACGAGCGCTCCCGTCTCATAACTTGCTTCTGAGCATGCGCAGATTTTTTTCACGTCGTTTTAGCCCACACACAATCATTTTTTACAAACCAAAAAACTACATTGTTTAAAACGACGTTAAAAAATGCAACATGTTAGAATTGTTTTTTGTCGTTTTTCAGAACCCAAGAAATGATGTGAAGCCCACACAACAACATTTTTTTCATGCCGAAAAACGATTGTGTGTACGCGGCATTACAATTCTTTATCTTGCATCAGTCTGACGATGGGTTCTTTGGAACTATTTAGGTACAGTGTTTCTTTTGACATTTTGGCCAGGGGTGTGTCAAACCACCATTCCTTGGTGGCTAGTCAGGATCTGTGGAAACTCAACCCATCCTTGCTTCAGATAATTACTACTCATGAATCTGTACAAAGGGCTTTAACTTATTTTCTTTAACTTAATTTAAATACCACCCCTCTCATGGCTGTGTGGGACACTGTGAATGGAGATTGCTTATTTTCAAGATCCAACTATCAAAAAATGTTTATCTTGGGCAGAGGCACAGTCCCAGCTTAAACTTCTTATTGGAAAAAAAAATTGCAGGCCAAGCTCTTTTTTTACAAATGCCTTGCCTGGGCAGAAGGTAAACAGGTAAGTAAATTATTGGCTGCTATTGCTCGTTTACAAACTAATACCCCCTATATAAGCGCTATAAATTCTTCAGCTGGGTTGCTCTGTACTACTTCTGGATGTATTTCAGAGATTTATATCCCAGGTGTGGTGCAAGTTGACACTTTCTGTGGCTGACCATATTAATGTCGTAAATGATATGGATGCCTCGGTTAAAGTCTTATTTACATAACTAGTCTTGTTGGATATCACATAATTATATAAAAAAAAATGTCATATGATCTTCAGGAAATGTATATGGTATAATAAGCCTGTTAGAAAAAAAAAATTATTTTGCAAAATCCAAACAATCAAGGGGGGTTATTAGCATATTTTTAGCAGCCCAACTTCATCATCTCTCAGGTTAACCAGTTGCCGACCACCTTACAAGAAAGAATGGCACGGGCAGGCAGTTTGGTGCACAGGTACGTCCCTGCCTCCCAGTGGGTGCCCGCGGCGGTCTCAGGAGCGATCCATGTTGAGGGGGCGGCAATCGATTAATGGCCACTCCCTCACAATCATTACAATGCATGGCTGCATGTGTGTGGCAGTGATGAGCAAAAGCAGCAATCATACAAAAAAGGGTATCAATTTCAAATCAATGAAGTTGTGATGTTAATCAATCACTAATGCGACGTTTTCTGTGAAGTAAAAAACTACGTTTTTAAAACGTCACTTTTCAAAGACGATGTTGCATACACACCATCGTTTTTTTCACAAAAAGCAAGGTTACGTTCAGCACTCTTTTCCATTGAAGCTCGCTTCATAACTAGCTTCTAGGCATGCGCGGGTTGAAAAACGTCGTTTTAAACAACGTTTTTGCTACACACGGTGACTTTTTGTGAAACAAAAAACGACGTTTTGAAAAACGACACAAAAAATTCAAGCATGTTGGAATTTTTTTTTGGTCGTTTTTTTGAAGACAAAAAACGAAGTTTTGCCCACACACGATCAATTTAAATGACGTTTTTTAAAACGTCGTTTTATTTCATCACAAAAAACGACCGTGTGTACACGGCATAAGACAATAAGACATACATAAACCAGTGTGCCATCAATTGCTGCCAGTATGCCATCAATTTCTGGCAGTGTACCATCAATTGCTGCCAGTGTGCCTTCAATTGTTGCCAGTGTGCCTTTAATTGTTGCCAGTGTGCCATCAATTGTTGCCAGTGTGCCATCAATTGCTGCCAGTGTACCATCAATTGCTACCAGTGTGCCGCCAGTGTGCCATCATCAATTGCTGCCAGTGTACCATCAATTGCTGCCAGTGTACCATAAATTTCTACCAGTGTGCCATCATCAATTGCTGCCAGTGTGCCATCATCAATTGCTGCCAGTGTGCCATCAATTTCTGCCAGTGTGCCATCAATTGCTGCCAGTGTGCCATCAATTGCTGCCAGTGTGCCGCCAGTGTGCCATCAATTGCTGCCAGTGTGCCATCAATTGCTGCCAGTGTGTCATCACTTGCTGCCAGTGTGCCACCAATTGCTGTAAGTGTGCCACCAATTGCTGCCAGTGTGCCACCAATTGCTGCCAGTGTGCCATCAATTGCTGCCAGTGTGCATCCCCCAAGTACCTGATGATGATGATGATGATGATCCTGTCAGTGTTCTGCTGCCTGCAGTCCTCGGCCATCTCGGGTCTCCTACAGAAGCCTGTGCAGTGTCCACAGTGTGAGGAGGAAGGCTCTGGGGAGTCGGCAGGAATTGGGGGACTTTTTTGAATTGGGGGACACTCGCTCCGCGTGGTGACGGGCGGCTGGGAATGTCGTCAGTGGGGGGCGGGAAAGGAAGCACGGCTAACACCCAACGCTTCATTCGGCTGCACTAGCGGGGGGTGGGAAAGGAGGCGCAGCTAATACCCAACTCTTTATTCGGCTGCACTAGCGGGGGGCGGGAAAGGAGGCACGGCTAACACCCACGGCTTCATTCGACTGCACCAGCGGGGGGCGTGAAAGAGGTGCGGCTAATGGCGACAATTCTTTGGGCTGCAAATTCAGACACGGCGCGCAGGTGACGTCATCAGAACATCGATTAATGCAAGTCGTAGCATCGGTGCCGCATCGTGGGTGGTCGAATCACGATGCACCGATGCTACGATTAATTTCAACACCCCTAGTGGGATCCCACCCAGAATGGTTCCATTACACCTGGCTGCAGGATATCTTTGGAACTGAGGCGTTCTCATCGGACTTTGCTATTGAGCGAGGATATCACACTCCCCCACATCCTCCTCCCTCAGGAGCCCCTCCACACTCCTTATTCGCATGGATCCTTAATTTTCAAGACAAGGTCACTATTCTTAGCCTTGTTAGGGAAAAAGGACTGCTTCGCTATAATGGCAATACTATTTCCATCTACCCTAACTTCTGAGCTGAAGATCAGATCCAAACCACTTCAGTCACAGCTGTGAAAGATCATCCGCACACCAAAGATCTGTAGGGTTATCTAATTTAGCTCTGAGAGCCACCATTTTTTCTGTGGTTGTATGCACTGTGGCAGACAATGTGTCCTCTATAGGACTAATACGTTCCTCATCCCCCCCGCTCTTTCACACAGGTTTTGCACATCTTGCTTTAATAATGAAAGATCAATATGGATGGTTTCTATCTGCCTAGTGAGGGAAGATTAACAGTCCTGTATGGCATGCCTAATTTGAGCCAGAGTGGGTTCTGCCTGAGGAGGGTCAGAATCATCACCATTCTCCAAAGCTACTGGGAGAATCCTGATGAAAAAGATGCTATGCCTGTGTGGAGAAGGCAGCAGGGACAGAGTCATTCCCCAGATGAGGCTTGTATAGAGGAGTGAGAAGGCTACAGCAGGGCTGCAGGCATGGCTGAGGAGTCTGCACCATCTTGCCTTCTGAATCATGTCAGCTCTGTTCCACCATGGGTGGGGCCACAAGTGGCCTGATTTTAACAATGGTGCTGGTACAGGAAGGTGCCCACCACCTTGAGGAAGGTTACAGTAACTTTGTGAAGTAAGTAGGACTCAGAATGCCTTATAGGATCTATAAGAAGAGCTGGAGCTGTGGGTCTAAGCAGCTGTTCTGTCCCCCATTAGCCTACGCCCCCTACTATTTTTAATGATTAGGGGGATATCTACAATCATTAGTCCTAATAAAATTTGACAATATAATTACTTCTCTGAATGTTAACAACCTGAATAGCCAGCATAAGCATTCCATGTTTTGGAAAGAGGTGGTCTCTATCAGCTGTTATGTACTGTGATCACAGGAACCCCACTTATGGCAAGATAAACTCCCAGTGTTCAGATACCCCAAAAACCCAAAACAAAAACAAAAAAACATTTTATTTTAGTTTCAGAAAAGAAAAAGGGTGTGATGATTTGTAGAAAGATTTGATTCTCTGAGCTCGTAGCCTTGTTTATTCAACTGCTCTTCCCCTGATGTCTCTCTGCTTCCAGTGACGTAATTTCATTGCGTTCCATGCTGACCCAGGCCGACTTCCTGGTGGCCACAGGATGAATTGTGGCTCCCTCAAACATCTGCCATACTCGTGGATATTTGTCTCAGATGCCGGACCATATCTACATTATATCCCTATAAAAATTAGCCTGTTTTAACCTTGTTTTCTGTAAGTGCATTACTTACCAAGTTAATAAACTGTACTAAACATACTATACTCAGGTGGCGCTTCCTGTGTCTCCCCTCTTACAATTAACTATTTGATATCCTTTCAAATAAATGAGGCTATATCAAGCCCTAAGCCTAGGTTCATACTGAGTGTGGGAATGAAATGGTGCGAGTTCAGCTGCATCCTCGCATGTCAGTCCCGATTTTAGCGTGATTTCAGAGAAATCCCACCCCAAAATCACAAAAAGTAGTACATAAACTATGTTTTAAAATCAGTATGGCGTAGCACTGGTTAGGACGGTGCCAGTCCCGGCAATTGCCGCTAATGTCAAATTGCATGTCAACCAAAAATCAATACTTGAAGTCGCTCCCTATGTTCATGGTTAACGCAGCACGGCACTGCATACCCTCTCACTGGCAGTCTCCAAATGTCCCAAAGGAAGTAGAATGGTTTAGGAGAATAAACTGCATGGAAAGAGTTGAAGAACTCATCAGTATCTCCCAAGAAAGGATTACCCAATTCTATGCTACCTGGCACAATTGGACAACATTCAAAGATTCTCAACAGTACAAATCTATTATAAAGTATACCTAAAGATAAGATTTAATACTCAGGGCTTTTTTTTTTTTTCTTCCTCCCCCCTCCCTTCCTCTCCTCTCCCCATATCTCCCTACACGAATAAACTTGTTCGAGCATAGATATTGTTCTTTCAACCAGTCGGAAAATTTATGCAGTTTTGATACATGTATGCTTGCATAAAAATTATTTTCTGGATTTTTTATCCGATTGTTATTTTCTCTGTTGTTTAACTTATGCTTACAATTATCCGCTGCTATTGTAATTTTGTAAGTGTAAGATGTATTATGTGTTACTTTTCGCCAAATAAAATCTTTTTGTGAAAAAAAAATTGCATGTCAAACCACACCAATGTGAAACAGGGCTAATGGAGATTTGTTTTTCTTTACTTAATGATTAACTCACCACCCAGGTGAATTAATCTCCATCCGATACAGAACAGAATTACTTTTTCAACATCCTAATGAATAGGAATTAGTTCTCCCAATAGTGGCATCCTCTACTATGTGGTGATTATAATGAAATCCTCATATAGGAATTAGATACTTCTAACAAGGCTAGAAGACATACTTTATTGCAAGGACAGTACACCACTCATTCCCTGATGTTGGGGAAACATATTGTGGCCAAGGCTTTGGGTGGAAGTAAGCAGTGTGCTTTCATTGCAATAAACGTTGGCTGGAGTTGAGCATCTTCAGTTTTTCAGCCAGTTGTTTGGATAGTGAACTACAGTGTAGGAAGAGTGGACTTCAGGTCCTTGCCATCTGGCTGATTGCAAAGAATCAAAGAGGATACAGAATTTCATTTGAGAGGTAAAAGAGGTTGGGTTCATCAAACAAAAAACAAAAAGGCTTTAAGGATAACCCAAAATTTGTTACCTGTCAACTTTTTTAAGTGACCATTGAGCAAACCTAAAATGGTTTACTCCTATCTATAAACTAAACTCTAGTTCTAATCTTCAGAAAAATTACCATCCAATTACCCTTCAAAGAAATGGGAAAAATATAGACAGATTCTAACTCTCCAGCAATGGCATAATATATTGGCATCTCAAGGCCTCCAGATGCATAACTTACTAGGAATGAATAAACAAAAAAAAAACATAAGTATTACTATACCCTCCAAAGACTGACTACAAGCTCTTTCAATATTCTGAAGAGAATGTGGGCATATTGGATGATAATGACATATTTGGTGTAATTTTCATTTAATAACTTGGTTTTGGAAACTATGATATAGTTACCTACCTTTATAGTAAATTTATATATCCCAACGATATACATTGACACAATGGCACAGCTGGGCAAATAAGCGTATCTGTACATCCCCTTTAAATTGTGCATGCATGCCCACCGTTTACTCCACAAGCGTGCCCACTGGTCCTGTGAACTTGATGTCCACCAGAGGGCCCGCGATCGTGTCACGGTGTGGCAGAATGGGGAGATGCCTATGTTTACAAGGCATTTCCCTGTTCTGTCTAGCAACATGACAGAGTTCTACTCCTTCCTGTCACCGGGAGCAGTGTTCTCTGTCATGTCCTAGTGAGAAAATACCCCCTTCGGTTAGGATCACTCCCTAGGACACACTTAAACTCTTGATCGCTCCCCAAGTGTTTAACCCCTTCCCTGCCAGTGTAATTTACACAGTAATGAGTGGATTTGTATAGCACCAATCACTGTATAAATGACAATGGTCACAAAATAGTGTCAAAAGTGTTTGATGTGTATGACATAATGTCACAGTCATGATAAAAACCACAGATCGCCACTATTACCAATAAAAAATAAATAATAAAAATGCCATAAATCTATCCCCTATTTTGTGGACGCTCTAAATTTTGCACAAACCAATCAATATACGCTTATTGTAATTTTTTTTTACCCAACAAAACTGACCACACTATTGTCAGTTAAAGCGACACAGTGCTGTATCACAAACAATCCTCTGGTCAGGGAGGGGGTTAATCCTTCCGGGGCTGAAGTGGTTAAAGTGAATAGGCTATATTATTATTATACCATAGAATAATAAGTGATAGATACAACTAATGAGGTAGTCTTTGTTTATTTTTTTGCCCTATTATTTGTCCTGACTTCCCCATTTCATCATGTTCAAGCTCTCATTGGTATTTAGATATATGCTGTAACGGAATGACCCGTGACACCCAGAGACTTTGGAGGGATGGGGGTACGCCTGTGCCAGCGTCACTGATGACTCTTGGGTCTAGGGTCACCCTATGTCTGATAGGGGCATAGGGTGACTGAGAAATTATATCAAGTTACATGAGATGGGACATTACATTTCCTCTGTGTAACAGGCTGTTGAGGTGTTAATTGAGGTTGGCTCCTGAAAGACATTCCATTGTGTGATGCTAATGACATAGCTTATTGTTGGAGACAGAACGTCTGACATAGGAATGTGTATTCTTCAGGTGAATCACTTATTGGCAGAGTTGGAACGTCTGGGGGATAATTACCTCGACTTAATGTCATTATCTAAGAGAATATGATTGAAGTTCATTGTGTGATGTTAGGTGGGGGGGAGTTTCATTCTACCTGTGATTAACTGTGACATGTTTGTAACTGTATAAGAACCAGCTGAGTTTACTATTAAAACATTCATACATTTGACTCAGATCGGGTCCTGTTGGCTGGATTGTCGGATAAGCTGTCGTGGGTTGATGGAATGGGAGATTGTAAATGGTGGTGACCGTTACATATACTCACATAGTCAAATGACGCATCAAAGTAGTTACAGTGGTAAAAGACTTTACAATGTTGTATAAAGTCAATGCAGACTGTAATAATGAAGAAACCAACAGAATATATTGTGGCCAAATTAGTACAGATGACCTAACTGTCAGGGAATGCCTGAATGATTAATTTAGTCGGCTATGTCAATCATTTAATCCAGTGGTCCTCAGGGCTCGCTAACAGGGCCGGTTAGCAAGATAACTGAAATAAATCACAGGTGATATGATTTGCTACTCAATGATTTCAGTATTCTAGGTAATACATAAGATCTGGCCTGTTAGTGGACACTAAGGACAGGGTTGAGGACCACTGATTTATTCGATCAACAGTGTCTCCAATATAACATTTATTTCTATTTTTTTATAAAA
This sequence comes from Rana kukunoris, assembly GCA_029574335.1. Lineage (NCBI taxonomy): Eukaryota > Metazoa > Chordata > Amphibia > Anura > Ranidae > Rana > Rana kukunoris. Next base: position 252,651,449 of record CM056053.1, on the reverse strand, counting down.
CTGGTTATTCCTGAATAAATGGACATGCAGAAATCTTTTAAATAACACAAATAGATCAGTGTGAGTATGGACTGAGACTATCAAAAATAAATTAATATTTATTTACAATAAGTCACTTTACAAACACCAGATATAATAGTCAGATTGGGATATATGCATAGACACTAAGATAGTTGCATTGAAGTTCTAAAATAGCCTGTTACTGCAGAATATATGGTATGAATATTAAAAGGAATCCTGCACCATTTTATTTTTAATGGCATAGGGGTCCCTCTTAAAATCCATACCAGACCCTTATCTGAGCCAGCAACCTGACAGGCCGCAGGAAAAGAGGAGGGGGATGAGAGAGTGGCCCCCCTCCTGAACCGTACCAGGCCTCATGCCCTCAAAATGGGGAGGATATCCTGATGTTATTGGGGACAAGGGCCTCATCCCCACAACCCTTGCCCAGTGGTTGTGGCGGTCTACAGGCAGGGAGCTTATCGGAATCTGGAATATTTAATTTTAGTGCAGGGTTCCCCTTAAAATCCATTTTGAAGGGGACCTCTATGCCATTTAAAAGAAAAAATGGTGCAGGGTTCCCATTAATATCCATACCAGACCTGAAGGGCCTGGTATGGAATTTGAGGGGGAACCCCATGCATTTAAAAAAAAAATTGGTTTGGGGTTTTCCCTAATATTCATACTAGACCCAAAAGGCCTGGTAATGGACTGGGGGGAACCTATGCTGTTTTTTTCAATGACTTGTATTTGTATTGCAGGACCCAACAATTCATTATAGCCACGAGCAGTTTTAAATTACTTTTTTTCCTTTAGAAATGTACTGTTCTAAACACTAGAAACATTTGCTACTTTACAGGCATACTATAGACACCCCCAGGTACAAAATTTAAAGGAATATTTCACTTTTATTGTTATACTTTATTAAAATCACTGCTCCCGAAACACTTTTTAAAACATTTTTTTTGCATTGATACATGTCCCCTGGGGGAGGGCCCAGGCCCCCAAACACTTTTTATGACAATAACTTGCATAACTTTTAAAATTAGCACTTTTGATTTTTCATGTTTGTGTCGCATAGACTTTAACGGTGTTCGAGCAAATTGAACTGAACCGGGGGGGGGGGGGTGTTCAGCCCATCCCTATTGCCCAGGTGTTTACTTGATCAACATGGCCCATTGTTCAGAGACTAAAAGGGTCCTTGACTCATCCACAATGTGTTTGGTGACCAATTTGAGTCATCTTCTTCAGAAAGTTACACAGTAATGTGACATTTGTTTCTGAACTTAATTGGCATCAACATATGATAAAATATAAATGTTATTCATAGAAATTTTACCATAACATTTCAATTATAAACATTATAAAAGATCTGTCATGGATGTTATGGGGGAGGTAGGGAATGCAATGAGGGGAGGAAGTCAGGTATAGTTTACATAGGGAGAGCTAGGAGAATACACTAACTTTTTTTCCCTCCAAGATTAATAATTGAAATTATGTTAACCTTAAAACACATAAGGTGCAAAAAGAGACATCACCACAAATCTTTAAAATTTTAAGTTGGGCACTATCATCCCAGTTGCTGATTTAGGTCTGTATAAGATCATATTCCTGAAGCAAGGTTGTTGTTTTTCCCAGATAAAGAGATTGTAGACTCTAAAGATAACATATGTGTAGCGCCCCTGTACTTCCAAGTATGGACGCTGTTTAAATTTAGAAGGGGGATGAGAGAATTACTCAGCTTTCATCTATGTGAATTACGTTAGTTTAGTGCTGTGCTGTGCTGTTGTTTCATTCTGTGTTCCAAAGATACCTTTCCATCATGGAACGACAGGTGGCAGAAGTGGAGACCAGTGGGAGCGCCTTCTTGCCAGCAGCCAATTAGAGGAGTTTTTCCCTTGCAGGGCATGCTGGGGGAGGGTACTTCTTGAGTGCGCCATCTTGGTGTTGGGAGTTCGAGGTTGGATCCGGGTGCGGCACCCACCTTTAGTGTGTGCGCACATCATTGGCCCCAGCAATATGGCCTACCAGGCCGGGGCGCATGTGCTACGTGGAGTTCCTGACTCTGGGCCCTCAAGGCCCAGAGCAACTAAAGCTGCAGAGGGGTCCCAATGACTTACTGGGTCCCCACTTCTATGAGAAGATCTCAAGCATGTTGTGTTGTTCGGTGGGGAGTCAGTCTGAAGTGAGCCCGGAGGCCTAGACGACCCATCAGGGATCGAGGTGACCGGACACTGGGAGTTTGTTTTATGGCAACCTGTCAGTCGATCACCTAAAATCAAGGACTACCTGAAGACAATTCAGGCAATTACTTTACTGAGAAGGAATCGCTCCATCAAGTTGCATTCCAGAGCAAGGGCCTGGGGCAGAGGTACCACTCCTATTCTATTGAGCCAAGTCTGTGGCTGGAGTGGCGACGAAGCAAAGGTATCGTAGAAGCAGGACTGCTTCTGTACATAGTTAAGGCCTGAACCTGCCACTTATTTTTTCACCATCTTTCCTCTAATCACCTGAAGTTACCTGTTGCCGTGTTGGGCACAAGAATAAAAGCAAAGAAAACGACACCTTGCTGTTTGGACATTCTATCATTACTCACACCATCCACTTTCATCATACCCCTAGACATGCTACAAAGGTGACAAGCCCATTCCAAATCTAAGCAGCGGGGGTAGCGCTAGACATGGTAGGTGGTATTGGCTGTGTTCTGAAGTAGTATAGTATCGTTGGTAATATCATCATCTTCGTAACTGCTGATTTACACTACCAAGAGACTTGCAATTTTGAGAAAGAACTTGTTTGTTGCCGTATGTTGCTTAGAAGAGACTCATAATTGGCTTGGAAGAGTGAGGAGCTAGGAGAAGTTATTTTAACTCCCATAAACTGTATAAATAAAAGTTGGGCCCAGGAGAAGTCAGAAAATGTTGTTATCTGGTCCTTCAATTTGTTAGAAAGTGATATAGGGAGCATTTGTGATTTGGAGATGTTTACCTTATACAGGGAAAGATGACCAAATTCTTGTAAAAGTGTGGTTACTGCTGGGTAGGGATGAGCTTCGCGTTCGATACGAACATATGTTCGACCCGAACATTGTCTGTTCGTACGTTAGATGAAATTTGAACAAAAGCGGTCGTTCGCGCCAAATTCGAGTGACGCAGAACGGCCCATAATTCACTGTGGCATTGCACGCTGATGATTGGCCAAGCATGCTGTATGTCCCGCATGCTTGGCCAATCACAGAGCGCAAAAAACGAAGAGTCATAATTGGCCAAAGCCTGGGTGGCTTTGGCCAATTATGGCTCAGGGCTTTAGCACACACCCCACACTATAAAAGGCCGCCTGCTGGGCGGCCTCGTGTAGTGTGTTCCGGCTTGTTAATGAGAGCAGTCAGAGAGACAGAGAGATTGTCTTTTTATATAGCTAGATAGAGCAGGCAGGCAGGCTAGTCAGTTTAGCTTAATTTACAGTGTGTAGAGAATATATATACATCCCTAGGAGTTGTACATATATTTATACACTGTATAGCTTAGATAGATACGTTTTTACTAATTTACTGACAAGCAGGTGACTGTGCTATTTAAAGACGTTATCACACGTATAGACACACAGCAGGTAAAATATTTTAAATAATTTTATTTGAATTTTTTAAATTTAAGCATCATTAAAGTCACTGCTCCTGGAGCAGTGATTTTAATAATGTTTAAATAAAAAATAAAATAAAGATTCCTTTAAATTAGGGTTGTCCCGATACCGATACTAGTATCGGTATCGGGACCGATGCCGAGTATTTGGGGGAGTACTTGTACTCCCGCAAATACCCCCGATACTAAAATAGAATACTTCCCCCGCCCCCCATATTGCAGCCATGTATGTCCCCCATATCTGTATATATGATGCTGCCGCCACCGCCGTTAATCCCCTGCATTACAGCGTAGCTTAGCGCCGCGCACGCATTACAAGCTTCCGTTGTGAATACTTGTAAAGCGCGCACCGCCATGCATAGACACTCCCCTTCTCGTGATTATACGGATCCATCCAATCCCGAGAAGGGGAGTGTCTATACATGGCGGTGCACGCTTTACAAGTATTCACAATGGAAGCTTGTAATGCGTGCGCGGTGCTACGCTACGCTGTAATGCAGGGGATTAACGGCGGTGGCGGCGGCGGCATCATATATACAGGTATGGGGACCATACATGGCTGTATATGTGGGGGACCATACATGGCTGCATTATGTGGGGGACCATACATGGCTGCATTATGTGGGGGACCATACATGGCTGCATTGTGGGGGACCATACATGGCTGCATTATGTGGGGGACCATACATGGCTGCATTAGGTGAGGGACCATACATGGCTGCAATATGTGGGGGACATACATGGCTGCAATATGTGGGGGACATACATGGCTGCAATATGTGGGGGACATACATGGCTGCAATATGTGGGGGACATACATGGCTGCAATATGTGGGGGACCATACATGGCTGCATTATGTGGGGGACCATACATGGCTGCATTATGTGGGGGACATACATGGCTGCAATATGTGGGGGACATACGTGGCTGCAATATGTGGGGGGACATGGCTGCATTTGGGGACACATTTAAAAAAAAGTATCGGTATTCGGTATCGGCGACTACTTGAAAAAAAGTATCGGTACTTGTACTCGGTCCTAAAAAAGTGGTATCGGGACAACCCTACTTTAAATATTGTACCTGCTGGGTGTCTATAGTTTGCCTGTGAAAACGTCTTTGAGAACCCGGGTCTTGCCCGAGGGAACATGTATCAATGGACATTTCTTTTTTAAAACTGTCGTTTTTTTCAGGAGTTTTTAAAACTTTTTTCCATTGATACATGTTCCCTCGGGCAAGACCCGGGTTCTTAAAGACGTTTTCACAGGCAAACTATAGACACCCAGCACTGCAGGTGTTAATTAAAGGAATTTTTCATTTTTTTTTAAAACATTATTAAAATCACTGCTCCTGGAGCAGTAATTTTAATGATGCTTAAATAAAAAATAAAAAAAAATTCCTTTAAATATTGTACCTGCTGGGTGTCTATAGCTTGCCTGTGAAAACGTCTTTGAGAACCCGGGTCTTGCCCGAGGGAACATGTATCAATGGAAAAAAGTTTTAAAAACGGTCACTGCTCTTGAAAAAACTACAGTTTTTTAAACTTTTTTCCATTGATACATGTTCCCTGGGGCAAGACCCGGGTTCTCAAAGACTTGAGATAACTTGAATATTGGTCTTTAAAATGAGCGTTTTTGAATTTGAACGTTCGAGTCCCATAGACTTCAATGGTGTTCTAAATGTTCGCGTGAATGGTCGGTCTGTTCGACGGTTCTGGTGCAAACCGAACGCGAGTATGTTCGGCTCATCCCTACTGCTGGGAGAGAAGTTGTGGGGTTTGTTAATGAAAGGCTCACATCATCTGCATATAGACCTATTTTGAAGTCTGTAGACGAATGTTATGCCTGAGATTTCAGGATGGCTTGCAATAGCTTGGTCCATGACCATAGCAAAAAATATTGGCAAAAGGGGACAACCCTGCCTGGTTCTATTAGTGATATCAAAAGCCTGTGATAAGGTGCCAGATGTTTATACTGTTGCACTGAGGGAGGAGTGCAAGGTATGGATGGCTGAGTTAATAAATCCTGTGAAGCCAAAGGTATGTAGTACTTCCCTGAGATATAGCCAGTGAACCTGGTCAAACGCCTTTTCTGCGTCCAGGGAGAGGAGCAGAGAAGGCGTTTGATGGGACTCAGCCAATTGAAGCAGGTTTACAATGCACATGGTTCCATCAGATGCCTGCCATGCTTTCACAAAGCCCACCTGATCTTGGTGAATTAGTAAAGGAATAATGTTTTGCCCTCTAGCAGGGATGATTTTTGCGTACATTTTTGTCCATCTTAAGACGAGAGATGGGACGAAAGTTGGCTGGAAGGTGAGGTTTTTTTTCTGGCTTTGAAATTAAGATTATTAATGCATCCAAGGCTTCTTTAGGGAATGTGACTCATTGTGCTGCTGTGTTGTATACATTTTGTAGGTGCGGGTCTAGGATTGAACTGAATTTCTTATGGTACTCATTTCCAAAGTCATCTGGGCCTGCAGATTTATGCATGGGTAATTTAGAGATGGCCTTGGTCTCTTATATTGAGAACTATGATAAATCAGTGAGATGTTGTTTGGATATTTTTGGAAGGTGTAATGAGAGAGGAGGTTTGAATTTGAGTTGCTGAAGGTGCAGGTAGGTCTTGAGTAGAGTTTAGATTGGAAAGTTCATTGTAGTATTCTGCAAACCTGTTAGTGAGTATTTTCTCATGTTTGTCTAGTAGGAAGTCTATTCTTCTTTTGCTGGACTTGTGTTTAATCTGGTTCAAAAGGGTAGGTGCCTATTTTGTTGCTTGCCAAATAATTTTTTTATTTGAGGAGTTTTAAGAGAATGTCATATTATGAGATAAATTGAGAGAGTTGATGGCAAAGATCATTCCATTGTTTGTCTCTAACTGGGTAGTATTTTGTTATGTTCTGGGATTCCAATGAATTTATGGAATTTATAAGATTGATTATAGTCTGTAACCTCTTACACTTTACCTGTGCTCCTAGTTCTATAAAGACACCTCTCATGCAGGCCTTTTGGGCTGCCCATAGGGTAGGTGCATTGTCCACAGAGTTAGCATTTTGCAAATTTTGATAGAAAGGGTATAGTAGTGTGTGGAGGGCACATCCAGAATTACTAGTGTTAGCATGTGGTCACACCCTTCTAGCACCTGATAGACTCTATATATGAGCACAGGTATATCTTATTTCTGTTGCGTTGCAGGTTATTGGCCAGACCTGAACTTAGTAGCTCTCCTCCGATTAGTGTCTGTTTGCCCCATGTTGGCATTGTGTCTACTGTATCATTTGCATATTACAAAGCAGGTTAAGGACTGACAATAGAGGGATTACTTTGATGCAGTTGGTCAGCTTAAATATGTATTGCAATATGTATGAATCTAAAATCCCTGGTTTTTATTGCAACATTTTCAAAAAAGGGTAAATAGGGTGCAGAGGGTTCTACCAGAATTTTTAGGTATAGGTGACAGTACACTTTTTAGAGACATCAAAGGGTCTATTTGGCACCTAATGCATTCCTCTCATGCCTACTGCTCCAGCTGTTTGAGCACAGATGGTATTGGATCTGCTGTTTATTCAGCTTTGAAATCAGGATTTGGGCAGCACTGAACCCAGGAGTGTTCTGAGTTGAGTGCCTCTGGGTTCAGTGCTGCAGATGACTCTTAATGGAGAATCAATGTTCCTATATGTTTTCCCATTCTCCATCATGACAGGTTCCTTTTGTGGTCCATAGATGAGAATTTGCAGCACAAAAGAGAAAGTTGCAGCTGTGAGCTTGTTTTAACTTTTTGTAAGCCATGACGTATGGGACACTTTATCGATAGTGAAACAGTTACGTTTGGCTGGTGATCCTTCTAGTAACACATTTCCTAGCCTAGGGTAACAGTTCCCAAATGCTCTCTCACTTATCTGTAGACATGGCAGGTATTAGGGTGAATCAAGAACAATGGGAAAAGGGGGGAGAACTCACATTGCCACATCTGTAAATTAGAAGACAAAGAAGAAACAGTTACTCAAGAAATGGTAATTGATGGTTGGACTTTAGAGGCAAAATGGGAATATCAAAAAATATACATTTTATTACAGAAAATATAAAGTTATACAAAAAGGATCAATAAAACATATAGGATATATGATATAGAAAATATCCTCTGTGCATTGTCTACACGTTTCGTCGTTGGGCTTCCTCAGCACGAGCAGAAGAAAGTAATAGTATAAAAATACATTTCATTATCTTGGAATGACCCGGATCATAAATATATGTCAAAAGGATTAAAGGAAGGAGTTCCATGTATAGTATGAAAGAGGCTAGAAATATCTCCAAAAGCTCCAAAATTCTCCGTTTAACTCGAGTATCAATTTTGAAGACACACTTTAACAAACCAATTCTACTGGTTAGGAGTTATATGGACATTAATACCGGGGAAATCAAAGAGACGTGACGGAGACACGTAGGTATCCGAGAGTGCCACCAGCTACTTTAAGCATGTATATAAGTACTTATGTACTAAGCCCTCAAACCAGCCAAATTATTATCTTAGACTGTATGGCGCCGTATGCCCTGGGGGATAGCCTGTGCTATACGTGACATACTCAAGTTAAAGGGAGAGTTTTGGAGCTTTTGGAGATATTTCTGGCCTCTTTCCTACTATACATGGAACTCCTTTTTTTGATCCTTTTGACATATATATTTATGATCCGGATCATTCCAAGATAATGAAATATATTTTTCTACTATTACTTTCTTCTGCTCGTCCTGAGGAAGCCCAATGGCGAAATGCATAGACGATGCACAGAGGATATTTTCTATATCATATATCCTATATGTTTTTTTTATTGATCCTTTTTGTATAACTTTATATTTTCTGTAATACAATTTATATTTTTTGATATACCCGTTTTGCCTCTAAAGTTCGACCATCAATTACCATTTCTTGAGTAACTGTTTCTACTTTGGCAGGTATTAGGGTGTGTGAGAGGGGAAACTGTGCAATTGCCGGGGAGCCCTCACCCATACTAGGGCCCCAGATGCCAGAATGATGGAAAACTAAGGACATAATGGGGCTGATTTACTAAAACTGCAGAGTGCAAAATCTGGTGCAGCTCTGCATAAAAAACAATCAGATTCCAGGTTTTATTGTCAAAGTTTAATTGAACAAGATAACGTTACAAGCTAGCACGCACAGCTACACCAGATTCTGAGTGCTCCAGTTTTAGTAAATCAACCCCAATGTGATTGCAAAGTTTCATGGACCCATCTTACCCTGGCTGCACTCACAGTGTGGGAGTGGCATTGATGTAATATTCTCAGAGCCACCCTCTGCACGATTGAGGAATTCCCAGTACCATTGAAGAGGCAAATAGGATGAGGATCCTAAGCATCATGTTTCTGAATGCATTTAGAGAAAAATATTTACAGGGATTTATAAAAGAAAATATATTTAGAGGACTGTCATTTTCAGAAAGAAACAAACGTTTCTGATACGTTTTAATGCCTTTTGGGTGAAATGTGTGGATTTTAAGACACATCACTTCAGTACTTTAAATTGTAGTAATCTCCTACAAGGGCATCCGTTTTTATTCTTTGTATTGCTAAGGCTAGATAATATGTTTGTGTTTAAACATTAGTTAGAAAAAACAATATTTAAAAAAAAAAGTCAGATCACTGCATTGTATGAGATTATTTTAATTAATTCTTGCTGTGTCTCATAATGCATATGAGAAGTTTAACAACAAAAATGGTGATTATATCATATGTGCATTTTGACTGCTGTGTAAACCAGAAATAGCTATGTGGAAGAGATAAATAACAGCAGGAAGGTACTGTGATTACTGAATCTGTCTATGTTGTTTCAGTAGATCAAATATTTATTGGCCCTGCCATGTAAACAGTTCACATCAGGGAGCTGTAAATTATACCAAATGTGTTCAAGAGTTATATATAAAGCCTGGAAACATGAAATTTTGAATGTGTGTTCAATACAAATATGTCAATTAATTATGTAAAACCAAAATAAAGACATTACTGCAATTAATATTTTGGGTAATAAAATAAACAGCAAAAAACAAACAAACAAACATTGCATTGGTTAAAAACAAGTCCAGTCTTTATTTTGATACCTTGAATTTATGTGTAAGATTACTTTTTTAACAATATTTTTAACTGATACTGTACATGTTTCACCATCAAATTATGTACCTTTCTTTTAACTACATTACTGCATACATGTAGTGGCTAATAGCATAGGCACACCAACAGGTCAAGTTTTCAGGATTTCCCTCAGATGAAATGGCTGTGGTGATTACTAAGGGTCCTTTCACATGGAGCGGACCATTTTTCGGTGTCCGTCGGCTCAGCGGGGGATCCCCGCTGAGCTGTCAGGTGAACAGGGTGGTCCCCGCACACTGTGCAGGGACTGCCCTGTCTCTCCTCCGCTCACCCCTATGGGGAATCGGATAGAAACGGACCGTCTTTCCGTTTGCATCCGATCCGTTTGGCCGGACGGAAGAAAAATAGGACATTCTTCCGTCCAAAAAAACGGATGCGGATCTTGCGGATGTTAGCGGATGCATCATCCGCTAACGGATCCACTCCCATAGGGGTTCATTACAAGTCCGTAAACGGACTTGTAATGAACGGACGAGCGGAGCGGACATGTGAAAGGGGCCTTAGGCAGTGAAACTGATTAAATCACCTGTGCAAAATAATGGAAAGCCTGAAAACATGACCTGTTGGTGTGGCTTGAGGACTGGAGTTGAAAAACACTTCCCTAGGGAACACACTTAACCCCTTGATTGCCCCCTAGTGTTAACCCCTTCCCTGCAAGTGACATTTACACAGTAATCAGTGCATTTTTATAGCACTGATCACTGTATAAATGTCAATGGTCCCAAAAAAGTGTCTAAAGTGTCCGATCTGTCCACCGCAATGTCGCAGTCCTGCTAAAAATTGCATATCACTGCCATTACTAGTGAAAAGAAAAGAAATAATAAAAATTTCATAAATGTATCCCCTATTTTGTAGATGCTATAACTTTTGAGCAAACCAATCAATATACAGTACACATATTGCAATTGTTTTTTAACAAAAAAACATGTAGAATAATACATATTGGTATAAACTGCTAGATACATTTATTTTTAACCACATAATAACCGCCCTATAGACGAAATACGTCCATAAGGCGGTTCCCTAACTCTAACCGGACGTCCATGGACGTCCTCCCGTAGAGTCAGATGCGCGCGCCCGAGCGTGGCCACATACAGAGGGCCAACCTGCAGGGATCACCATCAGACCAATTCTGACATTCCTCTCCTACATGGAAAAATCAGCATTTATTTGGTAGAAAATTACATAGAACCCCAAAACATTATATATGCTTTTTTTAGCAAAGACCCTAGAGAATACAATGGTGGTCGTTGCAACGTTTTATCGCGCACAGTATTTGCACAGCAATTTTTCTAACACGTTTTGTGCTTTAAAAAAAAAACAGTAAAGTTAGCCCAATGTTTTTGCATAATATGAAAAATGAAGTTTCGCCGAGTAAATAGATACCCAACATGTCATCCTTCAATATTGCACACGCTCGTGGAATGGCGCCAAACTTCGCTACTTAAAAATCCCCATAGGCGATGCTTTAAATGTTTTTACTGGTTACATCTTTTTAGTTTGAGAGGAGGTCTAGGGCCAAAATTATTGCTCTTGCTCTAAAGTTCGCAGCGATACCTCACATGTGTGGTTTGAACACCGTTTTCATATGTGGGCGGGACTTACGTGTGCGGTCACATCTGTATACAAGCACACGGGTACTGGGGCGCTGTATTTATTTATTTATTTTATTGTTCATTTTACTTTATTTATTTTAGTTTGACACATTTTTCCCCAAAAATAAATGTTTTGATTACTTTTATTCCTATTACAAGGAATGTAAACATCACTTGTAATAGGAATATAGCATGACAGGTCCTCATACACTTCTCTAGGGATACCCAGAGCTTAGATTAGGTATGGAAACCAGTTCAGGATCTGCAGATGGCCAATATAGCCCTGTAATATTTTTTGTACATCTGAGATACCCAGGTCTCTAGCTTGTTTTGAACGCCTTAACACCCTCAGGCAATTTGTGGTCTCTGTTCATTCCACAAAAACCCAGTGACCAAGCTTGTGAGTTGTGAATAAAAACGTTTGGGCAGGGGCACAGGTACCATCTGCAGATAAAAAAGCACCCACGGGGCGTGGTCTGTCTGCTCACAATAATAGCTGCTTAATCCCAGAGCTCCAACAGAGGAAAGTTCCATCAGCATCTAAACAGCAGCCTCAGCCTGCATGATTGAGCACCTGTCACAGCTTGACACAGCCCACAGTCAGTATGACAAGAATATGTCTCTCCCTCCGGCACTCAGCAGCCTAAAAAACTGACAGATATGTATTTCCTGGAATCCGGCAGAAAGGACACACAAGATGGTGCTGGAAGCTGCACGGATGCACCTCTCCCTCACACAGCATCGCTCTCTAGCACATTAGATACAGAGATCCAAGACATTGAACAGGGAAAAAGAACTGTCACAGAAGAGACCTACATCTTCTTCATTTACCTCACCACAATCTAAAAGGCACGTGAGTAAAAACTAACTCTTTCATTGTGTAATCGGCGCTTCTCGCCATATTGTGTTCCACGCTGGAGTGCCTACGGTGACCACACGATGATGTCATCGCCGATCGCTGCATGCTTTCCAGCTTGGAACACGGAAATGCCGAGTACAATCAGCGCTCAATTTGGCACACATGCCTCTCAGTTTTAAATAGAACAGCGTGTAGTACACACGCTGTTCTATAATTGTCAGCCGTAGCCGGCCACGCTACAGAACTACTGACACCATCAATCCCTATGCTGCAAACCATGCCATGCTGGATCCCAACCTCATTCAAGCTAATCCAGATTGTCATTGCTGGGACACCTTAAACAGATCTTCCTTCAGGAGATCCTGTATTACAGAATCCCAAAGGCTGCTACTACCTTACTGGAAACACTCATCCCTGCAAATGGATAACTACTATTACTGCTCTAGAATTACTCAATTCCTATATACCCGCTACAAAGTACTGTATTTGAATCTGGTATAATTAATAGTATCCTGCTGCTTGAGTTTACTTAGTGGGCCTTCAGCTGACAGCTCTGCAATATATTAAAGGGGCTTTCACTCAAAAACCATCTGAGCTATAATTGCCTCTCTTATGCCAATGCTAGTTGCATACAGTAATCTCAGATGCTACATGCTTGACATGTGTTGTTAAAAGTATACGGGCTTCCGCCCTAAAATATTGAACATGTTCGCTCTAACTTTTTTATGCTAAGGGTTGAAGGTATTTTATACCTGCTCCCTTAGTGGCCCATTGCATTCCTTTATGTAAAGTGATATGATGTAGAGAACCCCCAGACTCCTGTTCTCAGATTGGAGTGACGCCTGGGGTCCGGTACTGATAATCACTTGCATAGAGAAGTGCATTGGAATCTTTAATGCAGTTGTGCTTATTCACGTTCTTTGTAATCTTTAACGCTAGCGGTTGGAGGCATATTGTAATACCTCCACCCTTAGTAGCTCAACGCTATATGTGAGAGAAATTATGTAGTGAACCCCCAAACTCCTGTTCTCTGATTGAAGTGATGCCTGGTGTTCTGTCCCTAGATATAGGTCCAGTTGTTTGTGTGTTTATCAGTTGACATTGCATTCTTTTTACCTCTCTTGTAATTCATGTACTTTACATTGTGTGGTAACAGCACCATCTACTGACCAGTTCATGTATTTCATTCAGCCTGTTTTCTCTGTGCATTATGGGAGTCCCAGTGTATTCTGGGTAGTTCCTGGTCCTTGCTAGTCTTGTCCTGTACAGCAAGCAGTCACCATCTTGTGTCTCAGGAGCCAAAACAATCTCACTGGGTTTCTGCCTCATCATCTGCTATTTAGCCTGTTTTCAAGCATAGTCGGTAAGAGCACTATCTTGTAACATTTACCATAACTTATATGTGGTACTTGTTTTTCATAGCTCGTTACTATCATTTGTATTACCCCATGTACTGGATGTATAGCAGATAATTCTGTGTCTTAGGCCATGTAACATGGATTTATGTTCTAAATGCTACTGTTTTTATTCTATAGTTTCACCTTTCCTGTCAATCTACTATCAATAAAAAGAGAAAAGTAAAGCAGTACCGTTTTCTCTTCTTCAAGACAGAAAGTTTAACTGCATGTCAGATTACACACCGTGCTAACGTGTATGAGTACAGTATAGAAAAAACGACTGCTGAGAACAAGCTCAGACAATCAGACTATACAGAGCCCGCCATTATCCACGTAGAGCTTACATACGGATATCGCAGTAGTCTCCTAACAGTCACAACATGTCTAATAGTCGAGCATCTTCACTCAAGACAATGTCTCAGATACATGGCTCTAGCAGGACATCAATCAGAGAAGCCGCCGCCATTGCCCGCACAAAGGCAGAAGCTGCAAAGGCAAAATCCAGCTTCACAGAACAAGAGATGCAGATAAAGATGGAGAAAGCGCAACTTGAACGTGAGAAAGCACAACTTGAAGCTTCACTGAATAGGGAGAAATCACAACTTGAAGCTTCACTGAACAGGGAGAAAGCGCAACTTGAAGCGACTCTAGAAAAACTTGCTGCAGATAAAGAGACAGCAGCTGCCATAGCAGAAGCAGAGTTTCTAGAAGCCACAGAACTTCAGGAAACCAGGAGTCATCGCAGCATCGTCCATCCAGGACTTGAATTCCAAGATCCACAACAGTGAACTTCACAATACGTCTATCAACATTCCAAGTCAGATGATGACCCAGATCCACAGCTTAATGCAAAGCAGTCTGTTGACAAGCCAAACCAACATGCTTATTCAGATCATCAGAAAGTCGACTATCAGCCTCCTTGCAGCAAACTGGAGAATACGCATCAGAGTGAAACCGGCTACAACAACGTCTCTCCCAAACAGAGAATCAGAAATCTGCCCCTGCTAAGAGAGATGCCCTTTCACTTCAGAACGTTATTACACAGACCAGATTAAACCAGAGACTTCCAACAGGTATGGCCGTGCATCACACATTCACTCTGACAACACAACACCAGCTGGTTCCAGCGCCAATCAAGCCACAATGGACTTTGCCATGTTCCTTGCTCAACATGAGCTGGTCATCAAGGGACTTGTAAAGTTCAGCGACTGTGCTGAGAATTATAGAGCTTGGCGAGTAGGGATAAGCATCAGAGTCCACACGCCTGAGGCAGCAAGACCCCCCTGCCGTCCGTTTGGTTTCTGTGCTCAGTTTTTATCATCCAAATGTGAGTGCACCTATATGTTTTAATAAACCTGTTCCATTTTTGCGGGGCTGTACTATGGTCTTTTTTTCTCCCATCCTATATGCTGTGTGAGGGTCCCCTCTATCTGCTCCAAGTGTCCACCCAGCTCAGACACTAAAGAAGAAGAGGAGCCAGGTGTGCATCCAGGACTTAGGACGAACTCGGTGTTCGTGGGAGATAGGCCCACCATCCATCACCTCCATGTGAGTGGATGTATGAGTGAATGATGTTGCCTGTTTAGACACTTCCATAACACCATATCCTACTTGCTTTGTATCTTCTCCATGCCTTACTGCTGAGTGCTGATGTCGTTTCTGTCCATTGAAGTGTATTCCTCCTCCCCCTGCCAGAGGTGGTTTTATTTGGCTATCCGTGCCATAGCCGTGAGGTGAGGGGCTAGGGACCACCTGAGGTGTTCACTGTACCACGTCCTTTCCCGGCACCATTTCCTCCATCTTTTAGAAACTGTCTTCTGGGACATCTTTGGAACCTGTCTTCTGGGACATTTGGGAAACACTTTCAGAGACTTTTTTGCATTTCTTCACTGATTTATATATTATTATTTGTATTGTTCACTGTGTTACACATTCAGGGGCGCCCCTAGCGGTAGTTCTCCCTGATTTCACATTACTTGGACCAGCACATTGTGTACATTTTACTGCTTGTGAATTTGTACTCCTTTTTTGTCACTTGCCATTGTTTAGTATTCAATATTATCTTTTGTGCTACATTTTGACGGTTTACGTATTGACACTAAACTTATGTACGCTATCACTCTGTTCTAAAAACACCACCCCTCCCCCCCCCCCCCCCTCCCCCATGTTCACCAGCCCAGGGATTTATTCCCGTACCACCCTTGGATTTCACCCACTTTTCACAGCGCAGACACCACCCCCCTTGTTTTTCCATGAACACATATGTGGCCTTTTCCTGTGTGATCTGCAAACACAAAGGAAATTCAGAATGAAAGAATAATAAAGTAAATTCTAGTTGGCAAGTGGGGAGAGCAGGAAACGTAATTACAGGAAAATAAATAAATTGTACATCCCTATAGTTGTTGTTGTCTTAAATGTCAAATTGGTAGGGATGTTATTCACTCTAGAGAGGGGTTAAAAGCATTTACAGTTAAGAAACATTCCATGTAACAGTGATACATTGTCTACATTTAGAGATTTTTTCGGAAAAAACACACAATGGGGGATAAGTTTGTAAGGAGCACAGAGGGCATGAATGGACCAACTAGAGGTCCAAAAAGGTCTGTAAGTTTAATTCGGTGTTAAGTCCCGCCGGGACTAGGGATTTAAGGTGGTACACCCACCATTTTTCCTTCTGTTGAAGGATGCGATCAAAGTCGCCGCGTCTGTTAGGTAATTTGAGTGTATATATACCCTTAACTGTTATGCCTTTAGAACATCTATTGTGATATTGAGCAAAGTGTTTTGCAAGGGGCTTTTCTGGCTCTTTCTCCTTATCGTTGATCTCACGTAGGTTTTCCCCCAAACGGACCTTCAATGCGTGTTTAGTTTTGCCCACATATATTTTGGGGCAGGGGCAAGTGATGACATAAATTACTCTTGTTGTCGAGCAGTTAATTAGGCTCCTTATTTCATAGGAGTCACGTCCAAGGGCATCGGTGAAAGTCGAGGTCCTGTCCACATATGGACAGATTTTACACCTGTTACATGGAAACATTCCAAGTGTTCTTGGGTAGTTGGATGACCAGGTGGTTTCTGGTTCTTTAGTGAATTCCGATCTTATCAGGATGTCACCTATGCTCTTGGCTCTGCACGCAACCAGTTTAGGGGAATCACCTACAATGTTCATCAAGGTTGGGGCATTGCACAATACAGTATGCCCCAATGTTTAACAAGTACCTTCCGTACATTGTCCCATTGTGACCCATATGGTGTAATAATTCTGATAGGTTCAGTTGGTTCCTGAGAGAGTTTGTCAATCGTCCTTTTCTTGGTAAGTAGGTCCAGTCGGTCGCGTATCGCTGCTCTTTTTTTGGCTTTCTTTATTTGGCCATGAGAGTATCAACGCTCACGAAAGCGTGCATAAAGATCTTGGCTTTCGCGTTTATAGTCAACTCGGGCTAGAGCAATTCCTCTTGATACGGAGGAATTGGCCGACTGGTATACCATTCTTTAACCAATAAGGATGATGGCTAGAGGCATGTAGCAAGTTGTTAGCTGCCGTGTCTTTGCGAAATGTACAGGTATGGAGATGTTGCTGTTTCCTAGTTATTTTTAAATCCAAGAAACAAAGTTGTTCCTCATCAAAAGTGTATGTGAGGTGGATGTTTCGGGCATTGGAGTTAAGTTCTCCCATGAACTGATGTAGCTGTTCAGTTGAGCCCTGTCAGAGCATCAAAACGTCATCGATGTACCGCCACTACGTGAGTACGTGGGGGCGGTACATCGGCGACGTGTATACATCCTCCTCCTCCCAGAGGCCAAGGTGGAGACAGGCGTAGGCGGGTGCCCAGGGTGCCCCCATCGATGTACCCCTTATTTGATGGTAGAATGTACTCATGAACTGGAAGAAATTGTTGTATAATGCGAAGTGTAACATCTCTACCAGAAATTCATTCTGGGGTCCGGATGCCGGGTATGTCATTTCAAGAAATTTCTCCACCGCTGCTATGCCTACTTAGTGTGGTATCGATGTGTATAGGGATTCTACATCGAGTTAAGTCACTTAAGTCATTAAGTTCAGTCACCATCTCTTTTAACAGCAGATCGAGATATTTGCCTAGTCGTTCAAGGGGACCATGACAGGCAGACACGGAGGTTCATGTAGGTTTTTATGCACTTTGGGGATGATGTAAAATGTTGGTGTATTGTAATCTTGTACCCCTAAATAGTTGAATTTCTTCACCGTAAGTAATCCCTCGTCCTTGGCCAATTTTAATTTTTGGTTCAGCTGTTTTACAAGATTGGGAAAAGGGTTATGATTGAGTTTCTTATAAGTAGATAGATCATTAAGCAAGCGTTTAGCCTCTCGTTCGTATTGATCTTGTTTTAGGAGGACTACATTGCCACCCTTATCACTATTTTTTATAACTATGCTTTTGTTATTTTGTAAGTCTTTTAGAGCTTGACGCTCAACTTGAGTCAGGTTGTCTGTCACTTGATGGGACCAGTAAATTTTTTCAAGATCTGTTTGAACCATGTCAAGGAATAAATGCAGCCATCGGTTTTTTGATATTGGGGGCATTTTAAGAGACTTAATTTTGAGGTTAGCTCGTCGAATGAGGGTTAGGGGTTCCACATTGGGTGGATTATTTTCGTCCAGTAAGGAGTTTAGGATGTCCAACATTCTTTGGTCGTCAGGACTGACTATTTCTATGGGTCCTGGTGTCACATCAGCCTTTGTGTATAGTGATCGAAAGAACACTTTACGGAGAAATAGGGCAATGTCCTTGAAAACCGTAAATTCGTCCATATTGGACACCGGTGAGAAGGACATGCCCTTCTGCAATAGACTGAGGTGGCTAGAGGTCAGTGGGAGGTCGGTCAGGTTAATAAATTTCAAGTCACCTCGTTCTTGCATTGGCAGTTTTTCGGGAGTTTTAGTTATTTTTTCTGACTCCTGGTGTATGTGCGTTGGCGTGTTGTTTTTGAAAGTTGGCTTTTTTGGGAGCTGGATTTTGGGGACAACTTTGGGATATTTTCCTGTGGTGCCCCCTGCTGATCTAAAAAAAACACTGATTTTGTGGAGCCCTCTTCAGTGTCACTGTTTGATTTGTTGCGGCGTTTTCGTGATTGCGATCGGGGCATATGACCCCTAGATTTACTTCGTCCACGGGGGATGGTAAGATCAAAGATCTCGTTTTTTTCAAAGTCTGTCACGTCACGCCTATATTTCCCCTGTTTGGTAATTTTTCAATTTAGTTGGGCCTTTTCAATCTCCTTTTTTAATTGATCATTTTGTTTTGTAAATTCGTCCTGGTCTTTTAAGGCTTCTAATTCCTCTGCACTTGTTTTAATCTCTTGTTGTATAGTTAACAGTTGTAATTTCTCCTCCTCAACTATTAATTTCATTACTGTGAGGCCATGATCTATACATAGTTCCTTCCATTTAGGAAGGAAGGTTTCTGTATGCAGATGTTCAGCTGGAATTAGTCTTTCTTTTAAACCTCTCGGTATTATTCATTGTGCGATGTATGTTTCAAGAGAAGTTACATCCCATTTTCTATTTAGGTGCTTTAGTAATAGTTTTTTGTGTTCCTTAAACTTGTTTTTTATCTCTTCATATAGGTCAAAGGTTTGGGGGGGTATCACTGTTAAACGCGGTTTTGATTTCCTGGTCGATCTCCTCACTTAACACAAAGGCCATCCCCAATGGGGAAAAAAAGAAAAAGAAAAAAAATGAAAATGAGGGGAGGGTTGTGAGTCGCGTGCGTGGTGTAGGTTTGTGGACTTGCTAGAAATTAAGATAAAGATCAACAACAATGGTATATCAATCAAAGGGTAAGGGAAACAAGGGGATGCGCAAGTATCCACAGGTGTACTAGTGATGAATGTCACCACATGTACTGGATCATATACCTAATTAGGTGATGTTGCTGTAACCATAAACATAATATAACAAATAAAGAAAAAGGAAAGGACCGGGGAAAGGGAATGGTCGGCCCACTAGGGGCCTAAAGGGGTTACTTGAGGCAACAAAAGTGATGATCAGAAATAATTTAAGATACAAAACAGTGTTTATTAATGAGTATCAAAGTTAAAAAGTATACAGCACGACTGTATGGGAACTCTAAGGTTGGTCGCCAACCTGTGTTGGCTGGCCGCTATGCAAAAATGAAAAAGAAAAGAACAAATAACACATAGACAGGACTCAGGACTAACACATAAACATACAAACTATGCGCGCGGTCCGGAAACACCCTAGTGTTCAGCCTGCACTGTGGATACACTCATGTGGGAATGTTTAGTGCGGTCATCATAATAGATGAAGTCAAATGGGGGGGGGCATATCCCCTCCCAGGAGGCCTGCCAAAAAACCGAATGGAGGTGTAATCCTAAAAGTGGAGGCTGGAAACCAGCTGAGTGGGTAGGGGGTTGGGAGGAGAGGGGAGGGGAGTATGAGAGGGAAAAATGGGTGTGTGACTATATTTGGTCATATATTAAAAACCAAAGTTTATATCAAGCTGTAGGTTATACAAGTAAATACCAACTGAAAAAAAGCCAAGGATGGAACAAGAGAGTCTAATGATGATTGTCTATGCAAGCGCTTTCAAATAGCTAGCATCTATTAGTTATCCATGGGCAGTGGTAAATTCAGAGGTCACCAGAGCTCAATATGTTGTAATGAAGACTAGTAGCAACTTAGAGTCCATCATAGATATATA
The DNA here is from genome assembly GCA_029574335.1 of Rana kukunoris. Lineage (NCBI taxonomy): Eukaryota > Metazoa > Chordata > Amphibia > Anura > Ranidae > Rana > Rana kukunoris. The sequence goes on along the minus strand of CM056053.1, from coordinate 252,631,101 downwards.
TTGTTATCAAGCAGGTTGTGAGCATTCATAGTAATTCATGTAGTGACTGCAGTCAACAATACATTTTCTAAGTAAATGATATACTTGAGCTCGTTGCATACAGTTCATTGGTTTGATGATAGTGGGAAAAAACAAGGGCACACACAATACTTTACCACCTTCTTAGCTGCACTGTGTCCATCGATCCACCTCACTATTTGAAAGTCTGTGTAGCAGTGAGGCAGTGTCAGGTGGCAAGTATTGCCAAGTATTACCATTAAGGATTGTGATGAAGGTAGGGCGCTGGTTACGCTGCGATGTTGATATGACCAGACAATTTCAGCTGTCATTCATTGCCATCGGCTACAGTTCTCCTAGCTACGATGGTATGGCAACATTTAGAAGGGAGCTGGTGTCATTCACCTCCAGATTCCTTCATCCTTCGTTCCCCGTCCAAACTCGCTGGCTTCCGGGGTCACGTGATCACGCTAGCTGGTGACGTTGACGCGTTTCGCCTTGCACACTGGCGTAGCTTCGCCTCGGACGTATTGAATGTCAGAAGGGACGTTGATTTATATGCGTCGCCTCTGGCGATCCTCACCAATAAGAAAGAGGGGGTAAATGCTAGGTCATTGTTTTATGGCATCAAATTTGTCTTGCGGCTTTCTTTTCAGATTTATGCTGGGTCATATTAAACAGTAGAGTTCCATATAATAGCTACTTTGTTTAAGAGGAACAGTTAACAGTGCGTGGGGGAATAAAGTCAAAGTTGCAATGTTCCCCACTGCACTGTAATCAAACCATTGCTGAGAAACGAAGTAGCCAATTTACTATCAAAAGTCATTGTGTTCATATATAATATTGAGGAAAGGGAATGACAAAGGGAAAGGTGAAGGGGAGGGATTGGGGGATGGGGGAAGGGGGGACAACATGAAGGAAGGGGACAAGAGGGATCAACATGTAACATGAACACATATGTGGCCTTTTCCTGTGTGATCTGCAAACACAAAGGAAATTCAGAATGAAAGAATAATAAAGTAAATTCTAGTTGGCAAGTGGGGAGAGCAGGAAACGGAATTACAGGAAAATAAATAAATTGTACATCCCTATAGTTGTTGGTGTCTTAAATGTCAAATTGGTAGGGATGTTATTCACTCTATAGAGGGGTTAAAAGCATTTACAGTTAAGAAACATTCCATGTAACAGTGATACATTGTCTACATTTAGAGATTTTTTCGGAAAAAACACACAATGGTTATAAGGTTATAAATAATATCAGGACCGGTCTGATCGTGTGTACGCGGCCTCAGAGGTTTGATAGAGAACCTTAGTGAATAAACAGCATTATGAAGGCCAAGGAACACACAAGACAGGTTAGGGATAAAGTTGTGGAGAAGTTTAAAGCAGGGTTAGGTTATAAATAATATCCCAAGCTTTAAACATCTCACAGAGCACTGTTCAATCCATCATCCGAAAATGGAAAGAGTATGGCACAACTACAAATCTACCAAGACACGGCCATCCACCTAAACTGACAGGCCGAGCAAAGAGCGCATTATTTAGAGAAGCAGGCAAAAGACCCATGGTAACAAAAATAATAAAAAGATCTGCAGTCACCAGTGATGCATCTCCTTCCCTATATATGTATACAGAAAGAGTTGTCCTTGGGACTTTAAATTAGGTGGTCACAGTTTGCCACTGAGTAACAAAAGTAGTAACAGTATAAATGTTTATTAAAATTGATGTACATACTTGAATAATATAGCATAATAGCTCAGCCAATGGATTTGCACATAATATAGAGAATAATTAATTAATTCAATTGATACAAACGCTATACAATGCAGTATATACAAAAGCATGCAACAGAAAACCCGAATCAACTTTTAGCGAGATCATTGCGAGATCATCAGGGGTGGATACAGATGGTATGTATCTAAATAGATAAAAAGATGTGTCACAGTGGTAAATGTAAGAACAATGGCAGAATGGGCAAATACTTACCAATGAACGAAACCAGAGTTTCCATTGCTGAACCCCTAAATGGACGGCAGCAGCCAGAGTGTGGCACAGGAGCTGAGGGGGAGAAAACAGACACAGATACCCCCAGGCGGGACATCAGGCAGCAGAAATGGCCCATGGTAACTCTGGAGGAGCAGCAGAGATCCACAGCTCAGGTGGGAGAATCTGTCCACAGGACAACTATTAGTCATGCACCCCACACATCTGGCCTTTATGGAAGCATGGCAAGAAGAAAGCCATTGTTGAAAGAAAACTATAAGAAGTCATGTTTGCAGTTTGCGAGAAGCCATGTGGGGGACACAGCAAACATTTGGAAGAAGGTGCTCTGGTCAGATGAGACGAACATTTAACTTTTTGGCCTAAAAGTAAAACACTATGTGTGGTAGAAAACTAACACTGTACATCACCCTGAAAACACCATCCCCACCGTGAAACATAGTGGTTGAAGCATCTTGCTGTGGGGATGCTTTCCTTTAGCAGGGACAGGGAAGCTGATCAGAGTTAATAGGAAGATTAATGGAGCCAAATACAGGGCAATTTTAGAAGAAAACCGGTTAGAATCTGCAAAATAATTGAGACTAGGGCAGAGGTTCATCTTTCAGCAGGACAACAACTCTAGACATACAGCCAGAGCTACAATAGAATGGATTAGATCAAAGCATATTCATGTGTTAGAATGGCCCAGTCAAACTTCAGACCTAAATACAATTGAAAATCTGTGGCAAGACTTGAAAATTGCTGTTCACAGATGCTCTCCGTCCAATCTGACAGAGCTTCAGTTATTTTGCAAAGAAGAACGGGCAAAAATGTAACTCTCTAGATGTCCAAAGCTGGTAAAGACATCCCCAAAAAGACATGCAGCTGTAATTGCAGCGGAAGGAGGTTCTACAAAGTATTGCCTCAGGGGGGCTGAATACAAATGCACACCACACTTTTCACATATTTATTTGTATATAATTTTCAAAACCATTTATCATGTTCCTTCCACTTCACAATTATGTGCCACTATATGTTGGTCTATCACATAAAATCCCAACAAAATGCATTTACATTTTTGGTTGTAACATGACGAATTTGGAAAATTTCAAGGGGTATGAATACTTTTTAAAGGCACTGTATTATACATAGCTCCCAAGATTAAGTGCATAACATTTTGTATATAGAATCAGATACTCAGGGCAAGATGTACTAGGAATTATATAATTGCTAAGTTGATCATTTTATTTGTATATACATTTCCGACAACATTTGTGTGACCATGTGTATGCAAGACAAGTTTGAGCCAACATCCACAGTTTTGTTGACGGAATGTCCAATCGTGTGTACGCGGCATTAATACTTAAAATATGTTAGTATGCGTGTTTCCAAAACTCTTGGATACTTTTACCTACGTAGAAGCAGCTGCACTGACAGGTTAGATGGTATCCATCATTTTGCAGTTGGCGCAGTGACTGTGCTTAGAGAAAGTCCCATTGGGCAAGCGCACTTGTCTATTTGTTTGCATAAAGTGGCAGTAGTTGCATCTGGCCAGCATTTCTAAATAAAAAAATAATAATTTAAATGGCCAAAAATGAAAAATGCCTATAAACGAAAACACATTTGGCGTCTGAAATGTGGAAATCTCAGCCTCTGAACGAATTTTTTTGCTTTCAAAGAAATGCTGTTAAAAGAAACTGCCTAAAAACGACTGTAGACAAAACTGTGTACATGGTCACATAAGATAACATTGAATGTGTTCAGGGGCAGTTGAAAAAAGCATCCAACTGCCTCTGACTGCCTTTACCAGCAGCAGTGTACATGAGGCCTTACTGTAATGTTTGTGGCTGTTGTTTGTTTACAATGCCCATTTCTCCTTTAGGGACTAGTAAAACCCAACAGTCCAATAATTCATGCATCTCTAAATTTAACCACTTCAGCACCGGAAAGGTTAACCTCCCCTTTATGATCAGACCATTTTTTTTTTTTAAAACAAGTATTTTATTGGATTTTACAGATAATACAGAGAATACTGTGTACAATTAAATATTGTACGTCAAATAACAACATTGAACATTGGAATATAAAAGCCGTAGGATGTTCACTAGCAATAGTATTGTAATATAATAACGGAATCAACAAACGTTTGGTCGGATAACAATAACAGAATTACATAGCCCAAGTAGACCCTTTCACCGAAGCGGCACCCCTAAGGGGAACTTTAGTGCCGCCAGGGCGGGAGGACCTCGTCTGTGGTGTCCAACCTTCAGTGGGTTATACAAGAAATCTGAAGTTCTAAGTTTCAAGCAAAAAACAGTGAGTAATCCAACGCATTGCTCGGTCAAGAATAAGGGACATACGGTCTATAGGTCTCTTAAGCACTGCTAAATGTGGCTTTAAGCCAGTCGGACTATGGTTGCCAACCAGTATGGTGTCTCATGTTTTGTTGTCCAGTGGAGGTGGTCAATGTCTCGTAGCTGTAATGTAGGGCCACCAGGTCCTTAGTCTGGGTCAGGTTTGGGATGTCAGTGGACTTCCAGAGTCTTGTTATGGAAAGCCTAGCTGCAAGTAAAATATGAGTGGTAATATGTCTAACAGGGAAGGGTATATCATCAATGGTCAGGTTCAGAAGTGCAAGTGCAGGTGTTGGAGGGATCGGGGTTTTAGTAATTTGTGAAATGAATCCAAAGATGTCGCTCCAGTATTTTTGGATGGCGGGGCAAGTCCAGAAGATATGTAACATATCTCCCAGTGCAGTACCACATCTCCAACACATGCTGGAGACATGAGTGCCAAAGGATGCTATCCGGGATGGAGTCATATACCATCTAAGAGAGATCTTTTGTGTGAGTTCCCAGAGGGTCGAGCACTTGGTGGATTTGTATACTGCTTTGAGCGCTCGTTGCCATTGGGTGACATCAAAAGTGAGACCTAAATCAGTTTCCCACTTCTCAGTCAATATTTTTATTGAAAAGGTATAAGAACATAAATACAAATAATTGTCAAGATGAACAATATGCAAATGACATCCCGTAATTCGTTACAGTAATTAGATATTGCATGACAATACGATAGAAAAGATAGATAGCATGAGATCATGTTGCAATAATGCTACATGTGATGCAAATTGTTCATATCACATTCAATATGTAAGGTTCGTTATAAGCAGCACTGAGGTCCCGACCTTCCGGCGCCCCCTACTGGGAACAAGCTGCACCTGGAAGAACGGGCCTCGTTAATAGAAACAATACAGGAATAAAACAAGTTTATGTTCTATACAATACCCCATACAGAAAAGTACGGGCTTCAACCAATTGCAATGAATCCCTTAAACAGATGGGGGTTATAAGGTGAGAGCAGAAAACAAATAAAACAAATAAAGGATAGAAAAGGAGAAAGAAAGAGAAAGAAATAAGTCGGATGCTACTCGGTCCCATATGAAACATTAATTGGAAAAGTTTGAGCTATACCAGTCCCTCCACGAATTCCAGATGTGGTGTCTGTCAGCTGATTTGTTTTGAGAAGCCTCAAACATGCATTCATAGGTAATATGTAAGTTAGTCGTCCTTATTACGTCTAGGAGTAAAGGTGTTTCCACCCTCCTCCAACGCCTCAGCAATTCCAGTCTTGCACTCAGGAGGATGTGGGTGACCACACTCCGGAGAGAGGATGGAATGCTATCCATCCCCAATGACAGGATTGCCATACCAGCATCAAAAGGGATACTAGTTTTGGCAATCCGTCCTATCAGACTAAACACCTCTGCCCAATATGTCCGTAGTGAGGGGCAGAGCCCTAAGATATGAATCAGAGACCCTCTTTGTCCACAGTTTCTCCAGCATAGGGGCGAGGCCGATTTGTCAAATCCAGTTATCCGAGTCGGGGTCATGTACCACCTGAGTAAAATCTTTTGAGACAATTCCCACAGGTTAGCGCACCTGGAGGCTTTGTAAGAAGACACAATGGCACATTTACATTGGTCTAATGTACAGTATACACAGTTCCCAGGTCAGACTCCCAAGTCCGCATGGACGGTGATTTAATAAAGTCAGTTTTTTGGCCTAAAATGTTATAAAACAAGGAGATACCCTTGATATTGGTATTGGGGTTGGATAGATAAGTGAACACTCGCCACGGGACCTCGGTACACATCTCCGCATGCGTGTTCAGTAAGTGTGAAATTCGCATATAGGTAAAATATTCTTTGGAATCCAGGTTATATTCAACTTGGAGTGATCGGAAAGATTTAACAGCCGGGCCTACACTTACGTCCGCTACCGTAGACATGCCCAACGATGTCCAGTGTGTAACATATAAGTCTTGTGTAAATAAAGGCAGGTGAGAAATTATCTTGGTAGCGGTATCTCCTAGAGGTTCACCCCTCAACCTTTTCCAAGCCCAGATAGAGGCAAGAATAGTAGGCGAGAGGTCTATCGGAAGGTTTTTCAGAAATTTACTAGACAATAGAAGGTCATAGCAATTAGAAGTAGGGCATTGTGCGGATTCTAGTTCCAGCCACCTAGTAGGAGTCCCACCCGGGAACCAGTGTTTCAGTTGTGCTAGTACGGATGCTACATAGTAGTCCCTGATGTGAACATGGCCCACGCCACCCGCCTTCTTATTTTTAAGTAATTTTTGGAAAGTGCACCTAGCTTTCCGCCCCTGCCATAAGTACCTATTCACCATAGATTGTGCTTTGCGGAAAAACTCATCGGGAACCGGTATGGGGAGACTTCTAAAAAGGTATATAAGCTGTGGTAGTGCTATCATTTTCATAGCAGATAGTCGTCCTGACCAGGTCGACTCCTTCCAAGTCAAGTCCTGCAAGGTCCTATTAAGAGTATTGAGAAACACATCATAATTGGCCGCCACTAAATCAGTCACTTGGGCTGTCAACTTAACCCCCAGGTACTGTATTCCCTCCGTGCTCCAAGTATAAGGGTAAAGTGTCTTAAGTTGCGTGGACGTAGATACGTCAAGTCCAAGACCTAAGATAAATGATTTGCTGTTGTTGACCTTATAGTATGAGACCTCATTAAACATTTTCAATGCATCATGCGTTGCTGCCAGGGAGGAACCTACCTCAGTCATAATTAATATGATATCATCTGCAAAGAGGCTTATAGAATGTGTATTGTTCCCAACTCAGCATCATGTAATATTTGGATGGGATCTGATATAGGTAGCGAAAGGTTCCATCAATAGGTTAAATATTAGAGGGGACAGGGGGCAGCCCTGCCTAGTTCCATTAGTAATGGCAAAGGGGGTAGAAAGGGCTCCAGACATATATACTTTAGCTGAAGGTTTGGAATATAGGGCTAATATCGCTGATAGGATTTCGCCTGAAAATCCAAAAGCCTCCAGCACCTTTAACAGGTAATGCCAGTGGATTCGGTCGAAGGCCTTCTCCGCATCTAATGAAAGAAGCAGAGAAGGCCTCTTCTGCACCTGGGCTAGATGAATAATGTTGACTATACGACAAGTAGCGTCGGATGTTTGTCTATGCTTAGTAAAACCGGTCTGGTCCGGGTGTATAAGGGTTGGTAATATATCTACCATTCGAGATGCTATTAGTTTCAGTTTCCCACTTCTGGTGTTGGCGTGACTTGGTGAAGGTTCGTTTGTGGTGTAAGGTGTTATAGAAGTAGGATATATCTCTGATCCCAGACATGGGGTCGGTGAGATATCTCCATGTCTTCGGATGAATACCGTATAGGGGGGTTTCAAGAGATTCCAAACAGTGACGTATGCGAAGGAAGGTAAAGCGGTCAGTGGGAGACAGTTGGAATTCAGATTGTAGGACAGAAAAGGGTTTAAGGCGGGCGTTTTGAAGTTAGTGCTGGAGTGAATGAATCCCTTTGTGTTTCCATGCAGTGAGTGGTAAGTCCGGAGATATTTAGTGGAGGACTTCTAGAGGTATGTGGTACTGTGGGGTGTTTGGTGTATAGTCCATTATTTTGAGAATTTTCTTCCATGCGAGAACTGAAGCCCTCATGGGTGGGGATATAGTTGATGGGATGGGGGTCCCGAGGGGAGTACTCAAGAGCCAGTTTTGTAAATTGGGGCAGGAGAGCGTGAGAGTGAGGGCTTCCAGTTGGCCCCAGGGGGCGCTCGGTTGGGATTGAAACCAGGTGGGGAGTTGTGCTAGCACTGCTGCTAAGTTATAGTCACCAAAATATATGGATCCAGCGCCGCCCACTAGTTTGTGCTTAGTCAGTTGTATATGTGCACATCTAGGACGTTTGTCTTTCCATAAATATCTATTTAGGAGCGTTTGGAGGGCTCTAAGAAAGGATGCCGGCAAGGGTATTGGAAGCGTTCTAAAGAAATACAATATTCGAGGGAGGCATATCATTTTGAATGACAGTTCGTGTTTGACCAATTGGGAGGTGTACGTTTGTATGTCCTTAAGTAGAGGTAGGAAGTTGTGTGAGTAGAGATTTTTAAGGGATCTTGGTAGCTGGATGCCTAGGTAGGATATGTCAGTGTCTGCCCATTTAAATGGGTACTGTAGCTGGAGTAGATTCTTCATTGTAGCGTCTATGTTGATGTCTAGTATGAAGGATTTGGTTGTGTTCACTTTGTAGTATGAGACTGCACTAAACCAGTCAAGCAATTTTTGTACTGTTGCCAGGGAAGAGGCCGGATCTGTGAGAATCAATATGACGTCATCAGCGAATATGCTGATTTTATGTGACGTTGGACCTACTCGTATGCCCGAGATGTTTGGGTGAGACCGAACATGTTCCGCTAATGGTTCCATAACCATGTTGAAGATTAGAGGGGACAACGGACAGCCTTGCCGCGTGCCGTTGGTGATGTTGAAGGGGCGAGAAAGCATACCTTCAGCGAATACTTGGGCAGAGGGATCGGAGTATAGTGCCATAATGGCAGAGAGTATGTGGCCCTGAAAACCGAATTTACCGAGTACTGCTCTAAGGTACGACCAATGGACTCTGTCGAACGCCTTCTCTGCATCCAAAGAGAGAAGCAGAGAAGGCGTTCCGCTGGTCTCGGCGTGGTGAATGAGGTCAACCAGTCTTCTGGTGGCATCTGAGGATTGTCTACCTTTCGTGAATCCAGTCTGGTCTCTATGGATTAGGGTGGGCATGACATCTATCAGGCGTGTGGCTATTGTTTTGGCGTAAACTTTGAGATCAAGGTTAAGAAGGGATATCGGGCGAAAGTTTTGGGGGAGATCCGGCTCCTTACCTGGCTTTGGAATCGTTACAACCAATGCTTTCAAATATTCAGTCGGAAAAGAGGAAGAGGAGGCAGCTCTATTAAACACCTCTGTGAGGTGTGGGGCTAGGATGTTAGAGAATCGTTTATAGTATTCTCCAGTTAGGCCGTCGGGTCCAGGCGCTTTACTATTGGGCAGGGAGTCAATGGCAGACTTAATGTCTTGGACTGTAAATGGGGCATTAAGGGTGTCAAGTTGGGAAGTTGTCAATTTAGGTACTATAGGTTAAGGTCACAGAGGAATCGGTCAATGTCTATTTGCGCAGGTTGTGGGGTAAGGGGGTCCTGTTTCAGGTTGTATAAGTCTCCATAGTAGGCGCTACAAGCATCAGCGATGTCTTGGGGGTTGGACAGGGGTTGTTGCGTATGAGGGTGGAGTAGTCTTGTAATTTTAGATTTAATTTGCCTTCCCTTAAGGCGTTGAGCCAATTGTTTCCCCGCTTTGTTGGAAGTGGAGTAGGTAGTGGCTTTCAGTCTTCTATGGAGGAATTCATAGGAGTGTAATAGCAGGGTTCTAAGCTCTTGTCTGAGGGACAACAATTGGTCTGTCAGGGACTTCCGAGGGTTGGCCTTGTGTTTGGATTCTAGGTCAGCAATTTGGGAGGTCAGTTCGTTTAGCCGCTGCGTCCTCTTTTTCTTATGATGGGAACTGAATTTAATCATTACACCTCTCACAAACGCTTTGTGCGCACTCCACACCACGGCAGGATCGGGAACGGAGCCCCCATTTATGTTAAATTATTCGTTGATGCGATCGAGAGATTTCCGAGGCATACACATTTTGTTGAATAATATACTTATTTGCCCACCACAGGTATGTGTTGTCCAATGGACTTGTGTACACACGATAGGATTAGCCTCCATCGGACATTTGTTGGCAGCAGTGGCGTCTCCAGCTTTCATATTTAGGGGAGGCACATGGGGGGACAGGGACAAAAGTAGGGGGGCCAACTATAAAATGCATTTATATATTTATATATATATATCTCCTGGGGCCCTTTACTAGGATCCCACAACGGGCCCTTTAACATGTTCTGCAGTGAGCTCCCTTCCTACTATACTCGGTCCCCCAGGGTGGCAGAAAAAAAGAGATATATGTCACCAGCACACCAAGAAAATATAAGGGTCCAAAGCAGTGGGAGAACTTTCAGGGTTGCAAAGATTGTCTTGCCACCGAGCCCTGGTGTTCTGCCACTGTGGGGTTCCCCAGCTGTCCTGTACCTGCTATTGACAGCGCTGGTCTGGCATCTGTCTCCTTGGCAGCGGCGGCAGTCCATTAGGACCTAGTGCTGGTGACATTATGGGTGCATGCAGGGGAAGGCTGGCACTATTGGTTATAGAGAGCTGAGCCCCCAGCTGGTCACCTAGCAGCAGTAATGCTGTATAACCTTCTCTGTTGACATGCTGATCGGGATGTGATCCAGGTAATGCTCCCAGTCAGATCTAATAAATACAGTATTTATTATCATCAAGAGTACAACTATATAATCAAACGTATGTTCTGCAGCCGTGTGGGCTCTATGCCTGTAAAGTGTGGGCTCTATGCCTGTAAAGTGTGGGCTCTATGCCTGTAAAGTTTGGGCTTTGATCAATAAAACTCTGATACTTAAACTAGGATTTGACTGGGAGCATCACCTGGATTGCATCCCGATCAGCATGTCAGAGAAGCCTCCACTGCTGCTAAGCAACCTGCAGGGAGCTCAACTGTCTACAACCAATAGAGATGGGCTTGGGTGTGTTTGAAATCCCACATGCCCAATCCCGCCAGGAAGCCAACACTCCACAGTGCTAATCACAGGCAGGGAGACATTTCCTGGTCTGTGCAGAGCTGTAGACCGGGAAATCTCTCACTGCCTGTGATTAGCACTGTGCAGTGTGGGCTTCCTGGCAGGCTCTGGCAAGTGGATTTTTGAACATGCCCAGCCCATCTCTAACAACAAATTGTGCTGGCCCTCCTGTACATCAGCCCCATAAAGTAACCAGTAGTGATGAGCGGAATACGCCATATTCGATTTCGCGATATTTCGCAAATATTCCGAAGAATATTCGCGAATATTCGTGATATTTTATATAAAAAAAAAAAATTGCGAAATTTCGCAAATGCGAAATTTCGCTATTTTTTTTGGATAAAATATCACGAATATTCGATATTTACGAATATTTGCTATATTTTATAAAAAAAAAAAAAATTGCGAAATTTTGCATATGCGAAAGCGAAAATGATTGCGAAATTTCGCTATTTTTTTTTGGATAAAATATCACGAATATTCGATATTTACGAATATTCGCTATATTTTATAAAAAGAAAAATTGCGAAATTTCGCTAATGCGAAATTTCGCTAGTGCGAATGCGAAATTGATTGCGAAATTGATTGCGAAATTTGAAAAAATATGAATATTCGAAATAGCGAATATTCGCCGCGATATTCGAGTTATTCGCAAATACTCGAATATGCAATATTCGTAGCGAATATTCGCAATGCGAATATTCGTGAGCAACACTAGTAACCAGCACTGGGTTCCAATGTGCTGCCGCCACTACCAAGGAGACAGAGACTAGCGCTGTGAATAGCCGGGACAGGACAGCAACTCTGTTTATTCCAGCACTGGTCCACACTGGGAGGATTCCCCCATCCACCTATAATGTGTAGATGGGGGAATTGGATCATTTCTTTTTTTTTTTTCATTCACCCTAATAGTTGAATGAAAAAAAGTGATCAATGTATGGGCTGCCTAAGAGCTAAGACCAGCCATAGACAGTTTAAATCTCAGCTGGTTCAGCAGAAACTGGCTGAGATTTGAACCATTAATGAGCAGATTCTCTTATGATTATCACTAGTGGTTGCTGTATAGCCACTAGTAAGAATCACTGTTTGTCGGGAGGATACAATTGCTGGGCAGGAGGGATATTCCCGTCAGCACTGTCTGTGTTGATGGGGGAATCATGCAAGTTTCTTTCCTACAATCTGTGGATGTAGGAAAGAAATTTGCACTGTATATTACCTGCCTAACTGAAAGTGTAACAGAATGGCCCGTGACACCCATAGACTTTTGAAGGATGGGGGGTACTCGAGTGCCAGCATCACTAATGACTCTTGGGTCTAGGGTCATCCTGTGTCCCTTTTGGGCATAGGGTGACTGAGAAATGATAATGATAAATTACATGGGATGGGACATTACTGATAATTCATGTTTTGCAGGATATCTTTAAATATTACAAGTTGTTAAAGTCTGACTCCGACAGGTCAATAGAGTGTTTTCATTCAATGTGGGGACACATGCTTTTGAGGTGTTAATTGAGTCTGCTCCTAGACATTCCATTGTGTGATGCTAATACTGTTTTGTGTCCATTGTGCTAATTAGGTCTGCTCCTAAGACCTGTTTATTGTGTATGCTAATGACACTGTTAAGATGTGGAATGTGACTTGTCAAGCTGTAGTAATTAACCCCTCTAAATGCGGAGCCAGACCGTCTGGGTAATGAGTAGTAATTAACTCATCGGAATGTCATTCACTAAAAGAATGTGTATGAAGCCCCTCATTTTGTGATGTGTGGGTGGAGTGTGTCTTTGTCCCTGTGATTAACTGTAACATGCTTGTACTGTATATAAGAAAGCTAAGTTACCATTAAAGGATTCATTCATTCATTTTGGAACCAGTACCAGAGCTTGTGTTGTCTCGGTTATTCTGGGAAATGAAATGGGTCGTGTCTAATGTCTGTCGGACTGTCAGATAAGCTGTCGTGGGGCGATAGATTGGAATATCGTAAACGGTGGTGACCGTTACAGAAAGTAAATTGTGAATGTCTTGAAAGAACAGGAGAGGGGAGGGAGGCAGATGGGGGAGAGAAGGGATGGAGATAATGCAGTTCAGTGATTACAGTGTACTGCAGTCTGCAGTGCACACACTTACCCACGGTCTAGGCTAGAATCTCAGGCATCATTCACACACATGCTGCTGATTTTCATATTTCCTGAACACACATCCCCTCTCTTCAGATACAGCACACCAAGATAGTGTGGGCGGGACTGCAAGGAGGAGGAGGAGCTGTATTCCTCCCTGCTTTTATGTGAGGAGAGTGGGGGGTGGCTGGACTCACTGGGCTGTAAAAGAGTGTCATAGACTAACACTCGGCTCAGCTTGCAGTCACCACTCTCGGAATTTACAAGCTGGTTCTCCTGTCCTAAGGACGGGAAAAAACAGTCTGTTTTTTCAGTAACTGAGATGAAGGCTTGGCCCCCCCCCTCCCCCACAGTGCTCATGGAGTCCTTTCTGCAACTCACTCTTTTCCGTGCCAATGAGGATGCAGGGGAAGGAGCAGATCGGGCGGCTGTGGTTGTGTGAACGCTTGCATTATGCAGTGTCAGTGAGCAGAGGGAGGGGGAGGAATGTCCCACAGAGCTGACTGGGGACGCTCTTCCTCTCAAGAGAGACTGTTAGTCCAGGGGCGGCCCGAGAAAAAAAAAAAAAAGCAAAAAATATATATATTTTTTTTTTTGGGGGGGGGCACATGGTGGGGCACAGCATAATGTTGCCCTCCCCCTAGAGTCGCCTCTGGTTGGCAGAAAGTTTGTCTGTCTGCACAGCGAACATTTGTCCTAAGAAAAACACAAAAAGATTGCGCGATGGAGCGTACACACGGTCGGATTGTCCGAACAAACAGGTCTGTCGGACATTTGTTGTCAATAAGTCCTATTGTGTGTATGGGCCTTAAGTGAAACTTTTTGGGACCAGTGACACCAATACGGTGATCAGTGCTAAACAAAATGCACTGTCACTGTATTAATGACACGGGCAAGAAAGGGTTAACTGTGTTCCCTGGGATTGTTTTTTGTGGGGAGGTGCATTTACTGTGGGAGGACAGAGATCCGTGTTTCTGCTTAGAAATACAGGATCTCTGTCTTCCCTTCGCAAAGAAAGGCGATCTGCCTTGTTTACACAGTCAGGCTGCCATTCTGCTGATCTCCTAAACGATCAGCGGTTCCTGCTGTGTTCAATTACAGAGGGAGCAGGTTGCCGGCCATGTGTGCATGCGCCCCAGACCTGAAGGTGTCAGATCATGTACTAGGTATTTGATCTGTCACAGAGCAGCTGCCCTGCCACAATATATCTGCGTGGGGTGATAAATAAGCGGTTAACTACTCCTAAATCATGCTATAGTCAAAAGATGGCTACAGATCAGTCATCCAGTTTTGGAAGGGCATCCTTCCACACAGCTAATCACAGATAGGGGTAAAGGTCCAATCACAGCAGCCATGACCATGTGATCAACTGTGTCCAATCACAGCTGATAAAATGTAAACAGACTTGCCGGTTATTGGCAGTCCTTTCCTCCCACCCTGTGTCTGTTGGAGGAAAGGAGAACTGTTAACCAGCAAGCCTGTAAGCCCACTGGCTGTCAGCACATCCTGATTATAAGTGCAGACTCATCAGTTCCAATCAGTGCCCATCAGTGCAGCCTATCAATGCGCATCAGTGCTGCCTATCAGTGCCCATCAGTGCCCTCTATCAGTACAGCTTCATCAGTGCACATAAGTAAAGAAGAAACATTTCTTATTTGCAAAATTTTAGAACAGAAACTTAGAAAACCTTTTAAAGAAAAAAAAACAATGGTTATTAAATACCACCAAAATAAATCTTTATCTGTCTCCAAAAATTATAAAAACGTTATGTGGAGGCAGTGTTGTATGACCTCACAATTGTTATTCAAAGTGGGACAGCACTGAAAGCCTAAAATTGGCCTGGACAGGAAGGGGGTGAAAGTGATACAATTATATATGGCCTTAATTTTACATGTCAGTGCAAATTAACCACTTCAGCCCCGGAAGGATTTGTCCCCTTAATAAAAAGGCAATTTTTTGTAATACAGCACAAAGTCGATTTAACTGACAATTGTATGGTTGTTTGAAGCTGTACCCAAACAAAAACCTTTTTTTGTTTTGATGGTATTTGATCACCTCTGTGATTTTCATTTTTTGCGCTTTAAACAAAGAGTGATAACTTTGAAAAAAAAAAAAACAATGCATATAAAAAAATAAAAAATAAACAAATGTATTCATCAGTTTAGGCCAATATATATTCTTCTACATATTTATGATACAAAAAGCGCAATAGGCGTATATTGATTGTTTTTGCGCAAAACTTATCGTATCCACAAACTATGGGATAGATTTAGAGACAAATCTGACCACAAATGACACTTTTTGGGGACCAGTGACATTATTACATTGATCAGTGCTATAAAAATGCAATGATCAATGTAATGACACTGGCAGGGAAGGGGTTAACAGTAGGGGCGATCAAGGGGTTAAATGTGTTTCCTCAGTGTATTCTAACTGTAGGGGGAGGAGCTGGTAGGGACATGACAGAGACCATTGTTCACTGGGAACAGTAGATCTTTGTCATGTCTCCAGTCAGAATGGGGATCCACCTAATCTACAAAGGCAGATCCCTATTATGCCTCTGTACTAGGCGATCACAGGTTGCGGGCAGACATCGAGTCCTCCCGGCCCCGGGCACACTCCCGCAGCATACAGCGAGAGCCTGCGCGAGCTGATGTATAGCTACGGCAATTTTGCGCAGGAAAGCCAACCTGCTGCTGTATAACGATGGTGGCTGGTCGGCTAGAGGTTAACTTACTGTTATTATTGCAAAAGAACTTTGCTTTAAACCCTTCCCGTTAAGCATATGCATATATGCCTCCTTGGCTTTAGGGGGTTATACCGGGATGATATACCGGGACATCCCCCCTTCCGCCACTTTCCGCAGCTCTTACCATGCCTCCCCTCCCACTGGGAGACCCGATCTATGATGCGCCACTTTGTTGCAGTCTTCTCTCTGTAAACACGGAGGCAACGTCACAATGTCACTTCTGGTTTACTCGGTTGCCAATGGCGCCGAATTTAAAAAAATATAAAGTATTCAGAATCACCATTTTTAGTGCAAAGCAGGGATTGCAGGTCTTTTATACCCCCGATCTCCCCATAAAGAGTACCTGTCCCCTCCTATTACTGTCACAAGGGATGTTTACATTCCTTGTGACAGCAACAAAAGTGATATTTTTTTTTTTAAACCAAATATAAAAAAGAAATAAGAAAAAAAAAAAAAGCAAAAGAATGTAAGCGCCCTCGTCCCCGCGAGCATGGGCAGAAAAAAGAATGCATATGGAAGTCGTACCTGCATATGTAAACGGTGTTCAAATCACACATGTGATGTATTGCCGTGATCGTCAGAGCTCCTCTGTAACTATAACCTGGTAACTGTATTTTTTTTTAAACCTTCGCCAATGATGATTTTTAGGTACCGTAGTTTGACACCATTCCACGAGTGCGTGCAATTTTAAAGCATGACATGTTTGGTATCTATTTACTCAGCGTAACATCATCTTTCACATTATACAAAAAAATTGGGTTAACTTTACCGTTTCATTTTTTTTTTAATTCATGAAAGTGTCTTTTTCCCCAAAAAGTTCAGTTCAACCAAAGACCCAAACCATTATGCAGGTTAAGGACCTTGCCGCTTTTTGCGATTCAGCACCGCATCACTTTAACTGACAATTGCACATTCATGCGACATGGCTGCCAAACAAAATTGGAATTCTTTTTTTCCCACAAATAGAGCTTTCTTTTGGTGGTATTTGATCACCTCTGCAGTTTTTTTTGCGTTATAAACAAAAATAGAGTGACAATTTAAGGGAAAATGTTATACTTACCTAACGGTAATTTTCCTTTCCTGATGCAAGCATGACAGCATATACGTATGGGAAGGCTCCGCCCCCCTGCCCAATCAGGACCGGTTATACTATAAAAGTAGGTCTCCTCCCCTATACCCGCATTCTCGTAATTTATTATCACTGCGGAAGGCCCTACTTAACTGTTTCAGACCTCTGTATTTTTTTATTTTTATTTTTTAAAGGGAGGGACCTATATGCTGTCATGCTTGCATCAGGAAAGGAAAATTACCGTTAGGTAAGTATAACATTTTCCCTTTTCCTGACACAGCATGACAGCATATACGTATGGGATGTACAGAATCACCAGACAATAAGGGTGGGTACTGCTCAAGTGTTTAAAAGGGATTAGATCTATCCCCTCTAACGACTGAGATGTATTGTAGTTACGACTGCTGGGACCGCCAGAATGGACACCCAACATGTTCAATGTAGACCAGGTCGTAGTTTAGATATTAACTCTGGAGGAACTATTTTGGAGTTCCGTCAATGGATGCATCACCAGCTTGGAGGAGCTGTCTCTGCCCTCATCAGATGGACTTGTCCTCTCCATCTAGGTTTTGACTAATTGTATCCGTACAACTGCGATGGTCTTCGTTGGACAGCGGGATTGTCCTTTTCCGACGCCATTAAGCCTGATGAGTTTATCGTATTTCTCCTAGAAGAAGAAGGGCCAATTCTATGTCTCTTCAACCTTGAATCTCTTTTCCAAGTTTGTGGAACTTCAAACACTTCCGTTTGGATCTGCCAAAAGGATGATGATGTTCTAACTCAGGCTGCCACGATACCAACCTTTGTATAGTGTTGAGGAAGAGACTAGAGCCATTTTGCCTGATCATTTCAGCCACAAGGTAGTTTATGGTATGACACTTGGATGTTTGAGATTCTTTTAGATCTACTTTACATACTGTATTTGCCAAAAGGAATACTTATTCCCATGTTCCTGGCCATATTTGGGATGTTTTGTCCCTCTAAATGGAGAGTGAGATAGGCATGTGCAAAAGTGAAAAATTTGTTTTGTTTCGTTTCGTTTCAATTCGTCATTTAATACATTTCGTTAAGTTATTTCGACCGTTTTTCGAATTCGTTCGTTTTCGACCGAATTTCGAAAAAAAACGGTCGAAATCGAAAATATTTCAA
The DNA here is from genome assembly GCA_029574335.1 of Rana kukunoris. Taxonomy (NCBI): domain Eukaryota; kingdom Metazoa; phylum Chordata; class Amphibia; order Anura; family Ranidae; genus Rana; species Rana kukunoris. Next base: position 252,613,014 of record CM056053.1, on the reverse strand, counting down.
CCAGATTAGAAAACAAATAGTCTCTTTTCGAATAGAATTTTTCTCGAATTAAATCCGAAAATATATATATATTTTTTTTTTTTTCGAATTCCGATCGAATTTAGTATTCGATTCGGAATTCGAAAAAAAAAAAAAATCGATTTCGACCATTTTTTTTCGAAATTCGGTCGAAAACGAACGAATTCCGAAAACGGTCGAAATATTTCGCTAATATAGCAATTCGGGAATTCGTATGCATCCGAATGTCCGAATAATGGAAAATTTGTCCGAATTTCGATTCGGAACGAAACGAAATGCACATGCCTAGAGTGAGATAATGTGTCTCACACTATTTGGAAGACCCCATGGGGGAAAGAATGACCTGCCTAGGTCTTTCGGACTTGATTGCTGGGATATGCAACCCAGAGAGTGAAGAATAGATACGACTGCGTTTCAGTATCCTTTCATGCGTCTCTAGGCTCTCCTGTATACAATTCATTCCTTCCAGTAAGGAACAGAGAATTCCATCCTTTAAATTCTGTCGGTTCTTCTCTTAGCTAAGGTATTTGAAGTCTGGAGTAGACACTCTGACCTCCATTAGATTTCCACCACTAACGGTGAGACCTCCACATCTTGGTCTCCTGTATCTAGATATAATTTGTATGAATTTGGAAGATACCATTGGCACGCTGTATGAGGTGTTGAATCTCAAGATGGAGAATAGGGAGTTTTCGGATCTGAGACTGTACCCGTGGGCAACATTGCCTGCAAGCTACAGGGTAATTGTCGTCATCACCACCGAACGGCTGCAAATCTGGATAGGCCTCCTGGAGACTCTTAGGTTTGTTGAATATATACGTATTGGCTAATCTGCCAACCCAGCTGGCTGTCCTTAGTTTATCTGCTTCCACCTCTGGGAAGCCACCCAGGTTACGGTCAGACCCAATAACTTGATAGTCTTGCTCGTTGCCGATCCCTTGACTGCCTTTGGTTTGACACTGTCCCTTGTCATCCAACGGCTTTTGTATCTTACGCCCTCTGGCTCTAAGTTCTAGAAAACCCTAACATGCTGGGAGATACCTCTGACAGAAGTTGACTACCGTGTTTCCCCGAAAATAAGACACCGTCTTTTCCTCAAGAAATCACACTATGGCTTATTTTCGGGGGGTGTCTTATTTTTATTACAGAAAATAAAGGTTGCCTACCTGAACCACACTTGCGCTTCTTAGCATTTCCTCTGTCCACCTGTAGACTGAGATTATCGTATTCTGCACGCCATTTTTGGACCATTCGGATATCCAACTTCTTCTCTTTGCAAAAAGCCGTAAGATTCTTGCTTCGGGAGTCCTCCACAATTCCTTTCTTGTACTCAACAGAATAACTCTTTCTTTTTGCACTCATCTTGTCTGGTTGTACCACTACAAGATATCACTACAAGATTCGACACTACATCTTATTTTCGGAGATTCGACACTACATCTTATTTTCGGAGATTCGACACTACATCTTATTTTCGGAGATTCGACACTACATCTTATTTTCGGAGATTTGACACTACATCTTATTTTCGGAGATTCGACACTACATCGCTACGTCTTATTTTCGGAGGGGTGTCTTATATTTCTATCTTGCGTCGAAATCCCGCTACGGCTTATTTTCGGAGTACGTCTTATTTTCGGGGAAACACGGTAGTTTTGCATTCCGTCTTGCCAGCGAGGCTAGGCCTTCCCCATTTTGCCGAGTCCTTTCAGCATAGTTGAGGCTCCCTCTGTTGTGTTTACGAAAGACTTTAGTCTGCGACCGCTGTAGCTCTGGATTTTGGACACCTTGTCCTTCATTGGCATGCCTACCCCACGAGTGACAACTTGTGATGATTAGTATGCTGAAAGATTAGCTTAGCTACCTCCCCAATCGGGGACTTTTCTCCTCTGTGGAGTCATCGTTTCCCACGTGGGAAGTAAGTCTCTCTTTACTAAGGTTAATACAGTTGTCAACCCTGCTTGGGCCTCCTTCGGACCACAAGGGTTATTACAGGGTACTTTATCGCTTTTCCGATCGTGGGATGCAACCAATAGGAAAGAGCATCTCTTCAAATGGGATACTTACACTGTTTCTCTGAGTGTAACTTAATTTTGTTCATTAACTTTTTCCCCCATTCAGAATTACCCTCCAGTAGGTGATTACTTCAATGAGACTAGTTTGTCTCTCGATGATGGCTCCTCCCGACTTGATTCGAGTCTGTACTGGGACCTTTCCCAGAACTTGGAAGCCATTGTGCCACAACTCTTCTGAAGGATCAGCACGACTCTGGATACAAAGCGCCTTGAGGCGATTCGGTTCGCATTTGTTAGCGCTATAAAGTTACTCACCTTGCTGTTCAAACAAAACTTACCAGTAGTCCTTGTGCCCGCAAGTCGGCCTGAACGACCACAACATACAGGGTATACCAAGGTAACTACTCCTATCGCACCACCACGTTGGGCTTAATGGACTAGGTTTCCAGTATTACGGCATAAAATTGTGCGATTTTACTGCGATTCCTATGCGTCTTGAATCAATGCCTATGTATTCTTAACGCTCACGGCCCCCAGTTAGACCACAGTGGGTTCAAACGTAGTGTAGGGACTACCTTGAAGTCGCCGCACTGCTATGAACAATACTCCTTAAAAATCCTGGAGTAGGATTTGTGGAGGTCAGGCTTTACTGACGACTGGAGAGATTAATTGCCACGATGGCCTATGCCATCCTTCTGGACCAACGCCCCTGTAATCATAGCCCTTGCGCATCATGGAGGGAATGCAATGAATAGGTAGAGGAATGAAACAATTCCATTGGCTTCCTAATGCCCAGGACTCATGGAACCTTCGCTGAAATTTACATCCAACTGTCAGCTGACCCTATTGGGCGACTTGGGTTTAGGCTAATAAAGATTATCGCTTCTTTATTCTCCGCCATAGTTCTCCCACGTTTAACTTGTCAATCTTTTGGCTATCCTCTGGTCTTTGGTAATTAACATAAGGAATTAATCTTCCTTCTAGATATTACCAGATCCGACTTGAACAGTCACCACTCTGACTAAAGCGGCATGTGTTCACTTGTGGGAGGGGCCATAAGGGTTCACTGGCCACAATGATTTCTGGAGAAACAGCATACAGTCTTGTATCCGCAGTGACTGAACTGCATCATTGGCTATTCCCTTTCAATCTAGGATCTGCCATAGAGAGCTTATCACTGACCAGAGCTCTGCTTCCATCCTGCCTCATCGCAGGTCACAACAACACTACTTAACAGTAGTATGAATCTTGTTTTTTTTTAAATCAGAAAAGCGTTTATTAAAACAACAGACATGTTGCAAACACATCGTACAGTACAGTTCACACAATCACTTGTACACAGTAACAGAACACCGCCTAGGTAATTATACTTTGTCATGTACATTAACCCTCAATCTATAGCCTCTACATGAATCTTGTTGATCTCCAGATCTACTTGCTGTCACAGGGTCTTTGCAAGGATATTGTTTCCTCTGTTTGGAAGAATGGTACCCATGGTTAATCTGCTGAAGCCTGTTTGGCTGGCTGCTCTTTGACACCAAAGGAGACAGGAACAACAAGCGCCAGAGGCAATTTTAGTTCGCATGTTCCGCGCTATATAAGTTTTTATTCATTCATGCTCTAGAGGCAGAGGTACCCCTTAGCTGATTTTGCTTGAATAGCTTAGTACCTGAGTTCCACACAGTCAGTCTGGACGGGGTTAAAGTCACCGTCTCTTGCGATTTTCCATAAGCAAGCTCTCAGGTAGAGGTTGCCTTTAAACAAGCACAGTTGTTTGATTAGGCTTGGTATGGAACCATTAGTGACTGTAGGCCTTCTCAGTCTCTGCCCCTTTGTCACTGTCTTTGGCCTGCAACCTTGTTTTGCATTCTGGCCGTCACACCAGTTACGCCCGACCACTATGATTCCTGTAGCGATTTTTGGCAGTTAGCTACATAGTGGGATTTTTTCAGGGTTGAAGAGGATCTGTCCCTTGTCGCAGAAGCAGGTAGACTGGTGTTTGGTGTTGAGGGCTTGAGATGTACACTCATTATGCCCATAATGTGCACTCTTTTTTAGGATATAGCATATACTTACCTGCCCTCACCTTTATTCAAAGTTGCTGGTCTCTAGGAAGGCTGATTGCTACTGGTTCACAGATGTCTGGGATTATTTTCCCATAAATAGTAACCACTACAAACCCCATATCTTTCAGTGGGGTACCCCAAATAACACAAGCAATTACCTATTGCTAACCAGTACTAAGGAGTGTGACTAAACAGATCCTGACATTTTAGCACCCAGGTCAACATGTAAATGCATAGAAGTAAACACATCACAGCCTTACCTAGTGTGGAGTTAATGTAATCACAGAAATGCAGCACAAATTAACGATCCTATGACATTAGCACTAGCAAGTTAAACCTACTTAGACATATGTACCAGAAAGGAGGAGACCGATCTTCCATACACAGTGAGCCCACACTGCAGGCCCAATCCCTGCATTAAATGAAAGGGCTCTCAGTATCACCTGATATCAGTTCAAACGTCAGCAATGCTGCAAACACATCCTATAGCCTGTTTAATATTAGTAAACAGAGTGACACTACAGACATCCAGTTACATTCACATGTGTGATATATGCTTTTCAGAAATGCAAATTAACCACAAACCTGCAGAAAATAAATCAAGACTGTAGAGCCAGGCTTATTCAGTTAAAATGGAGGGCTTCAGCACAGCACCTGCTATCATCATTAGTAGTATTGCAGACACAACCACAGCCCTTCAGTAATGCAAGTTTAACCACATCCTTGCCTATACTTGCAGCAGTCACTGAATAGAATTGTGTGCACCATGTGGTGCCTTACCACCTGCCTGCTTCATGTCCAAAGTCCAATGAATGTCCATACATGGCGTCATGATAAATGAGCAATCCCTAGAGACCATATGCCTTCACCCCCATCTTCCTGGATCCTATGGGGTGAGGCCTCCCCCATTAGGCGTTCAGGTCTGCCTGTACAGCGGGGAGCTTCGTCACAGGAGAGGCTTTGAACCTGTGCGGCTTGGCGGGAAGTGTCCGGCCAGGTGAGGGAAAATAAAAATTCCTGCTTTCTTTAGCAGTAGTATAACCGCCTGTAGCAGTGAAGGAAAAAACAGAGAATGCGGGTATAGGGGAGGAGACCTACTTTTATAGTATAACCGGTCCTGATTGGGCAGGGGGGCGGAGCCTTCCCATACGCATATGCTGTCATGCTGTGTCAGGAAAATATTTTTTTTTACTTTTTGCTATAATAAATATTCCCCAAAAATATATATTTTTTTTGCCTCAGTTTACGCCGATACATATTCTTCTACCTATTTTTGGTAAAAAAAAATCGCAATAAACGTTTATCGATTGTTTTGCGCAAAATGTATAGGCCCAGATTCACAGAGCAATTACGCCTGTCTAACTGGTGTTAGACAGGAGTAATTTCAAATTTCGCGCGCCGTATCACTAGTTTGTATCCTCAAACCATGATACGGCGGCTTCGGGCTTCGATCCGAGAGGCTTACGTCTTCGTAAGCCTTCGGATCTTTTGCGTCCGCTCTGAGAAGTCCGCATCGTTTTCATGCGTCGGGATATGCAAATGAGTTTTTACGGCGATCCACGAAGATACGAGCGGTCTTCGCAATCGCTTTCATCAATTTTTTTCTACGTACTGTTAGACCAGCTTTTTGCTGGTCTAACGGTGCGTAGCCCATGTTAAGTATGGCCGTCGTTCCCGCGTCAAATTTAATTTTTTTTATTTTTTTTTACGTAACTCGTTCGGGAATAGGAATGTCCGTAAACGACGCTACTCAAGAAAAAATGACGTAACGGCGTGATTTCGCGCAATGCACGGCGGGAAATTTCTGAACAGAGCATGCGCAGTTCGATCGCCGTGGGAATGCGCCTATTTTAAATGCTTCACGCCCCCTACTCGCGTAGATGGCTTGCGCCGGGAGAAATACACTACGCCGCCGTCGTTTACTGGACAAAATCTACCGGGATTCCACGTAGAGCCAGGTAAAATACGGCGGCGTAGTGTATTTTTGATACTCTACGCAAATCTAATTGTATCTGAATCTGGGCCATAGTGTTTACTAAATGGGGGATAGTTTTATTGTGTTTTTATAAAAAAAAATTTACTACTAATGGCGGCGTTCAGCATTTTTTTTCATGACTGTGACAGTATGGTGGAGACATTGAACATTGAATCTTAAAGAGATTGTGCCCAGCCATGCCATTCTGCCGATGTATATCGGTGTGAAGGGGTCCTTAAGTGGTTAAAACACTGCTGCACAAATACTGTGTGACATAAAATATTGAAACAATCAACATTTTATTCTCTAGATTTTCTGCTAAAAATATATATAATGTTTTGGTGTAATTTTCTAGCAAAAAATATGTATTTTAACTTGTAAACACCAAATTTCAGAAATAGGCTTAGGCATGAAAGGGATAATTACTGTCAGCATGTATGTTGTATGGAATTGTGTGGCATTCCAACACAGTACTTAAAAAAAAAAAATATGTTCATGTTCATAGATGGTGGATTGTGTGCTAATGTGTGATCTCATATCTTTAAAAAATGCTAGTAAAATGTGTTATGCAGTTTGTGTTTGCTTTAATATACTTCAGGGATAAAAACTGCATTGTGGTCCTTGCACATTACTATGCCAACAATGCATCAGCAGAACTATCTACAAACACTGTTGCCTTCGTGATTACAGCAACATTTCTAAATATACAAAGAAGTGACTAAACTTCTTAGATAAACCATTAAAAGAACTATTGCAATGATTAGAAATGGAGTAGCATAAATGGTACATTGGAAATACAGTGTTTTCTTTTTCTGTTTCAGTCATGCACATTTCTTCTTAGATATTTCCTCTTTAGTCACCACATGGCTTATTGTTACTGTGTTTCCAGGCAGTGTAAATCTTTTTTTTTCCCCCTTTTGCTGTTCTCATAAAAATGTGTTAGGTGTCAAATATCAAGACTTATCTTTAGCTGTTAGGGCCCTTGAGGTATAAAAATTTGATACAGACATCTTGCACAGTAAAAATAGGATTCAAATTCCATTCACATAATCCTATGAATTTATCTGCAGCCAAAGAGAAAAAAAAAGTAAAACTTATCAAAATCTTATTTCAACATACTGAAAAAAGAGAAAGATAGATTCAGAGATAAAAGGTGAAAGAGTGTGAAATTCACATAATGTGGTAAGAAGGGAATACATCTCAACACAAGATAGAAGAACAAACTGTACACTTAAAACATTGTTAGATATATATTTTAAAACAAAACTCAGACGATATAAATGGAAAATAAGCACATAAAAATGCATGCCACGTAGTTATAAAATATAACCTGAACTTACCTTTTTACTGGCACTTTTGATGTGTATAGAATAAATAGAGGAATATTTTTGAATCTTTTGAATGTCTGAATATTTTTCAGCCCTTGATACCCTGTGTGCTTCAATGCAACTAGCTTCACATCCAAATTATTTAAAAGTCAAATCTGACTTGTTATGGAGCAAATACTATCATGAATGTTCCATTTCCTAGCTTTTAAAGAAATGGACCTTAAAAAAGTAACTTTGTCATGCTATACAGATACCACCCAACATCTAACTGAACCCTTTAGCCTATGTCAACTTTCCTCTAAATGTAACATTGAAAATTACGTGTTAGTAAGAACATAATGGCCTCGTACACACGAGGCAATCTATCTGTTCAAATCGGTCGGACCGATTTGAACAGATCTGTCTGCTTGTATTTTGGTTTGCTCGCGTGTACACACGAGCAAACCAAAATCCCCGCCAGCAGACGTGTCGGTGACGTGGCGGTGACGTTGACGCCGCCACGTCACCGCACCAGGAAGTAAAACACTTCCGCGCATGGGTCGAAATCATTCGGCGCGTGTGCGAGAAGACATGTCTGCTGGTTAGCATACTAACCAGCAGACACGTCGAGCGGACGGGTTCCCAGCCGACAGATTTCAAAGCATGCTTTGAAATCTGTCGGGTGGCCAAATCCGTCGGCTCGCCCGTACACACGGGCGAATCTGTCTGCTGGGACGGTCGGGCCGACCGTTTCCAGCAGACAGATTTGATCGTGTGTACGAGGCCAATAAAGTGGAACAATTTAGAAATGGCTGTTTTAAAGTGCATCATTAAAGTAAGGCATACTAAATTGCAAATCTTTAAAGAAAAAAAATCATGCTTGTTCTTGGTGTCTTTAGTCATTATCAGTGTTTGGTGGACTGTGCATGCTGCACAGTGCATTTTTCACCCTGATTGGCCAAAATATTACCCAATAAGCTGGTTGTTAAAGAGTGGAGCCAGGAAGCTGGCCGCGGCCTCCATAACAACCCATGTGTCATCAGCTGTCAATGGTTTTCCTCGCTGACAGCTGAATGAAAAAAATTTATTGCAGTTTAAAAAAAAAAATGCATTGGGGTCTCTATCAGGCCCTTCCGTGACATGACGTCACCAGGTGGCTCCGCCTCTACCTATATAGGTATTGTCAAATGTGGGAACCTACAGTAGCAAACAGCCTTCATAGATGTGAGAGCTATTTTTCAGGTGTGGCAGGCAGCGTGATTGACAATGTATTTTACATCTGGGGACACCATTTTTTGTTTTTACACCACTTCAGACCCACGCTATTGACAAAATACGTCAACAGCGCAGACCTGAGGCGCCAACTAGACGTCTTTGGACGTAAACACAGAGCTCCACGTGCTGTCAGAGGAGAGGAGACTGATGGTGTGTCCCTTGTACATAGGGACACAGCATCGGTCACCTCCCCCAGTCACCCCCCTCGACCCACACAGTTAGAACACACCCAGGATACACATTTAACCCCTTCCTCACCCCCTAGTGTTAACCCCTTCCCTGCCAGTCACATTTATACAGTAATTAGTGCATTTTTATAGCACTGATCGCTGTATAAATGTGAATGGTCCCAAATTTGTGTCGAAAGTGTCCGATATGTCCGCCGCAATATGGCAGTCCCAGTAAAAATCGCAGATCGCCGCCATTACTAGTTAAAAAAATAATAATAAAAAAAATCATAATTCTGTTCCCCATTTTGTAGGCGCTATAACTTTTGCAAAAAAATACGTCAAAAAATACGAGAAAACTGAGGAAAAAAAATAGTTTTTAAAAAAAATGGGATATTTATTATAGCAACAAGTAAAAAATATATATATATTTTTAAAATTTTCGCTCGTTTTTTGTTTATAGCGAAAAAAATAAAAACCGCAGAGGTGATCAAATACTACCAAAATAAAGCTCTATTTGTGGGGAAAAAAGGATGTACATTTTGTTTGGGAGCCATGTCGCACGACCGCGCAAATGTCAGTTAAAGCGACGCAGTGCCAGAAGCTGAAATTCCGCCTGGGCACGAAGGGGGTTTATGGGCCCAGTAAGCAAGTGGTTAAAAGGAATTTAAAAGGAATTGTTAAAAATGGTGGCTGTGTTTTTATTACTTTTTGACACTTTTTTGGGTGAATGGGTAGGGGTACTCCTACTCATTCACAGTGGGGGCTGGGATCTGGAGGCCCCCTTGTTAAAAAGAGGATTCCAGATTCCAATAAGATCCTCACCCGGAGACCCTCACAACCATGGCCAGTGTTATATTGTAGGCCTGTAATTCTTAGTAATAACACAATTATCGGGATTACCGCCAGGAGGGTTATATGTGATTTAGATTTATTTTTCTTTAGAAATTACATTTTTACTACAGAATGTTCTATGCATGCTACAGATGCTCCACTTTACAGGCAAACTGAGGGGACCCCCGTGCACTATATTATTATTATTTTGAAGCATCATTAAACTCTGGTAAAAGCCAATAGAGTTGAGTTTAGGAGCTTTGGGGGGAAAAAAAAAAAAAAGCTTCTACACTCAAGTTAAGGAGCTGCAGTGTACATAAAGCCTAAGTCAGTCTCATTGAACTGTAGAGTGTAAGTTGGAGGGATATTGCCATGAAGAAAGTCAGGCCCCATTAACAAAGTGAAACTAAATCAGAGAAAGGCACATGAGTTTTGGAATCATCTTCTCATTCCTACATTAACCTCTAAGCAGTCAAGTATCGCTGTCATGGAAGGCGTTCCAGCATCAGTGTCAATGTCAGGAGAATCCAATCCCGCCGCGTGCGCGGCGGCGTGCGCGTATGTGCGCATGGTAGGAGCGCGTGCGGTGATGGCATTTGGCGCCAATGCTCCCAATTTAAACAGCTTGATCCCTTACCAACTTGCTGTCCAGTCTACAGTGTATGCCTGAAGAATCTCGCACTAGCATACCTGTTGTATCCTGATCACCTGACCCAGCTTCCTCTGACCTCTCCTGCCAGCAACCTGCCTCTGACCCCGGCTACGTCTGACCACCGCACCTGCTCTGCCCCTAGGCTCTTTTCTCCGCCCGCCAGTGATACCGACCTGACCTGAACTTTGACTACCCCTTTTGGACTTCACTCTGGCTCCTAACCTGCCTGCCTGTGTTTTACCCGGTCTGCCTCACCTGCTTGATTCCTGTCCCTTTAGTGCTGCACCTCTACTCCAGCTTGCCGCCAGCACCCTGCCAGGACCTTGGTGCAACTTCCTGCTGTCGCATCCGGCCGCTACTCAGCTTACCACCAGGTGCTTGTGTCCCTCTGAACCCTTGACCCCCTGTCTACCAGGGGTTCCTGAGTCAGAGGCTTACGATAGGCCGCTCCCTGCACGTTGGGCTCCACTACCAGGTATGTGACAATCACTAGCCATACATGCTTAGTTTTCTTTTGTAAAATAAGTGGACCAAACAAGAAAAAATCACTTGGTTCATCAATCTAAGCTAAATAGTGTGAATGGAGGAATATTTCTCGCAGGCAAATATATTGAGGGCTGGGTTTACACTTGTCCAACAAAGCTCCGACATTGGGAGCTCATGTCGCATGACGTGAAAAATCAATGTTTCCCTATGAGAGCGCTCTTAACTGGTCCGACACAAGTCAGTCTGACTTTGAAAATGCTCCCTGTACTACTTTGGTCCGACTTTGTCGGAGTGTTTGTCGCACCAGTGTGAACCCGGCCTCAAGCAGTAGTAAGTAGTACCCACAGCTGCTTAAAATTCTGCATGATGTGATGCAGTTACTGTTCGGACTAAATATATCTACCTGGCTCAGTCAATTTTTTAAATGCCTTTTGTTGAGCCAGGTGGTGCTGTCAACAGAAATCACATAGACTTTGATGTATGGCAAGATTAAAGCGGAGGTTCACCCTAAATATAAGATCTCCCATGCGATCCAGCATACTGGCGTCAGCGCCAGTATGCTGTTTTTTTTTTTTTTTAATAGCACACTTACTGTATTATTGTGGAATTCCTTTTTTGTCCCCCGCGGTGGACGGCTGTAGTATAGCGCGTCACATCTTCCTAAAATACCCGATATGGACTCGGGTAATCTCGGTGAAAATGCGGCGCCTGCGCACAGACCTAGGAGCTGACTGCGCAGGCGCCGTATTTCTCCGAGTCCTATTTCGGAGGGCGTGACGCGCCATAGCCGTAGGACTCGGAGAAATACGGCGCCTGCGCAGTCAGCTCCTAGGTCTGTGCGCAGGCGCCGCATTTTCGCCGAGATTACCCGAGTCCATATCGGGTATTTTAGGAAGATGTGACGCGCTATACTGGCGCCGTCCACCACGGGGGACAGAAAAGGAATTCCACTATAATACAGTAAGTGTGCGATAAAAATAAAAAAAACCCAGCATACTGGCGCTGACGCCAGTATGCTGGATCGCATGGGAGATCTTATGTTTAGGGTGAAATACCGCTTTAATGTCTAATCACTAAGTGTAATGCTACAGTAATTGACTCATCTCAGTGACATATTTTTTTTAAAAATAAGATCAGTCTGACGATTTGTTAAGCAATTACAGCCATAAGACATAAATCTTCTGCTACTGTATCTCTTATGAAAACCTATAGCTCTCTTGGAATCCTTTATTGTGTATTGTTTTTATTTATTTTTTAAAACAAAGATTATATACTATACTTATTGTAAAATACAGGTATAAACATCAGCATATAAACAAATCAATACAATAAGAACAGTAAATAATTAAATATGCATTTTTAAATCAGTATTTAACCACTTCAATACCGTACATCGTCATATGACATCCACAAATGGGATCTCTTATCCAGGGTGGACGCCATATGACGTGCGGTGATATCTGAATGATGCCTGCACCTAGAGGCATCATTTAGATATCATTTTGTTCCAGCGGCGATCCTGCGCACCATAAGAATAGTCATAGTGGCGGTTCCGCCACTTGAGCGTTCTTATAGGTGGCCGGACGGGACCCCCCTCCCACCGCCATCCGGTGCTTCTCCAGGCTCTCCCGTGCCATCGGGGCCTGGAGAGATGATCGTCGTGCGCTGGATGGGAAGCATAGAGATGACTGGTGACCAGATGGTCACCAGTCATCTCTATGACCATCGGAGCTATAATTGCAGCAAAAAGTGGTCCTAAAAAGTATTGACCCGTGAGCTGAATAAAAATACACGACACCTTTCAGATATCTATTTGTAAAAAATGTTGAAAACCATTTTTTTTAAAGGGTATTTTGTGCGTGTACTCGAGAGAGGAGCTGGACTGCAGGAGTTTGGGAGTAGGCAAACCTCCCCCAGAGGCAATCTGCCATCTTTCTCCATGCCCCGGGTGAGGGGGTCCTCCCACACAGCCAGTCCTACCTGCTCCGCTTTGAAGCCCAACGGGGCAGAGGGACTCCCCTATGAGGGAGTGAGTGGATCTAGCCCGCTCATCCAGCCCTGTTAGTCCTTTGCCTCTCTTTTTTTAGAGACCGCGTGGCCAAAGTGCGTGCATGTTAACCCAATTTCGAGTGCGTGTAAGTGTGGTGGTTTTGTGGGAGAGGGGTGGGCATACTAAGCGCAGGCTTACCTCACATAGCACACCCACCAGGAGCCGGGCTGAGACCACCAAACTCAATTCACATGCAGCCGAGACCGGGATCCGAACCCTTGGCTGCTGAGGTGAACGGCTTGTCAGCACAGTGCCAATCGCGTTGAGCCATCGCAGCTCCAGGAAAACCATTTATAATCTTCCTTCCACTTCACAATTATGTGCCATAGTGATGAGCTTTGAGTTCGAGTTGAACAGCGAACAATTTGGGGTGTTCACGGCAAATTCGAAAAGCCGCAAAACACCCTATAGAAGTCTATGGGAGAAGTTATTGTCATAAAAAGTGTTTGGGGACCTGGGTCCTGCCCCATGGGACATGTATCAATGCAAAAAAAGTTTTAAAAATTGCTGTTTTTTCGGGAGCAGTCATTTTAATAATGCTTAAAGTGAAACAATAAAAGTAAATTATTCCTTTAAATGTTGTACCTAGGGGGTGTTTATATTATGCCTGTAATGTAGCGATTGTTTCCTGTGCTTAGAACTGTCCCTGCACAAACTGTAATTTCTGTAGGAAAAAAAGTCATTTAAAAGTACTCACGGTTGTAATTAATTGTCTGCCCCCGGCAATACAGAGAAAAGTCATTGAAAGTCATTGATGAAAAAAATAAAAATAAAATGTGTGGTGGTCCCCCCAAGTTCAATTACCAGGCCCGTCAGGTCTGGTATGGATATTAAGGGAAACCCTGTGTCAAATGAAAAAAAAATTATGTGGGGTTACCCCCAAATATCCATACCAGACTCTTCAGGTCTGGTATGGATTTTTAGGTTAACTCGGCACCAAATAAAAAAAAAATGGCGTGGAGTTCCCCCCAAAAATCTATACCAGACCCTTTATCCGGGCACACAACCTGGCAGGAAAAGTGGGAGGACAAGAGAGCCCCCCCTCCTGAACCGTACCAGGCCAAATACCCTCAACACGGGAGAATGCTTTGGGGGTCTGTGACCCCTCAAAGCACCATGTCCCCATGTTGATTGGGACAAGAGCCTCATCCCTACAACACTTGCCCGGTGGTTGTGGGGGTATGCGGGCGGGGGGCTTATCGGAATCTGGAAGACCCCTTTAACAAAGAGGACCCCCAGATCCTGGCCCACCCTATGTGAATTGGTAAGGGGTACATTGTACCCCTACCGTTTAAAAAAAGAAAGTGTAAAAAAAAACCACACAGACACCGTTGGGATAAGTCCTATATTAAAAATGAAAAGAAAAAAAAAAGATTCCAGCAGTGGTAATCCACTCTCGGTCTCCACTCCAGCGCTGTCGGTATCCTGCGATGGATGATCTCCAGGCTCCAGCGATGAAGTCCATTGCAGCAAGGAACAGCATCCTGTCTCCACCGGAGACACCCCAGGAATGATGTCATGCAGGTTTCCCATTGCAGAACACCTCAGGAAATGTAATATTCTCCTTTTGTTTTTGACCCATTCATTTTACTAGACATCTGCACTAATAAGTCAAATTTTAGGCATGTTTACATTTAAAATGTTTGTTTTTCTGAGCTACTCCCTAATGCCCTGTACACACGATCAGTTTTTCCGACAAGAAAACCATGCTTTTTTCTCAGCAGGAAAACAGCTGAAATTTGTCTTGCATACACATGGTCACACTAATGCCGCATACACACGGTCGTTTTTTGCGATGAAAAAAAACGACGTTTTCTGTGAAGTAAAAAACGACGTTTTTGAAACGTCACTTTTCAAAGACAATTTTGCATACACACCATCGTTTTTTCACAAAAAGCGAGGTTACGTTCACCACTCTTTTCCATTGAAGCTCGCTTCATAACTAGCTTCTGGGCATGCGCGGGTTGAAAAACGTCGTTTTGAACGACGTTTTTGCTACACACAGTCACTTTTTGTGAAACAAAAAACAACGTTTTGAAAAACGACACAAAAAATTCAAACATGTTGGAATTTTTTTTTTGTCGTTTTTTTTAAGACAAAAAACGACGTTTTGCCCACACACGATCAATTTAAATGACGTTTTAAAAAACGTAGTTTTTTTTCATCGCAAAAAACGACCGTGTGTACGCGGCATAAGTCTGAAATTGTATGACGAGCGGAAAATCAATAAAGTTTAATAGGCAATTCGACTCTTCTGCTTGATTCTGAGTATGCACATTTTTTTCCCATCATAATGGCATACAGACGATCGCGATTCCCGATAGGAAATTTTTCCTGTTACGAAAATTTAGATCCTGCTCTCAATGTTTTCTTGGAAGGAATTCTCACAGAAAAAGTGTGATGGAGCATACACTCACACTTTTCTTGTTGGGAAAACTGATTGTGTGTACAATGCATTAGAGTTACCTATTTTTAGGCAAGGGATGCAACTTTGCTTACCAGAACGTAAACTGTGCATCAGCTGAATATAACAAACCCAATCCTCCCAATCAGAATCAGTATCCAAATTCCAAACTGAAACAAACTGTTTTTTTTTTCCAGAGCAGAACAAATTAGTACAAGGTTTGTTAAAATCCTTACAATGTGCAGAAATCAGAGGGAATAGTTGTTTTTCTCAAGAACCATGGAAAACCATTGTAATAACATGTGGCCAATGTAAACAGCCCTTCCAGTATAGTATTGCATTTTTCCAACTGTAGCTGTCACATTGGCCAGGCAGCTTGGCATGTCACAGACAATAATAAAAACAAAAAAAATTATCAGGAAAAATATTAAAGGGAGACCCAGGAAAACAAAAACAAAGTGTGTTTATGCACATGAGAACTTGCATTGTGTATGTAATTTTTATTTAAACCTCTATGACCAGAGCAATGATATCAGTTTTTTTTTCAATAACTGGCATTACTAAGTAAACTGAAAAATTATGAGATTTTTATTGAGATTCAATGTTTTGTGACATATGAGAACTATTGGACAAAACTATATTACAGTTTTTCTCTATTGGTTTGGCTCATTTCTTGAAACAGAAATGACATTCTCAAAACAACATGGACAAATCCCCAAACCACTTGACAATTGTTCACAACTGAATTGCATTTCTCATTCATTTCATCAAATTGCAAATGTCTCAGTACATGTCTGAATGTCTTAGTACATTTTTCAAATTATTTAGTACAAGTAGCCTACATTTAGCACAATTTTCAATTGAATAGATCTTGTTGATCTAAACTGATTTGTCAATTCTCAGTCTAAGCCTAGGTTCACATTGGAGCGATTTGTCATGCGATTTGAAAGATCAAATCGCATGACAAGTCGCAGCCTATTGGTGGCAATGGCACTGTTCCAATCGGTGCGATACCGATTTTGCGGAGCCGCACCGATTTGCAAAAGTAGTTCCTGCACTACTTTTGCCGATTTCAGGTGCGATTTCTATAGACATCTGTGTATGAAGCCACACAAATGTCTTTCAAGTAGCACCTGAAATCGCGCTGACCTTGCTACTTTGAAATCGCGCTACTTCAAGTAAAGTAGCACGATTTCAAAGTAGCATTAGTGTGAACCAGGGCTTATGGTCGTTCTCTCCAAAACGTGTCAGCGTCATTTCATTGTTTAAGTCATCATATGCACAATAGTCTGTTCAATTGTCAAAATTATTAAGGAACATAATACCATAATTTCTGAACATGGAGGCACCTGGCCAAGTAAATGAACAAGGGCAACAGCCTGCTGGGGGAAGAAGAGGAGGAGGAGGAGGGGGGTGGTGGTGGAATAGGGGGAAGAGGCCAAGGAGCACGAAGACACCATGCTGTCCCTGATGAAATTCGAGCCACAATTATAGACCATGTAATCAACCATGTCCTCACAATCAATGATGGAATTATATAATGTATAGGACAGGACACTGTGCATAGAGCAACAAATATGTTTATTTACTCATTTATGTATTCATTTAGTGTGTGGGTGTGTGTGTGTGTGTGTGTGATAGGCCTACAGTATTACAGTATCTTACTTCAGTGGGATGTTACGTATGATACTAACCATGACAAGAAAAATATTGTAGAAAATAAACTATGGAATAGTATGGAATAGTTTATTTTATACAATATTGATGATACAGTTTACAGTAGTATTCCAGTATTACAGTTAAAACTGCAGCTTACGGGGGGCATGTCCAAGATGGCCACCGGAGCAGACGTGCAGTGAGAGAGCTCCTGCTTCATCTCTGGCAACTAACCCTGTTTCCCTGCAGAGAGACGGCCCGATCCGCCTGTGGTGGCGAGGTAGTCGGTGATACACGGTATGACCAAGGGGAGAGGCTCCCTGTCCTCCCGTAAGACTCATAAAGTCACCCCCGCTCTGGAAGTGCTGAGTTCCCGTATGACAATCAACATGGCATCTCAGACGGAGGAGACTAAGCCCGACCCTGCAGACAAGGAGCAATCCAACTTTGAAGCCCTGATGCGGGCCATTGGTGACTGTCAGGCAACTCTCACGGGCAAGATTGAGCATGTCCAACTGGATATTGGTCTTATCCGCAGGGACATGGACACATTTCGCTCCCGCCTGACTGAAGTGGAGCGCCGCGTGGGGGATGCCGAGGACACGGTCCGGGATCACACGGCCTCACTTCGCACGCTGCACACCAGGCTCAGGGCCCTGGAGACACGCGCGGAAGATGCCGAGAACAGAAACAGGAGAAATAATCTCTGCATAGTCGGCCTGCCTGAGGGGTCAGAAGGAGTGGACCCCACAACATTTACAGAACGCCTGCTGCGCGCCCTTCTTCCTGATGCGGCCTTCTCCCCATTCTTTGTGGTGGAAAGGGCTCATAGGATGCCTGCTGCCCGGGGGCCCCCGGGAGCTCCCCCACGCACCTTCATCTTGAAATTGCTCAACTTCAGGGATCGGGACTTAGTGTTGCGTGAGTCCAGGAAGCTAGACTAACTGCTCCATGAGGGAGCTAAGCTAATGATATTCCCAGACTACTCGGTGGACACCCAGAAGCAACGACGCTCGTTTGACCAGGTGAAACTGAATCTGAGGAACCGCAAGATTAAGTACAGCATGCTGTTTCCTGCTCGTCTGCGAGTTCAGGATGGCGAGTCGGTACGATTTTTTACTTCCCCGGAGGATGCTTCCCGTTGGCTCGAGACCCTGCCCAGGCACTGACTAACTTCATGATACTACCGGTATGTTTGCTGTACTTGATATAATTTGCTCACGAACGCTGGCCTGACTCTGACACTTTATTTTGGTTATTGTACCCCCTTTTGCCAGGCTTGCTGTTTTCTCTTGCCTAATCTTTCCTGTATGGAGACATGTAAGGCCTGAGCCCTGGTTCGTGCCTGAGTGCGGGGATCTCGTGCTCACGGGCCTGGCCACGTGTTGTTCCCTGACTCACCCGAACTGCAATCGGCTGGAAAAGGAGGGGCTTTTGCCTGCTGTTTTGTTTTTTTCTACCCCGGGATTCACCCTTGCTCATTGGACTCAGGCCATGTTTTGCAACCTGTTTTAAGTCAAAGTGCCCCCGGAGCTCCATGTCGCTCCGGGTGATTAATCCACACTTTTACTCTGCAGGGACCGTGTATCCTTATCTTACAATGGAGAACTTGCTGCATGTACTGTGACACTCGGTTGTCCTTCTGTTCATATCCCCCATAGGCACTAGCCATGGTTGTTTTCGGGAAAAAAGCACACCAAGGTTTGGAGGGTGGTGCGGGGTGGGGGGGTGGGGAAGCTTGTGGGACTATATGTTTTTACTCCATATTGGGTTTCTATTGCAGCTGTACTGTTACTCTACTCTGTCCCTGTGATTCCCCTTATGGGAACTTGCCTGACGTTGCTACGCTTACTAAAAATGAAATGTGGGACCCCCCTGGTGGTGGTCTCGTGGATGTGATGGCTATGTGGCCACTGTTCTATATGCCTGTGATCTTTGGGTGGGTTGGGACGCTCTGCTGCCCTGCTGTAGAATATTTCAAGGTCCTATGGCTCCATTAACTATCTTATCTTGGAATGTGAGGGGTTTAAACTCTAAGATCAAGAGATCCCTGGTTTTCAATTATCTAAAAAAATATAGTCCCCGTATCTGTATACTTCAGGAAACGCATCTGTTGGGGAGCAGGACGCTGGCACTCCGGAAGCCATGGGTGGGGTCTTATTATCACTCCACCTACTCCACATATTCTAGGGGGGTTAGCGTCCTGGTCCACAAATCTCTGGATTTCACCCTTCTGGATCTCCATCTCGATCCGGAGGGGAGATACGTGGCGGTCCATGCAATGTGTGACGGCCTGGAGCTTCTGGTTGTGGGTATTTATGTCCCCCCTCCGGCCACGATAGCTGTGCTCGAGGGGCTTACTTCGCTCCTGGCGCTCTATCCATCGGCGGGGGTTGTGCTTGCTGGAGAATTTAACATGGCCCCTAACCCAGCTCTAGATAGGCTTAATGCGGGCCCGGGTGGGGACTCTCCCCTCTTTCAGTGGGCAGATAACTATGGATTTACTGACGTCTGGAGGATGAGGCATCCGGACAAGAAGCAGTTCACCTGCCATTCGGCCATGCATGCTTCCTTCTCCAGAATAGATCTGATTTACATGACTGATTTCCTGTTGTCCCGGTTCCGGGAGGTGGAGATCCTGTCGCATGGGATTTCAGACCACGCGCCCCTTCTCCTTACTCTACAGACTGATTCACCGGCTGGGTCTGCGCTATGGCGACTCTCCGGGTTTTGGGTCGCGGATGAGCGTGTGGTCCCGCTGGTTGAGGGGGAGCTGGGGGAATACTGGTCGCACAATGAGGGCACGGTCTCCCCTTCGGTGCTATGGGATGCCTTCAAAGCCTACACTAGGGGACAATATAAAACTGCAATTGGGAAGGTTAGACGCTGGCGCTGGAGGTGGCAGAGGGAAGAGCCCTTTTGTTGGAAGAGAAATATGTGACGGGTAAAAGTGCTCAGACGTACGAGTCGATGAGGTCCCTCCACAGGGTGATATCCCTACTGCGGGTTGTGAACACAAAGAAACAGTTGCTCTCCCAGTCTCAGAGAATCTTTGAGCAGGGGGAGAAGACGGGTAGGTTACTGGCATGGTTGGCCCGAGAGCGCTCTTCCACGCCACACATTGCCTATATTAAAGATGACAGGGGGAGCTCCACCATGATCCTTTGACTATCAATGCTCAATTTGCACGGTATTATGAGGGTCTATATACCTCTAGGGCGGGCTTCACCCCGGTTAGCTTGGGCCATTTCTTAGATCAGATCGATTTTCCGCAACTCTCGGGTGAGGCCCGCAACATGCTTAATGCCCCTATCACACTCAAGGAAGTGCAGGTAGCGATGGCGGCTCTTCAGTCGTCCAGAACGCCAGGTCCTGACGGCCTTCCGGCCGTATTCTACAAGGCCAATAGTGAACTCCTTGCCCCTAAGTTTCACAGGCTGCTTCTGACTATGTTGGAGGAGGGCGGTCTTCCTCCTTCTATGGCAGAGGCGGTTATTGTGGTCATACCAAAGCCCAATAAGGACCCCGCGTCCTGCGATTCCTTTCGCCCCATCTCGCTACTAAATGTTGACGCCAAGATTACCACCAAAATTCTTTCAACTAGACTCAACTCGATCATTTTATCCCTGATACATGGTGACCAGACTGGCTTCATGCCGGGCAAGGGCACCGATATAAACATACGCCGCCTTTATACAAATGTGTCCTGGGTGGGAGGGGGTGACTCTCCAGGTGTCGTGGCCTCTCTCGATGCTGAGAAGGCCTTTGACTCGGTAGAGTGTGAATTTTTGTGGCAGGTCCTCGAGCGTTTTAATTTTGGCCCTAAATTTATTTCCTGGATTAAGTTACTCTATAAGAACCCCTCTGCTAGAGTCCGGACAAATGGCCTACTCTCCCCCCCTTTGCTCTGAATAGGGGCACTAGACAGGGGTATCCTCTGTCCCCGGGGCTGTTTGCCCTAGCCATGGAACCCCTGGCTATCTTACTTCGGGCGTCCCCAGCGGTTGGCGGGATTCCGATGGGCCCGGTGCTCAAGAAGATTTCATTATACGCAGATGATGCGTTGCTCTACCTCCCAGATGCATCCGTCTCTTTGGCGGCAGCTCTTGAAATTATTGACCAGTTTAGTTCCTTCTCCGGCATTCGGATCAATTGGTCCAAGTCAACCTTATTCTCCTTATCCCAAACCGCGCCCCCTTTGGATCCGCGGATCCCGCTAGCCATGGTCGCCAGGTTCAGATACCTGGGCATCGAAATACAGAGGGACTCCTCCCATTATCTAGTTGATAATGTGTATCCGATCCTTCAGCAGCTGACTGCCAGAGTTCGGGCCTGGAGGTCCCTTCCCCTGTCACCCGTGGGAAGGATCAACCTTATTAAAATGTCATTCCTCCCTAAATTCCTCTATGTATTTCGTAATACCCCTGTTCCCATCCCCAACTCCTTTTTCCGAAAATTGGATCAGGTGGTGAGCACGTTTGTGTGGGGGGGGCAGGCCCCCAGGGTTGCCCGAACCACCCTGCAGCTCCCTCTATCATTAGGAGGCCTTGCGCTCCCCTTTTTTAAACTGTACTACTGGGCTGCGGTGGTTGTGACTGTGCGCTGGTGGTTCTCCCAGCTGCGGACCAACCCTGCGGTTAATCTGGAGGCGGCTATACTTGGCTCCTACTCGGCACTAAGTGACCTGGTGTTTAGAGGACCTAAGGCGCACCCTCAGATGACGACCCCTATGCGCACTACCATTAGAGTTTGGGAACAGATCACAGCTAAGCTCAGTGGCCCCGGTACCATTTCCCCACACACCACTGTGGGGTAATCCTCGGTTGCCTCACCTTCAGGCAGTCCTCGATCCGGCGTTGTGGGCTCGATACGAGATTAAGGTTATACATCAGGTTGTGGCCAGGGGTAGGATTTTACCGTATGATACGCTAAGGAGCAATTTCCAACTGCCCCCCAAGATGTTTTTTCGCTACCTACAACTCAGACATGCAATACAGGCCCAGTTCCCAGGTGGGATTGAGCTACGGGCACATAGAGTAGAGACGTTCTTGACTTCCAGGGGGGTGGACCATATTCTTTCCTTTTTATCTTAGATTGTCCTGCGAGGAGAAGGGAGGTGGGTCCAAATTGTACGATAAATGGAAGGAGGACTTGCCGTCCCTTGCTGCTGATGATTGGGAGGAGGGGATTCAGCAATTCATCCCTCTTATGGTTTCGGCGAGGGACAGGTACATACAGCTTAAATTTCTGCACAGGGCGTACTATACACCTGTGAGACTTTCTAGGATTTACCTGTCCCAATCCGACAGCTGTCCCAAATGTGGCTCGGACCTGGGCACCTTCCTACATGTTGTCTGGGCTTGCCCTGTTTTTCAACACTTCTGGGCGGAGGCGGTGGGTGTCATTAACTCGGTAGTGGATTTGCATGTAAGCCTGGACCCAATTATATTGTTACTAGGTGTTTGTGATAATATTATACCCAGCACACATAAAAGGCTGTTTGTGTTTTACGGCTCCTTTTATGCTAGGAAGGCCATCCTGCTAAAGTGGAAGCAGCCGGAGCCTCCGACAGTCTCCCAGTGGAGAGCGCTTGTGGACGCCATGCTACCCCTATATAAGCTGACATATATGAACCGTAAGTGTCCTAAAAAGTTTGAAAAAATATGGGGTGCTTGGACAAAGCAATGACCCCCTGGTCTCCAATGAAGGCCCTGTGTCACCTTTGTTGCTGCCTGCCCCTGACCCTCTGCCTCTCCCCTTTCCCTACATGGCCTCCTGCTCCCCCTCTCCCTTCTTCTTACTCTCCCTCTCCTTTTTCTTCCCTCCCATGCCATCGCCCCTTCCCTCCCGTTCCTCCCTCCTCTTTGGTGCCCCTCCTGGGGTCCTTCCCATGGATATGTACTAGGTAGTCCTAATCATCACCCATGTTGAAAGGCTATGGTTGTCTGGTGTAACTGTCAGGTGCTCAACAATACCGTCTATAATCCCGTTCTGGATTTTGTGTAGTATGTAACATGTAGCTGCAAACTGTTAATTTTGTTGTTTGTTGTATGTCTGTACAATTCTGATAAAAAAAAAAAATATACAGCTTACTGTATGATGCAATTATCATTAAAATTATTATTTTGAAGATTATAACATACAATACAGTAAGTAAAAGGGACAAAGAGCTGCAATTACAGTAGTGCCTCCCATGTAAATCTATCTAATAATGTTACTGTAACATTTCAGTAAGTCTAGTCGTTGATATTTTTTCCCCTCCCCTTTCTGTCAAATACCCCCTCTGCATAGGGTACATGTACCCCAGGTTTGGATCCACTGGAATACTGGCCAGTAGTATATTGAACTTGTGCAGAACATAGAACTTTCCTTTGTAGCTGTCTGTAACTGTAGTGTATGACTCTTCTGTATGACTGATTTGATGTTTACTTTATTTACTCTATTGTAGAGAATAATGGCATTGGAAGGAAACGAGACGTCTCACATACTCGTGTATGGGGATGAGGCCTTTCTTCAACCTGGCCAAGGGCCTGAAAATGAGAGAGGCCTCACCTACCACAATATATAATTGTATGGGACAATGTGAATTTCCACTGTGGCTCGCTTATCAGGGCCTGGTTCACAGCTCATCCAAGGATGGATATTGTGTTCCTACCACTTTACTCTCCTTTCCTCAATCCTATTGAGGAGTTTTTCTGCGCTTAGAGGTGGAGAGTGTATGAGCAGCAGGCTCAAGATCAGAGGTCCCTGCTCCATGCAATAGACGCTGCCTGTGAGAATATTACAGGAGATCAGTGTAGGTGATGGTTGTGACATCTCCCTCGTTGCATCGCAAGGGAGGATATACGCTGCAATGTTGATGGGAATCTGTGGCCAGACAGACAGCAGCATGTGGATGGGCAGGAGGGTGAGGGCAGTACCCAGGAGAGGGAGGGTGAGGACAGCGACCAGTGAAGAGATGTTAGGGCTCTTTCACACGGGTGGCTTGTTCTGGTCCGCCTGCCAGTTTTTTAGGCGGACCTGAATGGGCACTCTGTGCTCCTCTATGGAGCCGCGGATGTCAGTGGTGACATGCCCGCTGACATCCGACCCGCTCCGATCCGCCAAAGTGTGACAGAGGAAAAACCTATTTTTCCATCCGTCTGGCGGATCGGATCGGGTGAACATGGACAGACGGTCCGTGTTCATCCGATCCCCCCATAGGGGAGAGCAGAGAGCTGACAGGGCAGTCCCTGCACAGTGTGTGAGGACCTCCCTGTCATCCGGCGGCTTGGCGGGGATCAACGGAGCGATCCCCGCTGAGCAAGTGGAGGTTCACGGGGCGGATAATTGCTGATCCGCCCCGTGTGAAAGGGGCCTTACATTAGTTGTGAAACTCAAGCTTTATTTTCAGCATTGTAGGCTAAATTTAATTGTCATTTTTTTGTGTTTGTGTGCTTATATTTCCGTATATTATGCTGTATATGTTTTCTTTTTAGTCTCATTTATGGAAGTTACTTTGCGTGTGAATGATAATGGTTACAATACTGTAAAGTAATTTTTCCTTGGCAGTATGAGTGCAATGTGTGATGTCAAACCTTGGAGGCTACTCCTACCATAAAATATTTTCTTTTTTTTTCAGTTTTATACACAATTGAATTCAG
Source organism: Rana kukunoris (assembly GCA_029574335.1). Classification (NCBI taxonomy): domain Eukaryota; kingdom Metazoa; phylum Chordata; class Amphibia; order Anura; family Ranidae; genus Rana; species Rana kukunoris. The sequence goes on along the minus strand of CM056053.1, from coordinate 252,588,466 downwards.
TTAGCTAGACAAAAACTGTACAGTAACCATTGTCCATGAAGGACTTTCTAAGACTGAAAGGTGGACATGAGGGATATTTCAATGGTCCTCTGCCATAGAGATAAAACATATAAACATTTTGACTGAAGGGATGATGCATTTTGGGAGCACTGAGTTGCGTCACATCATGTGACTTCATCAGAGGAACCTCTGATGAAGTCACGTGACGTGACGCAACGCGTAAGATCAACCGGAAGTGACGTGACACCCTGACCGTCCGACCGGAAGTGCCGTTGTTGGCATTTTTACCCGTTTTGTGTTTGTAAGTGAATTTACCCATTAAACTGTTTTCAGTTTTTACATAATTCACGATGAGAGCTTCATTTTTTCCATTTTATGCATTTGCCTAACCCACGATGAGCGGACCCTGATTACGCCTGGATATGGACAGCAATATCTATCCAAGACGGAATCCAACAACAATATCTAGGATTGAGTTGAGGCCCTTTTCTCTCTGCTGGGAGGTAAGCGCTCTGTGAGCACAGATATCTTGGAAGACGTCTCTGGATTTTCCGATTGCTTAAAGTGATAGAAGCTATTGAATTGTTTGACACGATTATTGTTATTTTTCACCTTTTGGACTGGTTTCTGTGTCCATCCTACCCAGTTGTGATTTATCACCATCACTGGACTTTTGTTTATTTATTATTCATTGTTTACATTTTGTGGTTGGAATGTGCACTATTTACACTTTTTTCCTTAGGGGGCGCTATTTGCGCCTTTAAGTTTAGTTTAGGATTTGCGCTCATCACTTTCCTTTTATATTCATTCATTGTTGTTAGCACATAACAGATTTCAGCTGCATATAATTTAGTTTAACACTTTCACGGTTTACGTTTATTCACTGTTGGTCAGCGCTGTAGTTTTTCCTTTTTTGTCTCCTCCAATTGCTATATCAGCAACTGTCACTGTACTCTATGATTCCCCTCTAGCTTTCTTCTCTCTCTTCTTCTCTTTCCCCCCATTCTCTCTTTCTTTCCTTCTTCCCCCTTTCTCCCCGCCCTCTCACACCCCTGATTCTTGGCCTCCCATTTTTATTTTTATGTTTATTTTTCTTGTTATTTTTTATTTTGGTCTTTGTCCTTTCTGTCCTATTTGTAATTTTTTCTTTTGATTTTCTTGTTTCCTTCCTGGAGACTCTGGTTGCAATGTTGTCACCTATTAAGAGGCCCTTTTGGCCGCTCACAATTTATGTTTTGGGTTCTTGTCATAATTGTTCCTGTTATGTTGTACGTTGGTAGGAGTCCAGCTGTGGGCGATAGCCATTTAGCTGACTCTTTTCTACTACGTACCTATGACTGTTCCCTGACTGTGACACCTCATGCTGTTCATGTTTAATATGTTAAAATTCCAATAAACATATTTTAAACTCTTATTAATCTAAAGATTCTTACACCGTCGTATCTTAGATGCATATTTACGCTGGACGCTAGAGGCGCTTCCGTTGTGTGTCCGCGTAAAATATGCAAATGAGCTAGATACGCCGATTCACGAACGTACGTACGGCCGGCGCAGTGTTTTTACGTCGTTTTGCTTAAAGTTACCCCTGCTGCATAGAGGCATATAGAGGCATACGTAATGTTAAGTATGGACGTCGGGCCAGCATTGATTTTTCTGTCGTTAACGTCGTTTGCGTAAACCGTTCGCGAATAGGGATTTGTGTGAGTTACGTTCACGTAATTTTCATGATGTTTCGTGATGTTTTGCGACGTGATTTCGCGCATGCGCACTGGGATACGTTCACGGCCGGCACAGTTAAAAAAAAGCTTTGTTTGCGTCGGGTCATTCATAATAATAATAAAACACGCCCCCCCCCCACTGGTTAATTTGAATTACACACGCGTATGCCGGCCCATTTACACTACGCCGCCGTAAGTTACAACGGCATTTCTTTGAGGATAAGGATACGTTGCTGTGACTTACAGCGGCGTAGTGTAAATGGGTCACGCCGCGCCAGTGGCAAAGGTATGTGGATCTGGCCCATTGTGTTTTTTTTTTTTAAAACGCAGAGGTGATCAAATACCACCAAAAGAAAGCTCTTTTTGTTGGAAAAAAATGGTGTCAATTTTGTTTGGGAGCCACGTCGCACGACCGTGCTATTGTCATTCAAAGTGTGATAAAGTGTGATAAACAAATGGTGTAGTGGTCCCCTCAAAAACCATACCAGACCCTTATCCAAGCATGCACTCTGCCTTTGGCCAATCATGGCTCTCACAGCAGAGTGCTCTGTGATTGGCCAAAGCATTTTGCAGTGCAGTGCAGTGCTCGTTCATTATAGGGTGTTCCGCAGGCACTCAAATTTCCCTACAAACTCCCTATAATGTTCTAAACTTGACGAAGAGGCGAGCCCCCAATATTTGAGTCAAACTTACGTTTGACTCAAACATTTGGCTCATTCCTAGCTCCATCCATCTTCTCATCAACTCTGATCAGCTTCCCTGTCCCTGCTGAAGAAAAGCATCTCCACAACATGATGCTGCCATCACCATGTTTCACGGTGGGGATGGTGTGTTCAGGGTGATGTGCAGTTTTAGTTTTTCGCCACACTCAGTATTTTGCTTTTAGGCCCAGAAGTTACATTTTGGTCTCATCTGACCAGAGCACCTTCTTCCACATGTTTATTGTGTCCCCCACATGGCTTATTGCAAACCTTCCCACTATTAAATGCAATTTACAGAGATATCCAACACGTTTCGAGAGTAGAAATGTTATGATCTTCTTCAGGGTTTCTTATGTCTAGGTTCAAGGAAATTCAAACTGTGTTGGATAAAGACTTTAATACCTTTCTATACCTAACGCAGTTTGAAATACTATGAAAGGCCAGAGAATGGGGATGTATCCTGTACAATAGTGCTGAGATCAAGTTGTTTTAAGATCTTTCACAAATCAAGCAAGCTGTGCACCATGTCTTGAACTGCTACATTAACAGGGCATCCATCCAGACTGAATCCAGATCTTTCCTGCATCTTGCTTATCTAGCTGAGACTTGGACCACCACAGCCCTTAACTTTCACCTACTCAACGGACTTTGCACTTTGCACTTGTAGTTTGCACTTGTGGTGCAAAGTGGATTTGCCTTTAGTAAATAACTCCCTAAGTGTCTTTATTGTTGGTTCTGACTTGTTTTTCCATATATGGATATGGTTGTTGTACAGACCAGGGTTCTCTTGTAGCCCTGCTGAGAACCTGTTTAGCTTTAGCTGCCTCACCATCAGATCCTGCACTGCTGCTACTATTTGGCAAGTCCTATTTAAAGCGCTTTCTCTATTAGACAAGCAGACTTTCTATCTCATCAATGCATCACCTGACTCAGCGGTCCTCTAGCTTCTCGTGAGGCCTGCGCACGTATGAACCTTTCCTCTATTATCTTGACCAAGTGATGCCCCACAACAGTGATCACCAATAAAGTTGAACAATCCATCCAGCAATTTGTCTGGCCTTTACTTTTAGCCTGAGCCCTAATGTTCCAACTCCCTGAGAACATTGTACACTACTAAAATGCCTTCAGTGCCGTATTAACTCCTCATGAAGTGGGGGATGCATTTTTGCTCCTCCTGGGGTGATGACTTGTGTCCCACTAGGGGGATTGGCCATCCCAACAAATTATTATACTTGTTATAAAAAAGGGGGTAGTTGGGACTTTAAATGAGTTGCATAGCATAATAGGCATAGCACCTTCATCCCTGATTGGTTTAAAATAAATATATATATATATATATATATATAAAGTTGGAAGTTTAAATGAGGTGTATGCAAAGCAGTAGGTAGATAAAGGGTGTAGGACACATAGATAAAATATATGTATATAAAGATAAAGTCATACAGTGATTCAATGCAACGTAATAATATTGAGAGAAGTTTATTATTAAACAACCTCATCAAAAAATGTAACAAAATCATGTTTTCAAAATTCATACATGTAATAAAACCTTGATAATAGATTCAATTTAATAATGAAAGGCTATAGCAGGTAGCAAGTAGATATTGAATTAAAAGCTGATGGTGTTAATAGAGTACATATATAAATGTAAAAAAATCACGTGACAGGTGATGAAACAGTTTGGGAGGAGCCAGTGACATTACTCACAGTGCTTGAATGTGCTGGATGTGAAGGGATAGGGATCCTGCTGTCTGCACTGACCGCTCTATAAGCATTATACCCTGTACACACGATCGGTTCATCCGATGAAGCTGACTTTCATCAGTCTTGCCTACTCACCATCAGTTAAAAAAAAAACGATCGTGTCAGAACGTGGTGTCGTTAAACGCAATGACGTGCTGAGAAGAATGAAGTTCAATGCTTCCGAGCATGCGTCAACTTCATTTTGAGCATGCGTTGATTTTTAACCAATGGATTTCCCCACAGACGATCATTTTTTTTCTATTGTTTTTTAACCATCAGATAATTTTGAATGAATGAATGAATGAAAACTTATATAGCGCGGCACATACGAACTTAATCGCCTCTTGGCGCTTGTTGTTCCGGTCTCCTTTGGTATCAAAAGAGATGAGTCTTGATCTTTCTCCTGAAAGCTAGGTGGTTCTCCTCCAACCGAATGCTGGTTGGTAAAGCGTTCCATAGTTTGGGACCTTGGACCGCAAATCTTCTATCTCCTTTGGCCCTGTAGTTGGCTTTCGGTATCTGGAGCAGATTTTGATTGGTGGATCGCAGAACGCGATTGGGATTGTGAGCTTTTATTTTTTCGCATAGATAATGGGGGGCATTCCCATGGACACATCTATGCGTTAGACAGAGTGCTTTAAAAGTGATTCTGTCTTTTACTGGTAACCAGTGAAGGGATCTCAGTGAAGGCGAGATTGATTCCCAAGGTTTTTTCCCAGTCACAAGTCTAGCGGCCGTGTTTTGAACGACTTGAAGACGAGCGATTTGGTACTTGGGGAGTCCAAGGTAAAGGGCATTGGCATAGTCCAGTCTGGAGTTTACAATTGTTCCCACCACGACCGCTATGTCTTCTTTGGGGATGAAGGGAGTAAGTCTGCGTAGTAGGCGCAGCAGATGGTGAGATCCGCTGACTACTGACCCTATTTGTGCGTCCATTGTCATGTAGGAGTCGAAGATGACCCCAAGACTTTTGACTTTGGCGCTAGGGGAGATGATTTTGCCCAGAATGGGCGGGGGGGTCCATGTTGTAGCAGGTTGATTCTTACGCTTGGCGTGAAACAGGAGAAGTTCTGTTTTCACTCCGTTGAGTTTGAGATAACTCTTTGTCATCCAGTCCTCTATCAAAGAGAGGCATGTCTCTAGATTGAGGTGATGATCCTTTTTATTGCAAATGCGGAAATATAGTTGCGTGTCGTCTGCATATGAGTGATAGAGCAGTTTTTGGCTGCTGATGATATCAAAAAGAGGACGGAGATAGATGTTGAATAACACCGGCGACAGGGGGGATCCTTGGGGGACTCCGCACGATACTGTGCGTTTCTCAGAAGTGAAAGGTCCTAACTTCACTATTTGAGATCGGTTTTCCAAAAAAGAGGAGAACCAAGATAAATCGCCTTCTGCGACTTTGGCTACTTCCGCTAGCCTTGTCAGTAGAAGCTTATGGTCAACTGTGTCGAAGGCTGCGCTTAGGTCCAACAGAACCAGGAGACAAGATTCTCCTTCATCTGCGGCCTCGAGAACGTCGTCCCATATCTTGAGCAATGCTGTTTCCGTCCCATGTCCGGGCCGGAATCCTGATTGAAATGGATCCAGTAGGTTGTGGGTATCTAGATGCTGTTGCAGCTGTTGCACCACTGCTTTCTCCATGACCTTGGAGAGAGCGTTTAAGCCTGTTATGGGACGGTGGTGGTGTGGATCCTTAGGGTCCAGGGTGGGTTTCTTCAATATGGGTCGAATGATGCCCTCCTTCAACTTAGAGGGCACTATGCCCTCCCTGAAAGATTGGTTAATAAGCTGCGTGATGGAAGGTGCCAGAATGTCAGCACACTCCTTCAGCAGTTTAGTAGGGATGATATCATTAGGCGCTGTGCTGTTACGCAAAGCACCGATGGTATTTTTTGTGGCATCAATAGAAATGGGTTCCAGCTTGAACTTACCTGGTTGTGGTGAATTACTGCAGGCGTTGTGTAGATATTTACGGGGGGGACTACGGGGGGAATTGTTTTGCTGAATGCTTTGCCGGATCCCCTCAATTTTATTAATGAAGTAATCCGATAATTCACTGCAAAATTCTTGAGTGTCTGAATTGGGGGCTTCAAGACATCCTGGTTTCATGGTCTGAGTGACTAACTTGAAAAGTTCGCGGGGGCGGTTGAGGGCGCTGTTGATAGCCTCAGAAAAAAATTTTTTCTTGGCTTTGTAGATTTCTTTGTGGTATTTTTTGGTACTTGCTTTGTAGATGGAAAGGTTTTCATCTGAGGAGCGTCTTTTCCAGGCTGCTTCCGCCCTTCTGCGCTCTTGCTTCAGTAACGCCAGCTGGCTGTTGAACCAGCTGGATTTATTTTTCCGGATGTGGGTTTTGCGTTTCGGCGCTATTAAGTCAGCTGACTGTAATAGGGCTGTATTTATGGCCTCCAGTGTTTCTTCAGCCGTTTGATGCGGCTGAATTGGTTTTATTTTTTCCCTTAACGTGGCTTTGAAGAGTTCCGAGTGGAGCTTCTTCTGACATCTAGTCCAGTGTGTTGTTACTGGATTTGATGTTTTTGTTAAGGGGGGAAAATTGGAAATAATGAATTTAATTGCATGGTGATCTGTCCATGGCAACGGTTCATTTTCCAAGATTTTTATTTCCAGATCTTGTCTGAAAATAAGATCAAGCGTGTGACCTGAGGCATGTGTGGGCCCACATACTAGTTGTTGTAGCCCTAATCCTTCCAGGTGGTCTATGCAGGCGTCGGCAATGGGGTCTTGCGGGGAGTTGGCCCAGAGGTTGAAATCTCCGAGCAGCAAAAGGTGTTTGCTGTTAAGGGTATAGGTGGAGATAAAGTCCGTCAAAGATGGGAGCAGCTGCGATTTTGGGCCGGGTGGTCTATAGCAGAGTAAAATCCGGACGGTCTCCTGGGAGTTTACTTGCAGTTGTAGAGTAAGGGTTTCCATGAATGGAAGAGGGTTTTGAAGGACTGGTTTAGTGATCGCAAGATGAGTCTTATGGATCACCGCCAGTCCTCCGCCTCTTTGCCCTATTCTGTTTTCCGTTATAATATGATAGTTTTCTGGCACCAATTCACCTAGAATGGTGTTACAGTCGGCTGTGAGCCAGCTCTCTGTAATAAAGAGACAGTCTAAATCGTATTGTAGGATGAAATCGTGGATTTCAAGTCGGTGTTTTACTGCCGATCTTGTGTTGATCAGAGCACATGATATGTGCTTAGGCTGGGGTTGGGTCAAACGGCTGAGATTTTTGATAGTCGATCGCCGATCGATTCTCAGAAGTCGCTCATTTCACAGGGCTTTTTTGGTGATGGCTGGTAGTATTGCGGCAAATCGCCTCAGGTCCCAAATAGTCTCTGCCGAGTATTGCAGTTTAACCATGGTTGCCAAACACCGGGGGGGGGGTGGAAGGATGATCAAGGATTAACTGAATCCTCTATCCTGGGTTGGTCCAGAGGAAGGCAAAAAAACCCTAACCGTGCTAAGCCAATATGCACGGCAGGGAAAAAAATTCCTTCCTGACCCCTAAAGAGGCGATCGGATAAACCCTGGATCAAGAAGTACTGGTGTTTAAGAATGGGGAGAGTGTGGCTGGGTGTAGCAAAATGGCTGCTGATCAGGTAGCAGGATCCAGGCTGGTGGAACTCCCAGCCAGGGTAGATCGGTGCTACAGAGGGGGGCCTGGATCGATGGTCGGGGAGTTGAAGGACCTTTCCAGAGGTATGAGAGGGTTTCTGGGTCGAATTGGTCGTTTTTGTGACAGTTGCAGGGGGTGAGAAGCGGCGCGCCGCTAGGCCGCGGTTGAAGCCGCGGCCTTTCCTAGATCGCGGCTCCCGCGATTGAACCCAGGCCGGCGCGGAGGTGCGGAAAAACGCCCGAAACTACGGGAATTGCGGGAGGTATGTGGCCAATAGGTGGCTTAAGTGGGGATGGTAGAGGTGGTAATGTGGGGGTATAGGAAGGGAGGTCTGGAGAGGGGGAGAGCCGAGATTTTGGGTCAGCTGCAGTGGCTAGTCCTGAGAAGGACAGTCGCCTGCATTCACAGTGTAATTGGCTTACCTGCTGGTTCCCCTGGATCAGGGGTAAAGGAGGACGCCGGGGGGAGCCAGGTGGATGGAGCTGGGGCTGGAGCAGGAGCGGGGAGCTGGTAAAATCCCTACCTGTCCAGGAGATATGGGCCACACGTCCTACTCCTAGGAGCGTGCGCCTGTAGCTGCTATCTCCTGGTTCTAGCCCTAGGAGAGAGAGAGAGCTGACACGTCCAGCAGTAGACACCTGAACGTGAGAACAGCACAGATAGGGGAGAGAGCACGTCTTGCTGCAAGCAGAGTCTGTCCTCAAGTCCTCAAATTTTAAAACAAGTTCCTAGTTTTTTCACCGATGGATTTACAAACCGATGGGTCCCACACATGATCGGTTCGTCTGATGAAAACGGTCCATCAGACCGTTTTCATCAGACGAACCGATCGTGTGTATGCGGCTTTACACTATCAAGTTAAACGTGGGTGTAGCAAGCCAAAGATCTTGTTCTACTATTCCATAGCAAACCTGCGCAATGATGATGTCTTAATTTTTCTTTGAGAATCACTGCATTTGGAGAAGTCATGATACAATTATCCACTTTGAAGCGTGTCAGTCTCTGATGTGAGTTTTCTATCTGGAGAACTACTCCAGAGATTTCTTTCTCAATCAAAATAGATGAGTATGTTTTTCCTTTCTCTTGGCAATCAACCAATTAACTGTTAGGTGAGCAGTACACTCACTAATTTGCGGTGGTGAATAGTTGTTCACGTATTGGACTTTCATGGCTGTAATTTAACTGTACACCTATTGTTTTTATGCCATTGGAATTTGTATACGTTTATGTAATATTGGAAGGTTGATTTTAGCACATTATTACTATTTATTTATCTTTTAATATTTTTGGTTCACATCAGTACACAATTTTTACATATATAAATGTAGGTGACACTGGTGGGCACTGCTTATCAGTGCTGATATGCACTGGTTAGATGGCACTGGTGGACCCTGGTAGGTGGCACTGGCGGGCACTGCTTATGAGCAGTGGGTCTGGACTGTGCGGGATGGATGTTCTATTTACTCCGGATGGTAATCATTTTTTTTTCTACTCACACTGCTAGTGTGAGGAAAAAAAACAGATTAATGGTTCTGTTTACATTATGTGATCAGCTGTCAGTTAGCTGACAGCTAATCAATTGGTAAGGGGCCCAGATCGGATTTAATAATCTGAGTTTAATGAACTTCCTGATCACAGAGCGAGCCGCGCACGCCCCATAGGGGTTGCGCAGGCATCACATGCATTGTAGGACGTACATGGACTCCTCCTGGCGATTGGGGCCCTGCTGGTTGAATAGCACTTACAAACTGTGCACCCATTTCCCGCTAGGCCAAACCTAAATGCTTTTTGTGACTTTTTCATAAATGTTATGATCACCGTTACGCTTCCAATCTGTTCTCATTGTTGCAGCTGCTTGTGTACTCTGATCCCACTTATGCACCCCAACATAAGTTCCATAGTGTATTTGCTGACCCTCCAGCTAACATTCTCTAAGTCGGGACAGTGTGCCTATCGCTATCTCTGGTATTTTCTCTCTCCACAACTTGTGAGTGCTCCACTTCCATTTCTTCTCTCCCTAATTCTCTCTTTTCTTTATTTTCCTCCTTTCCATCCCCTCCATGAATTTCCCTTCTTCCTTTGTAAAGTCCTCCTCTCCCATTCATTAACTTCATCCCCTCTATCTTACCAATCCCCCTTTTTTTCCCTTTCCTTATCCATGGTTCCTCTTCCCCATACCCGGCCTTCCCCCCTCCCAGTCTCCTGCGCTCTTGGAGATCCTCACTTATGCCTTGGTGGCAGATAAACGTGTGGATCTCTCTTTGCAATAGTCAGGCAGAAAGGAAAGAAACATATATCTTCCTTGTCAATTTAATATGCGGAAAACACCATTTTGGATGTCTCTCCTGTCACCCTCTGGGAAATACATACAGTAAATGTATGATACGTGGTGATCCTTTGGATATATTTAGAATTGTTATCACTGGGTGACAATCAAAGCATTGATTGAAAAAGATCAAATGCCTGGAAAAGTTACTCAAACACTCTCATAAACAAAATACCATACAGGATCTGTTACATATGCATTTCATCTTGTTAGAAGAACTTGGGAAATTTTTGCAAAGATGTTCTCTGCTTTGCCAAAAAGTGTCTTATAACAAAATCGGTAGACTTCTGGTGCATGCAGTGCAGACCATGGGAGATCACAATACATCCACTCATTCACTATTCCCTGGCCTGTTTTAGAAAGGCGTGAAACCCTTGACGTTGCCTCTGTTTCAGGGACTTTAACCACGATAAATGGAAACAATGACTTTCCTCTGGGGATAGCAGAGTCTTTCCTACATCAGGAGTGGCCTCATAGAGATCTACTTGTAAATCAATTTTTCACAAATAGTAAACTCCTCTCATGTGAGAAGTTAGTATCGATGTCCCTCACTAAGTCCTTCCACTTTTGGACATATAGACAACTTTGACACTTTGGACAATGTGGGTGAGGCAACTTATGTTGTTTGAATCTTTATGCGTGAAGAAACAGCCACAGCAACATTTAATATCTTATACCCTGCTACTGGGGGAATCCCCTCCTACTCCAGACCTGGCATGTTTGGCATGGGGAAAAAGACCTTCAGACTTTACTTACAGATGATGAATGGGACACAATTCATGAATACACACATAATGACTCCCTGAATGTATCTATTTAGGAACACGACTATAAGATCAAAACAAGGTGGTATAAAACCCCATCTCACCTACATAAATTCTCCCTTTTTATACCAACTATTTGTTGGAGATGTGGAAGGGTTGAAGGCCCCTTTCCTCAACAATGTGTGGTTCTATGACATGCTCCACCCCTTCTGGAGGGAGGTCTATAATATCACTACACAAGTGACTACATTCACTCTTTACTTTACCCCAGAGCAATTTCTCTTACACCACACAATGGGAGCAGGACAGTGGGACGATTCCCTAACTTACCATGACCCTGACTCTATTTTTCCCCTCAGAGATTTTTTTGTTGTTGAGACTGTTGTCTTATGGTATTGTTTTATTAGTACTGTGTATATACTGTATACCTATGTATGCATTATTTTAACAAATTCAGTATGTGTAGTGATTTTATACAATTTTCCAAACTCAAACTGTAGGTGATGGGTGAACTAGCTGAAGCTAGAATGGAAGATTTTTAGTGACAATTTGTCCCCCACCAGAAAGTACATCACTTTCTGTATCTACTTCCAGAATGATTTCATTCACATATACTGAGTTTGCCAATTATGTGACATCTGTGATGAGGGAAACCTACTAAAAGTTTCACAAGTCATGTATTTACCAATTATTAAAATTAATGAATACATGTGTTGCCACCCTTTTCACCCAATGCACCTGAACCTGTGCACCCTGTTTCACAGCAAGCCTAACACTATAAATTATCATGAGAACAAATATTCACACAATACATCAAAATCATTTTGCAAAAAGTCTTACATTAACCACTTACCTACTGTGCACCTACACCCCCTTCCTGCCCAGACAAAATATAAGCTTCCGGCACTGCGTCGCTTTAACTGACAATTGCGCGGTCGTGCGACGTGGCTCCCAAACAAAATTGGCGTCCTTTTTTTCCCACAAATAGAGCTTTCTTTTGGTGGTATTTGATCACCTCTGCGGTTTTTATTTTTTGCGCTATAAACAAAAATAGAGCGACAATTTTTAAAAAAATGCAATATTTTTTCCTTTTTGCTATAATAAATAACCCTCAGTTTAGGCCGATACGTATTCTTCTACATATTTTTGGTAAAAAAAAATGCAATAAGCGTTTATCGATTGGTTTGAGCAAAATTTATAGCGTTTACAAAATAGGGGATAGTTTATGGCATTTTTTTTTTTTTTTTTTTTTTTTACTATTAATGGCGGCGATCTGCGATTTTTTTATTGGGACTGCGACGTTATGGCGGACATTTCGGACACTTTTCTGACATTTTTGGGACCATTTACATTTATACAGTGAAAAATGCTATAAATATGCATTGATTACTGTATAAATGTGACTGGCAGTGAAGGGGTTAACCACTAGGGGGCGGGGAAGGGGTTAAATGTGTGTCCTATGAGTGTTCTAACTGTAGGGGGAGGGGGGGGGTGACTGGGGGAGGTGACCGATTGTGTCCCTATGTACAAGGGACACAATCGATCTCCTCTCTCCCTGACAGGGACGTGCAGCTCTGTGTTTACACACAGAGCTGCACGTCCCAGCTCAGTTACTGAGCAATTGCGTGTGCCCGGCGGCGATCGTTGCCGCCGGGCACTCGCACGGGATCCCCGCAGAGCGGCAGGTGCGCGCGCGCGCCGCCGGCGACGCGCGCGCGCCCGCCCGCGGCTTTAAAGGGACATCACGTCATATGACGTGATGTCAGAACAATGGAGTCGTCTGCCCGCCGTCATTTGACGGTGGGCAGATGACAAGTGGTTAAGGAGACTTCATCACTAATGCCAAAAAAGTGCTTTCACATTTCAAAACAGCCTCTAAATCAATCCGTTCAGGGTTGAATTGAAAGCCAATCTGACTGGCAGTAGTGTTGGAGCTTGCCTCTAAGGCCCTGTACACACGATCAGACATGTCCGAGGAAACATGTCCGACGAACCGTTCTCATCGGACAAGGCTGAAGTGGTCTGATGTGCGTACACACCATCGGACCAAAATCCCCTCGGACCAGAATGCGGTGACGTAGAACACAACGACGTGATGAAAAAACAAAGTTCAATGCAGACACAGTATAGCACCCTATTGGGGTGTCCGGGGGGAGGCGCCCTCCTTTCTTCTCTTCTCTTATCAGGAGCATAGGCTTTGCTATCCGCCCTGGCTTGCCGCGATAAGTTGTGGTTTACACATGATTCCCTGTAATGTCAGGCTCTTCATTTTTATTTTCATTTCTATATTTTTTTTATTTATTTTTTTATTTTATTATTATTTATATATATATTTATATATATATATATTTTTTTTTTCTCTGTTTATTGCATTACTTACCCGGCTGTGTGTGCCGTGTCCCACTCGTTATGCCAAATGTTGGATTGCTGTACCTTCTCGTACTACTGTCTTATTTGTTCTTGTATTTGTTGGTTCTTACATGGAGACAAATGTTTTCCGTGTACATCTCTAAGGCCTTGTACACACGAGGTAATAAATCCGATGGGAACGGTCCGACGGACCGTTCCCATCGGATCTGTCCGCCGGATTGCTTTGATCCGATGGCTGTACACACCATCGGATCAAATTCCCCGCCGGGGGACATCGCGGTGACGCGGCGGTGACGTTGACGCCGCCACGTCACTGCTACGTCACCGCCACGTGACCGCACCAGGAAGTAAACACTTCCGCGCGCATGCGTCGGATCCATTCACAGGATACGACGCATGTGCGGGCAGATATGTCCGCTGGTTTGCCGTACTAACCAGCGGACATATCTGACGGGCACCTATCCGGCGGAAATATTTCAAAGCATGCTTTGAAATTTTTCCGCCGGATGAATCAGGCAAAAAGCGTCCGTTTGCCCCTACAGACGAGGGGATTTTTCGGCTGAAATGGTCCGTCGGACCATGTTCAGCGGAAATATCCCCTCGTGTGTACAAGGCCTAATTGTATACCATGTAATTCATTCAATAAAAACCTATTGAGATAAAAAAAAAAACAAAGTTCAATGCTTCCAAGCATGCGTCAGCTTGATTCTGCGCATGCGGGGGATTTTGGTCCGATGGTTTGTGTACTAACCATCGAACCTGTCCAACAGACAGGTTTCCAGCGGACATGTTTTCAAGCATGTTTGGAAATTTTTGTCCGCTGGAAAACGGTCCGATAGGCCGTACACACGAGTGTACGTGGCCTAAGCCTCCACATTGTCCATCATGTTTTTCTCTTGGAGGGGGAGGCAAGTTTTGTTAGAAAGTACCAAAGCTTTACCTATTAGAATGACCCTGGATTCGGACATGGCAGTAGTGTTTGGGAATCTGCATAATTGTCATAATTGCAAATATAATTCTCAAGTTTTAAGTTTATATTGAAATGTACCACTGGAAATACAAAGTGCTCCAGGAAGACAGAGCTGAGGTAAGAGTTGGAGGTTTCTATTTAACTCAGATGTGTCAATTTACCTGGGAAAGTTTCCCTTGACTGCCAGCTCTGGTGACATTTCTGCAGGAAGGAAAGGGGTAGGGAGATTTGCTGGGTGGGGGTTACTGAGTGAGGGAGGATTTCTATTGGGTGAGTGGGGATCGCTGGTTGAGGATGTTTTTTGGGGATGGGGAAGATGTTTTCTGGATAAGAGGGACTTTTGAGGAATGTTTGAAGGGGGTTTGAAGGGGGTTTGAATTGGTGGCTGAATTGATACTGATGAATGACCCTTATATTGAAACAATATCTAGGCTATTGTCACATTTGCCCATTTGTTGTCCATATATCACATTGCTTGTTAGATGCCTGTATATTGTAACAATTGTTAATTTGTTGCTTGTGTATTACAATGTATTGCAACTATAAACTGTTGCCAGCATACTGTATTTGGTAGACACAGTGGTGATGGGAGTGGCGCTCTGTGTGCCCCTAGAAGAGGCTGGATGATGTACATGTACATGATCCAGCCTGACCATACTGTCCTGCCACAGTAAATGTACTGTGGCCAAAAAAAATGTACTGTGGCCAATTTTTTTTTTTTTTTTATTGTTAAACCAAACTAGGACCACACCAACTTGCATATTGGCCAGTAAAGGACTAAACTTGAGACCACCACAATCTTCTCACAGAAAAAAAAAAAAAAAAAACAGCAACACTGCTATGTAAAACAAATATCATTTATTCATGAGAAAAAAAAAAAAAAAAAAACATATGACACTTAAATCCCATAACAGCAATTAAAAAAAACGTCATTTTCCAAAACGACGTTGCATACACACCATCGTTTTTTAACAAAGCTCTAGCAAAGCGTGGTGACGTACACCACGTTGGACGGCACTCTGTTCCATTGAAGCTCCATCTCATAACTTGCTTCTGAGCATGCGCGGGTTTAAAAATGTTGTTTTTAACATCGTTTTGCCCACACACCATCACTTTTTATAACACAAAAAACGACGTTTTGAAAAACGACACAAAAAATTCAAGCATGTTCGAATTTTTTTTTGGTTGTTTTTTTGAAGACATAAAACAACGTTTTGCCCACACACGGTGATTTTAAATGACGTTTTTGAAAACGTCGTTTTTTTTCATCACAAAAAGTGATCGTGTGTACGCGGCATAACTCTCTAAAACATGCACTTGTCAGCCCAATACTTAAAAAGCCCTCTCTGGACCCATCCAATCTTAACAACCTACGCCCCATCTCCTTGCTCCCCTTTTTATCCAAACTCCTTGAACGTCTAGTCTACAACCAACTGAGAGTGCACCTTGCCAATAATAGCCTTCTTGATCCCCTTCAGTCTGGTTTTTCCCCTCAACACTCCACAGAAACTGCTCTCCTAAAACTAACAACAATCTACTAAAGGCCAAAACTAAGGGACACTATTCTGTACTCCTACTCCTGGACCTCTCTGCTGCCTTTGATACGGTTGACCACCCCCTCCTCCTCAAAAAACTCCATGCCTTTGGTCTCCACGACTGTACTCTTCACTGGTTCTCTACCTACTTATCCATCCGCACTTTTAGCGTTACTTACAATTCTACTTCCTTCTCTCCTCTTCCTCTCTCTGTTGTGGGAGTCCCCCAAGGTTCTGTTCTTGGACCCCTTCTTTTTTCAATCTACACCTCCACCCTGGGTCAGCTGATAGCCTACCACAGCTTCCAATACCATCTCTATGCTGATGACACTAAAATCTATTTCTCTACCCCTCAACTCACTCCATCATTCTCTTTACGTATCACTAATTTACTATCAGATAAGTCTGGATGTCACACCACTTCCTCAAACTTAATTTATCCTAAGGTAAAAAGAGATGAATCTGCGCCACAGACAACTTAAATAAAAAGTGGTGTAATAAAATAGTGGTGTGATAAAAATGAAAATGAAGTAAAAGTAAAAAGTGGCTGCCCCTACATAAAAACCCACCTGGGTGGGAGTGAATATTAAATAAAAAATAGCAGGTAATGGCGCCTACTAAAAATAAAGTGCATAAGGAATGTGCAAATATAAATATAAGTATGAATGGTGTCTGTCCAAAAAAGTGCTGGTCCTAGTCAAAGTATAACATATATATAACACAAAATAAATGAATATTAATTGATAATTATGTGATTAAATTAATATAAATAATTCATAAAAGTCCAATTCCTAATGATAAAAATTTCCAAAATAGGTGTTGCAAAATTAAATGATGATAATAATAATAATCCAAGAAAAGTCCAGTTTTATAAAAATATATATATTTTCAGGATTGCTTCCAAAAATTAAAGTGATATGTGCTTCATGCAGGTATAGCCGTCAGTGGATCAATCAGTGCTCTCCCCCAATGGTCCCGCACTCACCGGATCCAACTACCCCTGCAGGGGTAATGGGCTTCTCAATAAGTTTCCACACTTCAGTAAAATCTGCCTGGTTTCCTCACATGGGGTCTATCCAACCATTCAGCCGCTCATAGAGAAGATAGGATGAAACGAAAATGCCCAATAGCGTGATACCGTTTTGTAACAAGTAAAAATTTATTCTTGGTAAACAATGGGTACTCACAATTTAGATGCAGTTCCTTAGAGCTACAGCACATATTTCCTAAAGGCTTTTTAACTGCATGTAAATTGTGAGTACCCATTGTTTACCAAGAATACATTTTTACTGAAGTGTGGAAACTTATTGAGAAGCCCATTACCCCTGCAGGGGTAGTTGGATCCGGTGAGTGCGGGACCATTGGGGGAGAGCACTGATTGATCCACTGACGGCTATACCTGCATGAAGCACATATCACTTTAATTTTTGGAAGCAATCCTGAAAATATATATATTTTTATAAAACTGGACTTTTCTTGGATTATTATTATTATCATCATTTAATTTTGCAACACCTATTTTGGAAATTTTTATCATTAGGAATTGGACTTTTATGAATTATTTATATTAATTTAATCACATAATTATCAATTAATATTCATTTATTTTGTGTTATATATATGTTATACTTTGACTAGGACCAGCACTTTTTTGGACAGACACCATTCATACTTATATTTATATTTGCACATTCCTTATGCACTTTATTTTTAGTAGGCGCCATTACCTGCTATTTTTTATTTTTTATTTAATTTATCCTAAACCAAACTTATAATTTTTCCTCCCCCATGTGCCTCCTCCCCCGATATCTCTATCAGCCCATCACCGCACACCTAGGTTCTAGGTGTAGTCATGGACTCTGTCCAATCACTGTCAAAATCTTGCCGCCTCAACCTCCGCAACATCTCCAATATATGCCCCTTTTTAACCAATGATGCAACAAAGCTCTTAATTCACTCTGTAGTCATCTCTCGCCTTGATTACTGCAACTCCCTCCTCATTAGCTTACCCCTACATACTCTATCCCCCTTCAGTCCATCATAAATGCTGCTGCCAGACACATCCACCTTACTAAATGCTCTGTCTCTGCTACTCCTCTCGGTCAATCCCTCCACTGGCTTCCGCTTACCCAACAAATTAAATTCAAAATACTAACGACTACCTACAAAACCATCCACAACTCGGCCCCTAGCTACATCACTGACTTAGTCTCAAAATACCAACCTACTCGTTCTCTTGCTTTCTAGCTCTCTCATCACCTCCTCCCATGCTCACCTCCAGGACTTTTCCAGAGCCTCTCCAAGCCTATGGAACGCCTTACCCCAATCTGTCCACTTATCTCCTACTCTATTAGCTTTTAGACAATCCCTGAAAACCCTTCTCTTCAGAGAAGCCTATCCTACCCACACCTAACAACTGTTTGTTTTTTTCATATTGTCCATCTGATCATCCCCCACAGATACTACCCTTTGTTCCACTTGACCCTCCCTTCTAGATTGTAAGCTCTAATGAGCAGGGCCTTCTGATTCCTCCTGTATTGTATTGTAATTGTACTGTCTGCCCCTGACGTTGTAAAGTGCTACGCAAACTGTTGACACTATATAAATCCTGTATAATAATAATAATAATAATAATAATTGCATTTGTAAACCCTACAAGGTGCTCCGTAAGGCCGCGTACACACGATCGGTCCAACCCGACCGTGTGTACGGCCCATCGGTCCGTTGGACCAAAGTTTTAAAATCGGACCGATGGACGCCTGACCATCGGTCCAAACCGATGGTTAGTACGCAAAAGCATCGGTCCAAAAACCCGCGCATGCTCAGAATCAAGTCAACGCATGCTTGGAAGCATTGAACTTCATTTTTTTCAGCACGTCGTGTTTTACGTCACCACATACTGATACGATCGTTTTTTTAACTGATGATGTGTACGCACATCAGACCATCAGACCATCAGTATGTGAATCAATGAAAACGGTCCGTCGGACCATTGTTAACGGATTGGACCGATCGTGTGTACGTGGCTTAAGAGTACCTTATCTGGGGAGAACCTGGGGAGAAGCTTCTGAGGAAGTCATTACATATCGACACCACTATACATATATATCATGGTATCCACAGGATACTATGGATGCCCTCAATACTTCTATACAGCATGATATGGGTAAGAACTCCTTGGAATCTTAAGTATTGTCCACTTATTGTGTTGAGCTAGTAGTATAAGTTTGCAGTTTATCAGTGCGGATGTTTTCAACTATATATATATATATATATATATATATATATATATATATATATATATATGGTTAGTGCCCACTTTATCAATATTTGTGTTTGTGTATCTCTGTGAACACTAATAGTGTTAATTTTATATAAAATGGTGTTAAATATATATAACCTGGGTTCTCTGCAGATAGTTGCCCTTGCAAATTTACACGTGTAATTAATTGAACGTGTTATTACAACTGTGATGAACATATTCTTATGTGTTTGTGCTTGTTAGTTTTCACACCAAGTTTAGAGAGTATTTACATTTCAGAGGGCTCCCTCATAAGTTGCATAGGATTTTAATTTTTTTTTTTTTTTTTTTACTGCCATGATGTTATATATGATATTTAGAAGCGAGCGTTTTGAAAGATGAGCATTTTTTTAACCCTAACTTGGTTTGCTAGTGTTTTAGCACAGTATGAGCAGAATTTAAGCTAATGGGGTGTGCAGTACTGCATATGTCCAGAGGTGTGGGGAAGCCGGTGACACTCGGAACGGTTCGGAGCCGTTCAGAAATCCTCAGAATCACTCAGAAACACGTAGTTTCTGAGGATTTCAAAGGATTTCCGAGATCAGTAGAGCTGTCCCTGAGTATCCCCCCACCTCTGGCCACATGCAGTATCGCATGCCATATAAGTCAATGCAGAACAAATTATCTTAGTTTCCATTGACTTCTATGGGGAAACACGCTTTGATATGCATGTGCTTTGGATTACAAGCATTCTGCTGGAACGGATTATGCTCATAATCCAAGGTTCCACTGTATCTGCTATTGTTATATATAGCATGCTGGGTGTAGTATACCATTGACTGTTTTTTTTTTCTGTGGTTATGCTGCATCTTATTTTATTACTTTGCACTGAGGGGTAGACAAAAAAAATGTACATTTAGGGTTTGTTTACATCAAGTGCATTGAAACTACACTCTACAGCCTTGCTTAGCACAGTAGCAATGCATAGACAATGCAAATTCCTTGTTTCCTAAAAGCAGTTCACATACATGCAGTTCTTTTTTTTTAGGGCTGTGGAAATTAAAGATTAATTACTCGATTAATCATGATTTTTTTTATCAATCAACATTCTTTTGATCAGTACTAGTGGTGCAACAGGTCATAAATGATCCGTGATCGGAACAGGTCACGATATGCAGATCGGCACACCACGTGATCCGCAGTGCTCCACTGCTGCCTCGGCCATAGCAAAGACTTCGGGTTCGGGCTAGCTCCTGGAGTGGCAGCCATCTTGGTCCACCAAGCGGCAGGCTAGGTAAGCCTAGAGAAGCTCGCTGACGTCATCACTCAGCCTCAACTGCTCGTGTTCGACCGGCTTCTCTGGTAAGACTAAGCAAGCACTAATCTTCCTATACAGTGGGAGAGAGAGATGTGGGTCATATTGCAATGGGGAGATGTCTGTGGATATTACAGTGGGGGGGGGGGTTGTGGATATTACAGTGGGGGAGATGTCTGTGGATATTACAGTGGGGGAGATTGTGGATAGTACAGTGGGGAGATGTCTGTGGATACTACAGTGGGGAGATGTCTGTGGATATTACAGTGGGGAGATGTCTGTGGATATTACAGTGGGGGAGATGTCTGTGGATATTACAGTGGGGTGTATATATGATGGTGATCCGAAAAATGTATGTGCGTTATAATTAAACTGAAACTGAAAATTTTAATCAATAACAGCTCTATTTTTTTTTCTGTGCAGTGGAGTGTGCCGCAATTCACCACATTACACCATGGTGCAGCTGAGAGAACTGAATGAATTGTCACTTTAAGATATTTTATTAACGTTCAGAAAAAAAGAATGCTGCTGTGTGAGGCGCTGTTTACAGCACATCAGCACTTGCAGACTTATGCATTATGCGTTGTTCGCATGACAACTCATTAACTGCCAAAAGAAGCTCAATTACCATTTTTGAACCTAAGCCAAGCGCTCTTGGTAATTTTTTGCACTGAGAATGCATCACAAAAAGTACCATAGAACGAGGCACTCTCCAAGGTTGCCCCCTCTCACCACTCCTCTTCACTTTAGCAATCGGACCACTAGCCCTCTTAATCCACTCTAACCCAAACATCAAAGGCCTGGATTTAGGACACTAACATAAACTTTTCCTCTTTGCAGATGACTTTCTTGTTTTCCTACCCCCTTCTTTTGACCTCACCTTTGACCTCATATCCTAACCTGCTGGACACACTATCCCGCTTAAGATGAATATCAGACCTAATAGTTGACCCACAAAAGTCGATGGCTCTGAATTTCTCCCTGTCGCCCACTCTACATGCTCAACTGCACAAAATGTTTCCCTTTTCATGGGCCCCTAGACACAGTTCCTGTTTAGGAACTGCACTGTCTGCACTGTCAACCTTGCAGACCTTAATGCTGTCAACTATCCCCCCATGTTAACACACCTCTCCAAACATTATTTCAAAGAGGTCTTCTCTACCCATAGCTTGGATGACCTGGTTAACTGTTGTTAAGATGTCTATCCTTCCTAAAAATTATTTTTCAGGTACTACCTGTACAGGTTCCATCCTATTACCTGTAGATCCTGCAATGCAGGGCTACACAATTAATTTGGGGCAAAAACATCTCTTGATTCATCTACCCCAAGTTTCACAATATTTGAACAAGCTTGCAAACACGACCCCCATAAACATGGACTTATCTCGGTCCTTTATATGCACCTCCTATCTCACTCCTCATCCTCTCCCTGACCTATGTTAGTAAATGGGAAGGAGACCCTAACCTAAAACCTGATCCAGTCAACTGGACCTATATCTGGCAGACAACTAAATTAGCCTTGCCTAACATTGTAGCCCTGGAATCTAAATATAAAGTACTCATCAGTTGGTATCTGGCCCCAGCCAGGATATCCAAATTTCTCCCACACTATCCACTGCAATACTTCAGAGGTTGCAGCGAGTGGGGCACCCATGTTTATGTTTGGTGGGACTGCCCTAATGTACAAACCTTCTGGTCTGAAGTATTTGGGATTCTTTTGACTCTTTTTGATATTTTACAGACACCCGACCCGACAGTGGCACTCCTGAACTACAAATCCCCGGCTCTGACCCACTGCCAATATAAACTTTCATTTTTTGCCACCACTGTAGCTAAAAAAATCATTGAAAACCCACTTTATTAAGTATACCAGTGATGAAACATAGAATTACTCAAGCAATGATCCATGGTAAAATTGAGCCAGTCATACTAGATAAAGTGCCACCCTATGAAAAACTGTGGAAGCCCTGGATAACTCAATATCCGCATCCTGAATTTGATGCCTCTCTCCTGCTACCATGATAGTCAACCCGCAATTCCTCCCTTGACAATTTGTGGCCTGTAAGTTAAAGAGGCATTGGTCCTCTCTCTCAGGGGCCCCTTCTCCTTCCTGCTTACGTCTACCCCATTTTTTTCACTTGCATTTCCTACATTTTCCTCACCTTTTTTCTCCCCTCTTTTCTCTAGTAGGTCCACTTGCTTTTAGTGCTTATTTCCCTTCTCCTAGGCCAATGTGTATCTTTTCTCCACTGAGCCCAGACAATTCTGGACATTATACTCCCCATCTGAGATGCTGACTTGTGCCAATCTTGATAGCCGTCGACCAGTACATATGGGGTGTAAGATTGCACAGTGATTCTACCATCTATTACCAACATCCCTAACAGCCTCCAATATTGAGTATGTCCTTCCTGCTCTCATGATTTGCTATTGTCATTATCCATAAACTATTAACCTGCTGTAGGTCTACCCTCTTTGGTCATGAGTATTTTGCTCTGTATCTTTGTACAATTGTTACCAAATGTGCCTTTTGTTATGACTTGCAATTAGTGAATGGCTTGTAATTGGAAAATTTCCAAATTTTTCTTTTCATTCTGTTTGATATTCATGTATTGTATTTTTATAAACCTTAATAAAAATTTTGAACACAAAAAAAAAATGGCACGGCAAATGCAATGCATGATTCTGTGCATTTTTCATGTTTTTTAGGAAATTTGGGCAGAAACAGCTGCCGGTGCACATTTTTGCATGTTTTTGACGTGGAAAACAAGTGACAAAAAGCATGCCTGCTGCCTGCATCTAGGGTACCATTAATAAATATTGTCACCACAAGCGCAATGCATGTTTTTATGCATTTTTCATGCATTTCAGGAAACATGGGCAGAAACGCACATTCCCATGTCACTCAGGTGTGAATGCAACCTTGGAAGAGCCCTAATTAGCACACCACCAATGCCGCAGGTAACATCAGGGTAAAATGTGCATGGATATTTCACTTCACTAATAATTCAATGAGTAGCTGTAAAGGAAGGGTGCACTGGATCTGATTTATCAAATTAAGGTTTAAGGTAAAAATGCACTAAAAAGAACAGAAGTTTACTTGTGCTCACAAAAACATCCTCTCGTCTACAAAGAATTTCAACAACAACAACAAATTGATTATGCATGACTGGATATTTAAAGGGAACACAGGTTCACTTCATCTGATTTTGAAGCACACCTTAGTAAATCAGATCTTTTGCCTCATCGGGTTCAATTTTCAACCTGTGAGTGATTAAATAAGGATATTCCATGGTGAATCCTTAATCAAGCTACGCATCTCTGCTAAATATAATATATATGCAGAATAAGTCATAAGAAAATAAAAAAATATTTTTCGCCAGAAGGCTTGTCAGGTTTAATTTTGAAGCATACTGATCATCCATCTGGTGTAAATATATGCATAAAGATGTAGGTGGTAACAATTTAAGAAATGACTTAGAAATCATGCTTTTAAAAATAACCATTTTCTGAACAAACAATGCCTCATCAAAGGTCAATGTTGCTTAGGTGTTTCATATAACTGCACACAGTTATAGTTTTATACTATTATAGAAGTGTGCCAATTGTTAAATGTAGCTCTGAACATCGTAAATGCTGCCTAAATTACACCAATGATCTGATTGCCATTTAATTAGCATATTTAATATTAGGTTTGGGCTTCCTCTATTTTTTGACATGCTTAAACAGATGGAATGCTTTAATCCCTGCCAACAAACCTAAAAATAGCTTCAGTCACACAGAGATCGGAGACTTGAAACAGTGTAGATTGATAAAGTTGGTTCTAACATATAATCTGTAGAGATCTGTAGAGCCCTAAATGTGTGCATGTTTTTACTACAGCATTACAATGGCATATTATTTTTCTGATAATGCTGAAGTTGTAGAGATGTCATTAGCTGCTACTGTTGCTGACAGTATTATAACAGATTAGATGGGACTGATTAAGTGTGGATAGATGTAGTCTGTTACCAACTAGTAGAAACCCCTCCCCTGTGTTCCAACCCACCCTATTCATTTGCAAATCATTCTGTGTGCAGCCAAGATTTCACTCCAGCTATCTCTCCTCCTCCCTTAGTTATCACCCACCATGCTGAATACTGCTTTTCTATCAGCAGCACAATCTCCTCACGTCTGAGACTTGCTTGTTAATCAAGCTTTGAAAGAAAACCAATCAGATAGTCGATTGGACTGCAATCCCTTGCTTGTCAGAGTTAAAATAATACTGGAAGAGGGATCCTTTAGATAAGAACAGATTTAGCTGTGAAGTTACTATACGGTAAGCACTGTGGAGAATGCATTGACAGCATCCTGCTGGACAGCAATTGATGTGCTTAATGCATAGTTTCATCTAAGGTAAGTGAAATGATAGACCAATATTAGTGTTCTTAAGTCATTTGTTTGCTATGTACTTGTATATTTTATACATAATAACTTTGTTCACATGAAATCAAATACAGTATAACACTTGACTATGTTCAGCACAGCATCATTGTGCAAGCAATTACTGCTTCGTTATATAGACACTTTATATATTGATGTTTACTTTGCTCTCAATTCAATTGTCATAATGACTAATGTAAATTGATCTTTGTAGATTAAAGACTTTAAAAATCACTGAGTACAGTAAACGGATCTTTACAATGTTGAGCTTTTTGCATTTAATATTCTTAAGTACTCTCGTTAGCAGAGAAAATACAATCCTGGTCATGCTTTTAAGAAATATTCATTTTTATTTAGCTGAAACAATGTATTGTTTTGATAGTAAACAATTGTGCTTAGCAGTGTTAGAGCAGAAGAGGACAGGTGGAAGACAATATTGCTACACTAGCTAAGCAGAACTGCCTTATGTAAAACTTATTTAGCAGATGTTATCCGACGGTACTTCTGACCTTCCTCTTCATATTAATGGACAGATCAGCAGTTAAGCTGCCAGGCAGCAGAAGCATGTGAAACTGACGTTAAGAAATGAAATGATTCAGCAAAACACAATTATATGATGAAGTGTTTTGTCTTGCCAGCAATATATAGTAGGATTGGTGTAATTGCATATTTCTTGTTACCTTGAAGGTCCCAAACATGGGATGATGAATACCGGTTGCAAAGAAATCAATATTTACTGGGATTGAAAGGAACTGTTGCTCCACAGTTATTTATTATTTTAAATAAACCACAGTCAGTTTGAAAGTGTTTAGAGGATCACCTTGGGGGTTTTACTTAATAAACTGCAACAGAAATATTGCATGCATACAGGGGATAAGTAAAATTCCAAATGCTGACTTTCCATAAATGTTCCTGCTTGCCTAAAATAATATTAATAACATTTATATTAAATGTAATTAACATTGTTAAACTGGTAGTATATAAAATGTGTAAGATTCAAAATATGTTACACAAAGAAACTGAGCATACATAAAAATATTCATATTTGCAGAAACATTATATGATGTGCTGTTTTAATCTAAAGACATGGTACTGCTAATATATTAAAACTCACAACACGCACATGATAAAATATTTAGCAATCCATGTTTACTATGGTAAATGATGTACTTTTTCACATAACATTACATTTTTTTTTTTGCAGAATAATAAAAAAAAACTGAGGAAGTTAAGAGGGAAGAATAGAATTCAAGTGAGCGTAGTCATTCACATCTGCTCTTTAGTCTTGAACTATGATTATTTTTGTTTCATATTTCTCAGCACAATAGTTAAAGCAAGGGCATTGAAGGGGCTAAGCAATTATATAAAGGTCTGAATCAACTAATCTTGCCTGAATGGACAGTTCTTTATTTGAAAAATGTATCTCTCAAGGTTATACTTAAATACCTATGCTAAGTTGTAACTGTAACATTGTGTTGTTGTGTTTATAGTTATTGTTAAGATTTTTTTGTATTCATGTTTCATGCATATGTATAACTTCATAGTCAATGCCATGAGTGCTCCATATTCCAGCAGAGTTTATAGCTCTCACAACCAATTCATTCTGCCTATACAGTTGATTTGCTTTCAAAAGAGGAGCATCACTATTTATTTTATAAAGAATCAAAAGAAACCTGTGCAGATAGAAAGATATAAGCTGCCATTTTTAATTACCTGTTTAAAATACTAGTTGCCTGGCTTTGATTCTGACCTTTTGGCTTTAAAATAGTTTGTGTTACTGACCTGAGACAAGCATGCAATTAGGGAAGTAAGGATTCCTAATGTGCATGATTTTTTTGTAACACAAAGTATTAAAGCCACGTGATTAGCCTTGCAACCTAGCATATTGCTCAGTTATACCATTATTCATATAATTACTGTATATTGTTTTTAGATCAAATATGTTAACACTTGGCCTATCTGTTGAGTGTACACATTGAGATTCCTCAGATCTCTGATGTCTCTCTGAAATGTAACTGCATAAAATTATTCACACAATGAAAATGTCGAAAAAGTGTTCATATTGTATTTGTGGTTACTTATACTGTATAGTCTCAAAGAGTAGAACCGGTCAAAAAAATAAATAAAATCTTGAATATTGTGCTCTAAATATGTATGGGGAAGGTTTTTGGTGACTTGTTTATCCAAGGTACTCCTCTGGCTTGATTGAAGGTGTGAATAAGGCTAAACAAAAGCATATACATTTTATCATGTTAGGTAATGTCTAGTACATAAAGTTTTTTAAAATATAAACCAAGATTAAAAGCAAAGTTTCAAAGAACTGATGTGTAACCTACATCTTTTAACAATTAACTACCACATTACCTATTCATACTTCAACTTATTATCTTGAAGGTTTTTATGACTTTGTGTTTTCTCTAGTATTATGAAAGCATTTCTTGAGAATTTACGAACAGTCCACTAAACCTATGTCAGTACTGTCATTATTATGGTGCAAATACATACATTCTTTTTCCATCATTTCCAATAACTGAAGCCACTCTTACCTTTTATAATGCAGCTATTACAAAGTTGGGAGGATAGTTCATTCTTTTTGCTATATTACCATATTCAATTCATTTTATTTGCTTCCATGTATTGGCCAATTAATCATATATATATATTTGTCCAAAATAGTCTATAAACTTAATTTAACTTTCGTAAGGGTGAATATTAATTTATATCTAAGTGCAACATGTATTATTTAATTACTTAAAACAATGCAATATCTGTTTTTTATGACCTTTATTATAAAATTAAACATGATAACATTAAACAGAACATTTCTACTCAACCATGGGCCTGATGACCTTGACCAAACCATGTGGGTTGACAGGATCATATGTTTAATATTTTTATTTTTATGTTGTAGTTCTTATTTTTTTTATTTTTTTTATTTTACCAGATTATTAGATTGAAGTTGAATATGATGTCTTTCGTGGTCAGTTTGATAAATACAAAACTGCTGTACATATATTTAGTAACAGTCAAAAACTTATAATTGGCAATAAGATTATTATACTTACTATTTTATTTATTTTTTATTTATTTTTACAATTATGTACAGTGTGAGATGGTTAATTAATTAGCTTCAAAATACAATTTATTTTTATTTATGTTTTGGTAATCTGGTGTTACTTTTTTGAATGTACCATTTAGAATAAGGTAAAAGAACAAAAAACAAGCTCTGCACTGATTAGATACAATTATCAAAATATTGTATCCAGTTTAACACACATTTTTGTTTATTTTATATTGCATCCAGAGAGTTGTTTAATTTGTTATTCAATGCATCCTTGTCAGTATCTAAATTTCCATTTTTCCTTGACTGAATGAACTGGAAATATACTGTATAATGATTGACAACGCATGCAGGTATAACAATGCCTTTCATGGTGAGCAAAAGTATTACTATGGATTTAATCTTTCTTGCAACAATTATTATACTGAGCTATACAATTAAGCAAATTAAAGATCTTTCATCACATAGACCATGGTCTCTAATCAATTCTAATCCACTCCCTACCATTCTTTGCAACAAACCACTTTATACTTATTGGTTATTTGTTTTCTATCCCTACCACTTCATAAACTATTTCATGTTAATAGCATATATTTTTAAGCAAATTGTGGTAGTTACTTGCTTTAAATAATGGTTTCTTTGTAATATTATAAAGTGACCATTGTTTCAAACAAGTATCGGCCACAATATATATACATTTTTATGCCATTGGTAAGGCTGCTGGCTATTTGTTATTAATAACAAGCCTCCATATTAAAACGGTTTAAAAAAGTTATTAAAAATCAATTGATTATTGTAATGCTAATTATTGTTTAGTAAATATACTATCTTAGCATTTGATGTTTGTAATGCCAGTTAAAAATAAAAAAAGTTATGTATCCCTTCTATGGTTCAGTTCTTCAGTCAATGTTATAGTGTTAGACAAGATCATGTAAAATATTAAGCAGAAAGAACAGGTTGTTGAGCTATTTAGCAGATTCGGTTTTAAGCAATAACACTGTGCATGTAACATTTGGCCTGTTTTTTTTGTCATCTGGGAAGATCACAACTAGTTTAATGATTAATTGTCTAGAATATGGCTCAGAGGCTCAGTGAAGCAATACAGAATCTGATTTTTAAAATCTGACCTGAAGGCTATGCTCTGTAAGCTTCAAATCCAATGAAAATGGAGTATAAAAACACTTTTATTAGTCTGCATGGTATAGGATTCTTTGTATTGGTTAGGTAATTTATGAGCTAGAAAATGAAAGCTGGAAGAAATAGTGACTGTTGAAATGGTTTGCCTATGTTCTTGTTTTAACCCAAAATCAGATTTATGTTTAGAAAAACACATAAGAGATTAAAAAGGACAAAGTTTAAGGGTTATTTTACTAATGGAGTTAGGAATACTCACTTAAAATCAAGATGTTCACATAACAACGTAAATTTGTGTTTACTTTGATAGCCAGGTCTTGCTCAGGAATACTTAAGGATAGGATTTGGTGTTGCACATGATTGGATGTTTATTCATTTAGCTAAGTCAATATTCGCTACCCTTTTATCGACTCAATCTCAGTCAATCCCCAGGTCTAATTTGCAAAAGTCAAGTTCATGTTGCCACCATGGGTAAGCATCATTCATTATTCCTCCACTGAAAACTATGCTGGTTTGTTCTGCGTTCTTAGACATACACAATCATATACAGTAGGTAAACCTGAGTGTGTTCAGTGGATACTCTACAACATTTATTACCATTCAGCTAACATAACTTAAGGTAAGCATATCACATATCTAAACTGGAGTGGGCAGCAAATAATGTTAGAAATTGGCTCCACGGGAGCTGTAGAAGATCACATTGTATGCAGGAATGGCAGAGCTCAAATTTCTGAACTGAAAATTTAAGTTTGCAAATAGAACGTCAATGGGTTTGGGATTTATGGAGCATTGAAAATATAAAAAAGTATGTACAGGCACTTCTCAAAACACAATTTTAACTTCTGCTGTTTTTATTAGTTTAAAAAAACTTCCACTGTTGATGTTTGCTTTGAAAAATGCTATAGTTGCCTGGCTGTCACTTACCTAGAGAAAAATAAATGTTTACTTTCTCAGGGGGCTATTTACGAAAGACAAATCCACTTTACACTACAAGTGAAAACTACAAGTGCGAAGTGCAGTTGAAATTGCACTGAAAGTGCATTTGGAAGTACAGTCGCTGTAAATCTGAGGGGTAGATCTGAAATTAGGGGGAGCTCTGCTGATATTTTTTATCCAATCATGTGCAAGCTAAAATGCTGTTTTTTAATTTGCTTGCATGTCCCCCTCAGATCTACAGCGACTGAACTTCCAAGGGCACTTTCAGTGCAATTTCAAGTAGTGCAAAGTGTATTTGCCTTTAGTAAAAAAAAAACATAGTCTGCAGTCTGAAAACTTGTTCTAGATAAGGGATTCAGAAAATACTAACAGTGGGTAGGCATAACAACATGCAAAACATGTCTTTCTGATCCTTATAAGCCCCTGTTGGACAAGGATATGATATACAGAAAGGAATACCTAGACACTTTGGCCCAGATTCAGAGAGAATTGGATTCTCGTAGCGTATCAGAAATACACTACGCCGCCGTTTTTTACCTGGCTCTACGTGGAATCCAGGTAGATTTTGTCCAGTAAACGACGGCGGCGTAGTGTATTTCTCCCGTCGCAATCCATCTAGACGAGTAGGGGGCGTGAAGGATTTAAAATAGGCGCGTTCCCGCGGCGATCGAACTGCGCATGCTCTGTTCGCAAATTTCCCGCCGTGCATTGCGCGAAATCACGTCGTTACGTCATTCGTTGTTTGAGTAGCGTCATTTACGGACATTTCTATTCCCGAACGAGTTACGCAAAAAAAAAAAATTTAAATTCGACGCGGGAACGACGGCCATACTTAACATGGGCTACGCACCGTTAGACCAGCAAAAAGCTGGTCTAACAGTACGTAAAAAAAACAGACGTAAGCAATTGCGAAGACCGCTCGTATCTTCGTGGATCGCTGTAAAAACACATTTGCATATCCCGACGCATGAAAACGACGCGAACTCCTCCCAGCGGCCGCAAAAATATCGCAGCGTAGATCCGAAGGCTTACGAAGACGTAAGCCTCTCGGATCGAAGCCCGAAGCCGCCGTATCATGGTTTGAGGATTCAAACTAGTGATACGGCGCGCAAAATTTGAAATTACTCCTGTCTAACACCAGTTAGACAGGCGTAATTGCTTTATGAATCTGGGCCTTTATTTACAAACAGAACAAAGCAGCTGGGAAATGTCATTTTGCCAGCATTTAAAAAAAAAAGTTTCTATTTTTGTAAAGTCCGATTTGCTGTAGTAGGTTTTTTACATTGCACAGATTTTTTTTTTGCTTTTTATCCAGGGTAGTGTCCAGTCCATGATTGCCATTTATTTGACAATCCCTTGCCTATTAGAAATAGACAATACTGTTTTTTATTTAACATTTGGCTTATATTGACTGGTTCAGATTCGACACTTGAGCATCAAAACCACCTTAGACTGAATCAAGGTGTTTTGACTTATAAGTATAGTTATTTGTTTCATGAATAGGATAATAGCACATTCCAATTAAATCTAAGGTAGATTTGTGCACGGTTAGTTTTGTTTTCATTTGTAAAATACATAATTTGGTTCTGCTATATTTGTTTTCAGATAATTTGTTATATTCGTATAATTCATTATGTCTCTTCTCCTGCTTCCCAAAACTCATTTCCCCTGCTCATATGCAATACAAGACCCTTCTCAGGAATGCACTTTGCCAGTGGTTGTGCTGTGTCACTGCTGCCAGTACCTGGAGACACCTGAGTTTTAGAGCTTAAATCTATTAGCACACATACACACACACTGGGGTTATTTACTAAAGGTAAATCTACTTTGCACTAGAAGTGAAGGTGCACTTGGAAGTACAGTCGCTGTAGCTCCGCGGGGGACATGCAAGGAAAATAAAAAACAGCATTTTAGCTTGCACATGATTGGATAATAAAATCAGCAGAGCTTCCCCTCATTTTAGATCTACCCCTAAGATTTACAGCAACTGCACCTCTAAGTGCACATTCAGCGCAATTGCAAGTGTACTTTGCACTTGTAATGCAAAATGGATTTGCCTTTCGTAACTTGTCTCCATCGCCCAAATACAACGCTGTTCCCATGCACTCTCAGAAATGCACCTTTCCAGTAATATTAATCCAACCTCCACCACAAAATGAATTAGCTGATTAGGCTGTAAGATTTACTCAACCTGCTGTTCCATTAGACACATTTATGAATCATGCCAAATTTATTTGTTATTTTCATTATAATTTCTTTTGTATTAGTTGAAATTCATATTTTTTTTTTCTTTGGACATTCGGATGCTTCCGAATGTCTGAAAGATGCAGAATTCATACAAATTTTGTTTCGTTATGAATGAATTGTACATGTGTAATCTAAGGTTTATTTTTATGACTTGTTGTAAAGACATATACCAAAACCTAAATAAAAACAATAATTGGTAAAAAATCTCACATTAAAAATGAATCTCATTTTAAAAATAATGCTAGCATTTCATATCAAATCCCTACTAGCCTATATTTCTGAGGCAGATATCATATAAACTTGTTTAGTTTTTCATTATGTACAACTCTAAGTAATTGTACGAGAATTATAATTTTGTGTTGATACAAGAATGCCATGAGCCATTGTGCCTGAAACCTAGTCTTTTAAAGTTTATGTAGGTCCCATTTATTACATCAGCTCTGCTTTGCTGTCCTTTTTAATAGTTGCTATAAATCATTTGAGGACAGAATTAAAACACATTTCTTTTTACTGATATGAAAAACACTGATAAGTGGAACAGATAAAGCATTTAATCACATCTTTTTCCTGTCCTACAGTTATATATTAAGTCATATTCCATTGTGTACTTCTTTTTGCAAATGCATGAATTAAATAATTCTGGGATGAATCTGTGATGAAAATTAAAAAAGAAAAATTCTTGCATAGTAGTTTTTGGACACTTTGGCCATCTAAGACATTCTACATTACCATACCATTCCATATATATTTCCTCTTAATTTCATCACAGAACACTGATTAATATATAATTACATGTCTATATTATTAAGCAGTTCTATATACTTGAACTATGACTGGCTCATAGTCTGTATTTAACTAATCAGGACAACTAAAATATAACATACTAACAGTGTTAATAACTAGAAAGACATTCAGTAAACTGATTTTGCTATCTAGAAAATAATGCCACTATTCTAACTTCAGAAAGTCCAAATTACTGTAAAAGGGAATGGGTCAGAATAGCAGTTACTTGACAGAAGCTTGATTTTAAAGTGATATTTAAGGTACTTTTTTTAAATAACAAACATGCAATACTTACCTGCTGTGTGCAAGGATTTTGCACGGAGTATCCCTGATCCTCCTCCTCTTGGGTCCCCCTCTATTGCCCCTGGCCCATCCTCCCTGATGGGTACCCCCATAGCAAGCCACTTGCTATAGGGATACTTGTAAATTATTGCTGCTGAGCCAAGCTGTGTGTGTTCATAAGACAAAAAGAGCAGGGTTCGACCCAATTCCATCCTCACTGGCTGTGATTGACAGTGGTGAGGTCCAATGGCTCTCACTAAAGTCTCTGAGCAAATAAGGAGGGACAAAGCCAGAAAAACAGATGCTCTTGTGCACATCTCTGGATTGAGATTTGGCTTGGATAAGTATAAGAGGGTAGCTGCATACTGTACTGAAGTTTTTTTTTTTTTACCTTCATATAGAGAATGCACAAAAACATGCAGACTTTACAACCACTTTAATTATATCATTCAGTTAAAAAGAAGGATTGTCTCTGGGTGGAACTGTAATCTCTAAATAATAATAAAATCTTGCAAGTGACTATGTATGTTATTTTAATCCTAGAAACCAGCTGCAAGCACTTTCACATTCCCATACAAATTTGTCCAATACTATATCAAATCCATGTGCCACACTAAAAAGTTTTAGCTTTACAAAGATTGTTGTTAAAATAAAATAATAAAAATATATATATTTATACAAATATCGTGAAAAGTAATAATTGTGCATTAAGTTTACACAAAGTGATATCCTGACAACAATTTATGTCCATGCAAGCACACAAAGGGGGTGATTTACGAAAGGCAAATCCACTTTTCACTACAAGTGAACTTGAAAGTGCACTTGTAAGTCCAGTCGATGTAGATCGCTGTAGAGCTGTATGGAAACTCAAAAAATAGGGGAAGCTCTGCTGCTTTTATAATTCAATCACGTGCAAGCAAAAAATGCTGTTTTTGTATTTTTCTTGCATGTCCCCTGAGTATCTACTGTTAATATATCTAAATACATTTTTGGATTTTTTTTAATCTCCTCTGCTATGTGCCTCTCGTAGTCTTTTTTTTTTAGCTTCCCTGATTTCATTATTACATGTCTTATTGCATTCCCTCTAGAGTTGGAATGCTGTCAATGACCCACCCCCTTTATATTTTTTGAAAACAAATTGTTTTCTTGTTAATAAGATTTTTTATGTAACGGTTTAGACACACAGGTTTATCCCTCACTCTTCTATATTAATTGCCCATTAGAATGCACTGTGTGACACCTTCATTTAATGTGTTCCTAAAGCATTTCCATGTTTCTAGGATTTGGTACCAATTGATGTCTTGTAGTATTGAGCACAGTTCAGAAAAGTTTACTGAACTGAAGTTTAAATTCTGAAGTTTAAATTCAGGGTTTTTGTGCTTGTAAGCCAATATGCCAATAATAGTGGTGGTTTCTAGGGAGGCAGTGGGTGCCAGCACCTTTTCCTTTCTTAGGAACCATTAACAGTGTGAATCTGTCAAATATAGAAGCTGTAGAAATACCAACAAGCAGGGGACTGAAAGTGCAAAGTTTGACCCGAACTGCCAAAGTTTGATTTGAACCTAGGTTCAAACCAAACTGTCTGCTTATACATACTCACCAGTCGGCCATGACTTACATAAGCAAAAACTTTAAATAAGACTTTGAATTGTGTGCTTCTAGTAAAGTATATATATTTTATGGACATTTACCAAATGCAAGGAACCCTATTTACAACAAGGAAATACACAAGAGCAGTGAGAATTCACTCAGAAGACTTTGGTCATGCCTATATTGCAGGTTTGAACATGTATATGGTAATACACTCAGTGAATGTAAATTAAAGGTTATCTAAAACCAAATTTTTTTAGAGTAGGATAAAGTATGGAATGATTAAAACAGACAAAGCCAAAGTCTTAAAATTGACAGTATTTGCCACCACTCCAAAAGATGGTTTAAGGTTTTCCATGTCTGCTTATCCAAACAATGTACATATCTTGTGATATTTTAAATAGAGCTGACAAGGCCTGTTGATGTGTATATTAGAAAGTAATTCTAGTATCCTTGAATTTCTCATACATTTATACCTACAATTTATCTATTAGATTTTATCACCAATAAATCTATACAATGAATGGAGCAATAAATATTTCTGTTGTGGATTACCCCTTTTACATGTTTACCTGGTAATCCTTTAAATATTAACCACTTAAGACCCGGACACATACGCTGCTAAATGACCCAAGGTGTTTTTACAATTCGGCGCTGCGTCGCTTTAACAGACAATTGCGCGGTCGTGCGACGTGGCTCCCAAACAAAATGTGCGTCCTTTTCTTCCCACAAATAGAGCTTTCTTTCGGTGGTATTTGATCGCCTCTGCGATTTTTATTTTTTGCGCTATAAACTAAAATAGAGCGACAATTTTGAAAAAAATCACTATTTTTTTACTTTTTGTTATAAAAAAAATCAAATAAACTAAATAAACAAAATTTTAGTAAAACATTTAGGCCAAAATTAATTCAGCCACATGTCTTTAGTAAAAAAAAAAATCGCATTAAAAAAAATAGCTACCTAGCGGGAACAGCGACAGAAAAATGATCGCTTAGTGGTGCTGGCAATAGGGAGTGAAAGGGTTAACTAGGGCAGTGATCAGGGGGTAAAACTTTATTAGGGGGGGGTGGGGGGGCTATCCTGGACCTAACACTAACTGACTTTTACACTGCCTGTCACACTGACACTAAATGCAGTGATTAGATCACTGCATTCAGTGACACTATGACAGGGGGGTGGGTGGGGCGATCACAAGGGGTTAATGTGCCTATGTGTGTGTGTGTCAGTGTTGTGTTGGTGCACACTTACTGTGGATGTCTTCTCTCATCAGCAGCGGTGGGAAACACTGCTGCGATGAGAGGTGACATAATTTCCTCCTTCCTGTGTAAACACAGGAGGAGGAACTGACACGAAGGGGGAGCGCTCCTATTGGCTGGGAGCGATCGCGGGGGGGGGCAGAAAACACGGACATCCGCCCGCTCGTCGGCGATCGCTCCCAGAGCCAGGGGGACCGCCGCACACCGCGGAGGGGGTCCCGATGGGACCCCCGAACCGCACGAAGGCGAGGACATATATTTACGCCCTTGTGCCTGTACGAGCCATGTTGTGGCCGTAAATGTGCGTGCGGAGGTCCTTAAGTGGTTAAATGACTTGTCCCTGGGTGGCTATGCTCACTGTTTCTTTTGAGGGAGCCACGGTTGTCACACAGGCTGGACTTCCAAAATATACACCTTTGTTGATCTTCATTACTTGAAGCTGATGGGATTAGTAGTTTAGATAGGAAATGTAAGACTGTGTTTTGCTTCCAGATCAGCTCACAAAATGTGACAGGGGTGCTACATTTCTGGCAAAATTATTAAAAGTATTTTTTGCACATAATGAAAATGTTTTAAGCTTAAACAATGAAAACAAAATGCAGTCAGAGTGTGTGGTAATTATTTGAACGTAATTTGATGGAGAAATACAAAAATATTTAATAGTTAGGGATCTAATAACAATGAGTCAACATGCATTTATAAAAGTCATGTTTAGCTAATATGAGCACCTTTACAAGGAAGTTAATTTAAATTCTTATGTTCCAAATGCTAATGATGTAATATATTTAAATTTTTCTAGAGCATTCTCTACTATTCCACTTGATAGCCTAAAGCCGCGTACACGCGATCGGTCAAACCGATGACAATGGTCTGATGGATTTTTCCATCGGTTAACCGATGAAGCTGACTGATGGTCAGTCGTGCCTACACACCATTGGTTAAAAAAACGATTGTGTCAGAACGCGGTGACGTCCTAAGACAGAAATAAGTCAGCTAATCAAACCATATTTGTATCAGGAATGCCTCTATTAAAGATAGTCACATATAATGTTAGAGGCTTAAACAGCCCAGGGAAACGCCATAAAATACTGTGAGAATTAAAAGATTTGACAGCAAATATAGTTTTTCTACAAGAGACTCATTTTAAATACTCATCTAGGGTGGGGCTGAACTCTAAAGAATTTTCATTGTGGTTCTATGGGTACTCCACAAATAAGAGATCAAAGGGTGTAGCGGTTGGCTTCGATAGGAATACACCATTTACTTTAAAAGAAATAGAATCAGACCCTGAGGGAAGATTTCTATTCGTTAATGGATTCTTATTTAATAAAGAATATACACTAGTAAATATATATTGCCCAAACGTCTACCCCAGTCGATTTTTAAAAAATGTACTAAATAAATTGGAACATTTTAGAGAAGGGGAAGTAATTATGGGAGGAGATTTGAATTTTGTTTTTGATCTGAATCTGGATACACAGCCTGTCTCCTTCTGGTCAGAAGGAAAATATCTGAGAATTGTCAAACAAAAATTGTACGAGCAACAGCTTGTGGAGGCATGGAGAGTGCTGCACCCTAAGGGGAGAGACTTTACATACTATTCTCAAGTTCACTCCTCTTATTCAAGGATTGACTATGTCTTCTTGGATCATAAGCTCCTGGAAGGCCTGGTAAAGGCGGAGGTGAAGTCGATCACCCTCTCGGACCATGCCCCGGTTGTGGTCAGCTTGGAACTTAAGGATATACCGGAGAGGCATAGGTCCTGGAGGCTGGACGAATCACTTCTGCATGATCAGGCTATAGTGGAAAATCTAGAGGAGGATCTATCTCTCTTCTTTGTAGAGAATAATGTAGAGAACACCACACCAACTGTCCAATGGGAAGCCTATAAAGTCTTTATAAGGGGAAGGCTAATTGCAGAAGGTGCCAAGAGGAAAAAGATCTGGATAGCAAAAAAAAAAAACATTGCTACAGGAGATCCAGGAGCTGGAGCAGATACACAAAAGAGTAAATGATAAAGAGATATTGATAGAACTAACAAAAAAGCGAGAAGACCTAAGAGATACATTGGAACACGAAACTAAGCAAGTCTTTATAAGAAGGGCCAGAAAGCAATATAGATTTGGCAACAAATCAGGGAAAATGTTGGCAGAACAAATAAAAACGAAAAGGAACCTGAATTATATAGCAAAAATAAAAAATGGAGCTGGAGAGGTGAGATATTCTACTAGTGATATTATTAAAATATTTATGAAGTATTACCAAGCATTATATAGGGTAAACGACCTGCAGGACCCCGGAGAACTGCAAGATGGAAACGATAAGATAAGAGGATATCTGGAACGAATAAAATTACCTGTAATTTCAGAAGATAATTCAAGAAGACTAGATAATGAAATTACTATAGAGGAGATAGAGCAGGCCATTAAAAACAGCAAATCTGGGAAAAGTCCCGGCCCAGATGGCTATACTTCTTTATATTTAAAAAAAATTACAGGAATTCTGTTGCCTTATTATCAAGGGTTTTGAGTTACGAGGAGAAGCCCTAGGGGCCTATATATCCCCCTTAGCAAAAGAGGGAAAAGACCCTACAGTATGCTCTAGTTTCAGGCCAATATCATTAATCAATGAAGACATGAAAATGTATGCGAGGATACTAGCAGAGAGACTAAAGCCCCTTATGCCAGAGCTTATAGGCGAAGACCAAGCGGGTTTTGTTCCCGGAAGAGAAACGAGAGATAATATCTTAAAAACAGTCTTATTAATTCATGAAGCAAAGAAAAGTAA
Organism: Rana kukunoris; assembly: GCA_029574335.1. Taxonomy (NCBI): domain Eukaryota; kingdom Metazoa; phylum Chordata; class Amphibia; order Anura; family Ranidae; genus Rana; species Rana kukunoris. The sequence goes on along the minus strand of CM056053.1, from coordinate 252,549,657 downwards.
AAGCCCAGCCCTGTTCCTATCTGTTGATGCCGAAAAGGCATTCGACAGGTTGGACTGGGACTTTATGGTCCAGACACTATATAAATTTGGTATAGGACCCCGTATGATCAAATGGATAAAAGCCCTATATTCCATACCCACAGCACAAATCATGATTAATGGGACTCTCTCAGAGCTATTTAATGGAACTCGCCAGGGATGCCCACTTTCCCCTTTGCTCTTTGTTCTTTCCTTGGAGCCTTTTTTAATATCCATTAAAGTAAACCAGGAAATTACGGGCATAGAAGCAGGAGGACAGGAACACAAAATATACGGCTTTGCGGATGACATCATGATATATATAACAAACCCTATGCAAAGTCTTCCAAAAATTATGGAAGAACTAGGAAAATATGGCCAGGTTTCAAATTTAAAAATAAATATGGAAAAAACTGAAATTTTGAATATTTCGGTCCCAATGAATGAGAGCAGAGACCTCCGAAAACTATATCCTTTCGGATGGAAACAAAAAGACCTAAAGTACTTGGGAGTATCTTTGTCAAGATCTGACGTAGATTTATATCATGATAATTATATGCCACTATTAAATAAAATTAAAAATGAACTAAAGAGATACCCTGCCAATAGAATGTCATGGTTTGGCAGGATAAGTGTAATTAAAATGATGATCCTTCCTAAGGCTCTATACATATTTCAAAGTTTACCGATAAATATCCCTAGAGCTTACTTTAAAACTTTGAGATCAGTGCTACAGAAGTTTATATGGAATAATAAAAAATAAAAAAACACATTGCCTTCCGTACATTAACTAGATCAAAAGAAAAGGGAGGAATATTTCTCCCAGACCTAGAGAAATATCATGAAGGAGCTATAATACGGAGGGTTATGGATTGGACTGCAGATCCCTAAAAAAAAAAAAAATGGGTAGAATTGGAGGCAAAAATGTGCAACTCTGAGCTAGGGCAGATCATTTGGATCCCAAAACAGTTTAGAGGTCTCCCAGGAGAAGTAGCTCAGATTACAGTAGAAGCTTTAAGAACATGGGATAAGTTAATTAAAAGTATACAAGGTAAATATAACAGCCCCTTAATGCCCCTCACTAGAAATAATTATTTCCCCCCAGGAAAAAATAATAAATAGTATTTAAAATGGACTAAAGCGCCACATTTGAGACTAAGAGATGTCATGAAGGGAAATGCCCTATGTACATTAAATGAACTGCGGGAAAAATACAGACCCACCCCCTGGGAAGTGTGGAGATATAACCAGCTGAAACATTTTGTAGATACCCTCCCAAAACCTCTTAGGGGGGTAGGCAGGCTAAATGTATGGGAAAAACTGGTGGAGGAAGCGCAGATAGATAGACATGGAATCTCTACCATTTATAAAATGTTAATAACACATATGGAACGGGACGCTATTTGCCCAAAAGAGAGCTGGGTATTCGAACTAAATCAACCACCACCAGATCGTATAAGAAACAGAATTCTGTCCACTCCTCCTCTGTAGATGCTCGGATAAAAGAAATGAACTTTAAACTTTTGAATAAATGGTACTATGTACCGGTGAAATTAAGTAAGATAAACTCCCAGGAGACATCTTTATGCTGAAGGGACTGTGGGGAGGTGGGAACGCATGCTCATATTTGGTGGCAATGCCTGAAGATCCAGCCATATTGGATCCAAATATTATAACTTATTAAAGTGATCAGTGGAATCGAGATTAGCTTAGATTCATGGCAATGTCTATTCCATGCTGTGACTACACCCGGAAATAAATATAAAACAACAATTATCCCAATACTGTTAAATGCAGCAAAGACTTTAATCCCCAAAAAAATGGAAAGATAAACTAGCACCCTCGATACAAGAATGGTTAAGGGAAGTAGAAAGGATAAGAAGTATGGAGGAGGCAATGTCTCAATATAAGGAATTAAATAACCAAGATACTGGAACCTGGGGAGGCTGGGAACATTTTTAAAAATCTATGGTTTATATAGGCTATATGAGAAATGAGGAATGTACTTAGGTAGTTCTTGCAGGTATAAGTAGGAGATAAGAGTTTGGGACACCTCCTTCCCTCCTCCCCCTCCCCTGGGGAGAAATTAGAGGGAGACACTTTAACACAATGGGTGAGTTCCCCCCAATTTTTTTTCTTTTTATTTCCTCTCATTCAACAAGAGAGGTATAGGGGTAGTGGAGGACAAGAGTGTCTCTTGTCCCCTCATAAATATGGAGTAGGGAGGGCACAGGAAATATGTCCTAAAAATGAGGCAATTTTTGAAGCAGTGTGTTTTTTTTTCTCTTTTCTTCCTCTCACTTAAGAAAAGAGGTATGTGGGTAGAGGAGGACGAGAGTTATTCTTGCCCCCTCATAATATGGAGTAGGGAGGGCACAGGAAATATGTTCTAAAAATGAGGCACTATTTGAAGCAGTGGGTGTTTTTTTTTCTCCCCGAGGAAGGGGTAGGGGGGAGGAGAGAGTAGGAGATAAGGAGGAGGTAGGACTGTCCTATAATTGTGGTATAGGAAATTGTTTAATGTTGTAATTTATGTGTATGAAACGATAAATATATTTAATTGAAGAAAAAAAAATTGTATGCTTATTGACAATGTTAATGGTGTTAAATGTTTTAAAAATGTTTTAAAAACGTAATAAAAATAAATTTAAACAGAACGCAGTGACGTAAAACACAAGGACGTGCTGAAAAAAATGAAGTTCAATGCTTCCAAGCATGCGTGGATTTTTAACCGATGGTCGTGCCTGCAAACTATAGTTTTTTTGCTATCGGTTAGGTATCCATCAGTTAAATTTAAAACTAGTTTGCTTTTATTTTAACCGATGGATAAATAACCGATGGCATCCACACACGATTGGTTTGGTCTGATGAAAACGGTCCACCAGACCGTTCTCATCGGTTTGACCGATCATGTGTACGCGGCTTAAGAATTAGGGGCAAATATTTTACATGAAAAAAATGGTTAAAATACATAACACAAGGGGCAGAACACATTAAAAATGAGCTAATATTAGCAGAAGTTTAACACAGGGATCAGTATTTGACCCAATTCCATTAATGAATGATCTGAGGGGTAATATAGAAACCAATGTTGCTATTTTTCCTGATGACAGAAAATGGCTTTTATAGAATACAATTAAAAAAAAGTAAGCGGGATATTGTTACAAATTGGTATTGACAAATTGGTCAACTAAACAAAAAATGTAATTAAAAAAAAATATAACGTTTTTTAACTGGGTCAGAATTATCACATTAACCCATGTACATTAAATAGAATACAGCTGAACAATTTAAAAAAAGGTTCAGTGTCCAACAGACTCTGGAACAATTGCATGGGCAAATGGGAAGGGGGCTTTTTTTGTCTTCCTTTGGAATAAAGCTAAAGGAGATGTGAGAAATTAAATCTGATGGACATTTGACTTTTTTCAGCTTCTATAGACATGTAACAAGATGTTGAATGGTATTTGTGACACATTGGGATCTTATAGATATCATAATCATTCATCATGTAGACTTCAGAAAAGGTATGCTAAAAGGGTGGATTTGGAGAATATTTTTGCAAAGCTTTGCCACTTGGTTTCAGATGCAGAACTTTATTTTTGCACTAAATATGCATGTGGACATTTGCTTCATAGGGATCAGATTCTGATTTGATGCTATTGCGAGTTTGCGTCAGGTTTAGGGCTCATTTCCACTGGCGTTTTTACAGCCACTTTTCTGAGCGTTTTTTGCAGCTTAAAAACAGCTCTCCATGTTAGTCTATGGCCTCATGCCCACCATGACGTTTTTGAGCTGTAGATGGCTGAGACGTTTTTAAGCTGCAAAAAAAACGCAGGACCAGTGCGTTCTGAATCTCCAGCAATTGAGCTGTAAAAACGCCAGACATTAATAAAACACTCAACAACATGCAAAAACGTTGCCGTGGCATTTTTGAGCTCCAGCTCAAAAAAAATATTATTTTTTTTATTTTTTTTTCTAAAATAAACATGGACAGGCGTTTTTAAGCTGTAAAAAAGGCTAAAAAAAAGTGGCTGTAAAAACGTCTATGGAAATGAAGCCTTACAGGTTTGAACATTTGCATGTTTAAAATTTGCAGTCCTGGTGTATTTATGTCTTAATTCACCTAGGTTTTTCTAAGCCATAATGCACTGCATGCCATTTGAACAATGGGCAATAAAGTGTTTACTAAATAAGCCATCTCCCTCACTTTAAAGTAAGAAGGGGTAACAAGCAGTCACAATATTTTTTGTATTGAAGGAAAAGGAAAGAATAGGGAAATCCAAGAGACTACATAGGGAGTTTGATAACTTCATCCTCAGGCTCACCCTGTGCAGAGATTTTCAGCTGAATGGATAAGAATCTGAGAACAAACAGACTGAAACATAGTGTGACTGGGGCAGGTTTATGCCACAGTAAACACTTTACAAACAGTAACCACCACTGGGTGTTTTGTCTTTCAATGTTTTTATTGAGTTTAACAAAGAACATACTACAAGCTGATATTATACAGTGTGTTATACATTGGGCAGCAGTCAATGACAATAATGCTAAAAGCACACATCAAGTTAGTTAGCCATTCTAAAGCATGGGAATGAGCATTATCAAGCACAGTTAAGATTAGATGTGTAACTCTAGTCCCCTCATCACCCCATATGGGTACAAGCTGTGACTGGGGAGAGAGAAACACGACTCTTTGCATACATACCAGCTAGAAAAAAGTAAAAAGTAAAAAGTAAAAAAAATAAAAATAATAAAGATTGCATAAGTAGGCATAGATATCTTCTGCCTTAAATTGGTGATATTTAAAAGTGAACAACAATGAACTGTGAACATGGGCATCAAATGTCGCCACCAATTCTATAGCAATGCAGACTGTCTACGTATAAAGGTGCAATCGCCCTGTTGGAATAACGGAGATGCATAAGGTAATTGATCATAACAACGTGAACAAATATATAACCTTACTTACTTATTGCCTAGACCTGTCACACATTTCTTTGTACCAGATGGACCATGGGGACCACTCTACTTGCGCTGAGCGTAGTCGGCCTTTGCTAGATGCAAACAAACATTCATATGTACCATGCAATTGAGTGGTGGATATGACTTCTGAACAAGAAGGGCTTAGTTTAGACTGCCAGTTACGTGTAATGGTTAATTTGGCTGCTAACAGTATGTGTGTAATTATACTTCTGAAAGAATGGGGGAATTTTTCAATTCCTAAGTTTAAGATGGCAAGTTCTGGAGAAGGAGTAATCTGGATGTGGGTGACATTTTGGATGAGATTGAAAACATCAGACCAATATTGAGTCAAGAATCTGCAGGACCACAAAATGTGTAAGAGTGAACCGTGGGATCCACACTCTCTCCAACACAATGGTGATCTGGATGGGTCAATTGTGTGTAAGATATGTGGGGTTCTATACCATCTGAAGGCAATCTTATATGATAATTCCCATAAGTTGATTGACTTAGTTGCTCTGTATGGTGCATTTAGGGCCGCTCTCCATTGCTCTTCTGAGAACTGTGTTCCCAGTTCGGTCTCCCATTTATTCTGGGATTGAGTCTTAGTGAAGAATTGTTTGTTTTTCAGTGTCTGGTAGAATAGTGATATATCTTTAGCGTGTGAGTTCTCCCCAAACCAATAGTTCAGTATTTGGTTAGGAATATTTTGAAAGATTGCAGAGGAATGGATTAGACAGTGGGTGATTCTGAGGTATTGATAGTACTCTTTGTTAGGAAGATTAAACTCTCTTTGGAGAGTCGGAAAGGATTTTAGTGCTCCGGAAGTGTAAAGATCCGAAGCTATGGTGATGCCTCTCATTGTCCATGAAGAAATATTAATACCCGGTGTCAGGAGGGAAATAGTATATAGTGGGATGGGGAGTGGGGCTAGGGAACCCCTATGTGGTGATTTTAGGGTCAAGTGTTGAAAGGCTGACATAGACGCTAATACAGGTGGGGATAAAATTGCAACTTTCTTCCGTTTGTGGAGTGTGCTAATGACCCAACTATGAAGGTCCTTGCCTGGGACCTGTTGGCTTTCTAAGTCTTTCCATAAATTTTGCGTGTGCGGCGTAAACCATACCTTTAATTGTGCTAATAATGAAGCTAGATAATAATCCCTGAGGTCGGGGAAACCCATGCCTCCGGCTGTTTTATGCCTAATAAGTTTAGATTGCGAGCATCTCGCTTTTTTCCCCTGCCATATAAAGTGGTTTAACACAGATTGTAGCTTACAAAAATATGATGATGGTATAGGGATAGGTACATTGCGGAAGAGGTATAGTAATTGTGGGAGCTTAAGCATCTTGAAGGATGCCAGTCTCCCCCCCACTGGGTGTTTTAATGGAAACAGCCACCATTTACATAATTTTCTGTAAAAATATTGACCCTTAAAAATCTCTAATATGTGTGGGATATTACTGGATTGATAGATGTTAGATTTGGGTTTGATGGCTAAAAAATGGAGTACATCTTTTGGCAAAGTAGATGATCCATATTTAGGGTATTGTGTATTTGAACCTTGTTCTGCTACTTCTCTGATTATGAAAATTCCTTGGAAAGCATGACTTCCTTTGTAAAGTGAACAGCCCATTTCCCTTTCGAAAATACATTTCAAAAAGTTCTTAAATTTAAGTTCAGAGCAATATGAGATTCAGGGTAACAATTTGATATATATATATGTGTGTGTGTAACGGGAGTCCCTTTTGGGCATAGGATGACTGAGAAACGATATCATGAATTACATGAGATGGACATTAATGATAATTCATGTATTGCAGGATATCTTGAAATATTACAAGTTGTTCCTTATGAACAGGTCAATAGACTGTTGAGGTGTTAATTGAGTCGGGCTCCTAAGATATTTCATTGTCCATTGTGTGATGCTAATACTGTTTTGTGTCTATTGTACTAATTAAGTCTGTAAAGGTCAGATGTCTAACTTTGAGGTGTTAATTGAGTCTGGCTTCTGAAAGACCTTTCATTGTGGATGCTAATGACACTGTATTGTGTGAAAGTTCTATTGATGATAGATATGTGTTGGCAGTCTGACTTCTCAGGTATAGTAATAAGTTCATGTTAATTATGTCAGACCGGTGCCGAAAAGTCTGTGGGATGTGTATTGGAGACTCGTTAGCCCCCCCCCCCATTGTGTGATGTGTTTGTGGAGTGTGTCTGTGTCCCTGTGATTACTTCAGCATGCTTTTTGGTGTATAAAAGACTGAGTTTTACCATTAAAAGTATTCATTCATTTTGGAACCAGAACCAGAGCTTGTTTCTCGGTCATTCTGGGAAATGGAATGGGTCGTGTCTGCTAGATTGTGGAGTGTCGGATAAGCTGTCTTGGGTTGGTGGAATGGAAATCATAAACGGTGGTGACCGTTACAAACTAACAACTAAGGATGGTGGTGGTTGGTCAGCCCCCAAGGAACACGGATGCATGCAACATAAATAGATAAGCTTAAAGATGTATATCAGGAAGATGTAGATCAGGAAGATGGGATCTGATAATGCATGTCCATGGGCTAGAATCCATGGAACAGAGGAATTCCACTGGAGAAATATAGCCAGTGAAGCCAAATTTTATCAAGACTAGGAAAAGCTAATGAAGGTTAACATTGTCAAATCCTTTTTCTAGATCTAGGATCATGATATCTAGTTTCTTAGAGGGATGTGTTTTGCAATAGTCAAGAGTGATTATAATTTTATAAATATTAGAGGTTGCAGAGCAACCCCCGCCAAAGCATGCCTGTGTAGGATGGATACGAGAGGGGAGGATAGGTGTCAGCATCGATGCAAGATTTTAGAGAAGGATTTGGGCATTTATATTTAATAACAAGATTTGTCTAGCAGTGTAGGATGTTTTCTCTTCTTGGTGAGAAGTTTAATATACACCTGGTAACCAATGGTCATTTCCCTTTTTCCCTCCCATATTTCATTGTACAAGTATAGAAGGCTGGGTAGAAATGTTTCACTGGCTGCCTTATAAAACTCGACAGTATACCCATCTGGACCTGGATCTTTATGGTTTGCTAATAATTTAATTGTGGCAAGTATTTTATTAATAGGATATAGGAGCATAGGAGCATTAAGATTGTAAAGTTTCTGACATTGTACGATTGGGAAGTGTTAAGCCGTACAAAAATAGAGTCCTCAGAGTTTATGGTAGTATGGTAGGCTTTCAGAGTTTGAGTAATCTATAAAAATAACTGGGTAAGTATGATCAGCCAAGATATGGGTTGGTTTATACAGTATGGGCCTTTAGCCTACACAGCAGTTTGCCCAACTTGTTACCAAATGTATGCAGTTGCACTTCCAAGTATGATTGTTTTATCTTTTCTTGCTGTTCTGCCCACAGGTCAAATTGACGTTTGGCTCTATGCCAGGTTTCCTTATGCTCCACCAAGTCAGAGCTGACCAAATTACATTGTGGCCAGTGGAGCGTTTCACTGTCCTGTTTGTTAATTTTGTTGTGAGTTTTTTTAAAGGGGTTCCGTATGCTATCAGCTTGCCCAGAAGAGCAGACTTACCTGCTTACCAAAATAGCATTGGGTCATTTGTGTGTTCCTGATTATGTTACATACTGTAATCTGTCCAGGCTGTGCATATGTGTTGCACAAAGTTTTCATTTTGGGCTAGATATGTGGGGAACGTCCATAATCTGGGGGTCGACTGCAGGACATCCAGGGTTAAAGATATTGGGAATGATCTAAAATAACCAGCTCATGTATATCAGAATCCCAGATAGTAGTGAGAAGGAGCACTTAAAGTAGTCTAGTCTGGCCAATGAGTCATGTGAAGGGGAGTAGAAGGTATACTCCCTGCCTGTAGGATGACTAAGATGCCAAGAGTCTAACATATTCAGTTCTAAAATCATGGATCACAGTGGGGCTTCCTTAGGAAAAAATTGTTTATCCGACTGAGGGGAATTGTACCTGTAAGGAAACGTTGCGTCCTAGTTCGTATCAGGTAACCGAATGTATGGTGCATGGTAGAATTTATTGTAGCAATATGATAACTCCTGCTTTCTGGCAGAGCATCCCCTTTCACTTTGGGACTAAGGATTCCTGCAGACAAAGTTACACATACAGTATAAAACAGATAAGATCTCACTATACGCCACTACTACAGATTTAAACAGAAATTAAATACAAGTAGAGTTGGGCGGACACCTGGATGTTCGGGTTCGGTGGGTTTCGGGCCAAACTTCGGAAAAAAGTCTGGGTTCGGGACCCGAACTTGACCCCGAACCCGAACCCCATTGAAGTCAATGGGGACCCGGACTTTTGACTACTAAAATGTCTCTAAAAGACTAAGGGAAAGGGCTAGAGGGCTGCAAATGGCAGAAAAATGTCGGTAAGAGCATGGCAAGTACTCTGAAAATAAATGTGGATAGGGAAATAACTTAAAATAACATAAAAAAAATAATAATAATCTTGGAAGCAGGAACCTTCCCCTAAAGCAGTGGTCTCCAAACTGCGACCCCCAGGGCCGGATGCAGACCTTTGCATGACTTTCCCTGGCCTTTGGGAATTCCTCCTACAGATATGAAGTGCTATTCCTCCCAATGATACGGGCAATGAGGCACTTTTCCTGACACTGATACCAATGATGGTGTACTATTCCTCCCACTGATACCAATGATGGGACACTATTCCTCCCACTGACACCAATGATGGGACACTATTCCTCCCACTGACACCAATCATGGGACACTATTTCTCCCACTGACACAAATGATGGGACACTATTTCTCCCACTGACACAAATGATGGGACACTATTTCTCCCACTGACACAAATGATGGGACACTATTTCTCCCACTGACACAAATGACGGGACACTATTTCTCCCACTGACACAAATGATGGGACACTATTCCTCCCACTGATACCAATGATGGGACACTATTCCTCCCACTGATACCAATGATGGGGCACTATTTCTCCCACTGACACTAATGATGGGACACTATTTCTCCCACTGACACAAATTATGGGACACTATTTCTCCCACGGACACAAATGATGGGACACTATTCCTCCCACTGATACCAATGATGGGGCACTATTTCTCCCACTGACACAAATGATGGGACACTATTTCTCCCACTGACACAAATGATGGGACACTATTCCTCCCACTGATACCAATGATGGGGCACTATTCCTCCCACTGATACCAATGATGGGAAAATATTCCTCACACTGACACAAATGATGGGACACTATTTCTCCCACTGATACCAATGATGGGACACTATTCCTCCCACTGATACCAATGATGGGGCACTATTTCTCCCACTGACACAAATTATGGGACACTATTTCTCCCACTGACACAAATGATGGGACACTATTTCTCCCACTGATACCAATGATGGGACACTATTCCTCCCACTGATACCAATGATGGGGCACTATTTCTCCCACTGACACAAATGATGGGACACTATTTCTCCCACTGACACAAATGATGGGACACTATTCTCCCACTGACACAAATGATGGGACACTATTCCTCCCACTGATACCAATGATGGGACACTATTCCTCCCACTGACACAAATGATGGGACACTATTTCTCCCATTGACACAAATGATGGGACACTATTTCTCCCACTGACACACATGATGGGACACTATTCCTTCCACTGACACAAATGATGGGACACTATTCCTCCCACTGACACAAATGATGGGACACCATTACTCCCACTGACACCAATGATGGTGTATTTTTCCTCCATATGACACCAACAATGGGGCACTATTCCTATAACTATTTTGCCTACTGACTACCGGCACTATAACTTTCATTTATTTTTTATTCCCACTGACCACAGTCCGTCCCCCTAAAATCTGAAGGACTGTAAACTGGCCCTTTGTTTAAAAAGTTTGGAGACCCCTGCCCTAAAGTATCTTGCAGAGTATCTCACAGGAACAGATGCAGTGCTGGTGTAATTAGATTTTAGAAACAGGAAATACTCCTATATATTTCTATTCCCTACAAGCACAAACAGGAAGCTTCCCTTAACCTATCTTGCAGAGTATCTCACAGTAATTAATGCAGTGCTGGTGTAATTAGGTTTTAGAAACAGGACAGACTCCTATATACAGTATTTGTATTCCCTACAGGCACAAACAGGAACATTCCCCTAACCTATCTTGCAGAGTATCTCAGAGTGACATATGCAGTGCTGGTGTTTCTGAAGCAGGACAAGACAGTCTGACTCCTATCTAAATCTCTCCCTACAAATTCAATCAGGAACCTTTCCCTAACCTATCTTGCAGAGTATCTCAGCGTACCATATGCAGTGCTGGTGCTTCTGAAGCAGGACAGTCTGACTCCTATCTAAATCTCTCCCTGAGAGCAGCAGCAGCCTTTCCCTAACCTAACTAAAGTAGAGTGTAGAGTGACGAGCTGCGCTGTGTGCCTGTAGCTTATATAGAGGCTGGGTCACATGCTGGGTCACATGCTGCACTGGCCAATCACAGCCATGCCATTAGTAGGCATGGCTGTGATGGCTTCTAGGTCACACGAGTAAAACAAATGTCCATTGGCTGCCGTGCAGCAAGCCATTACATTGCCGAACTCCGAACCCAAACTTTCAGCAAATTATTCGGGTTCGGGTTCGGTTCGCTCAACCCTAAATACAAGTAAAATTATAATTTAATCAGCCACATTAACAAAGGAAAGATGCATTGAATAAAGGTGCCACTGTTTGCCTTAAATTACAGTTTGGTAGACCTTTATCATATATCTACAGTATATCAAAGGTATATAACCATATACTGTACCTATATCAATCTAAGAAACTCAGAAATCTTATATATGGTAAATACTCATTCACCGGTTAGAGTAGTTTCTCCTCATTCAATCATAGACCTAAAGAGAAAGTATGTTGTTGAAGCATTGGACAAGTCATCATCTAATGACTGGAAGAAGATCTATACCTAACCTTCTTTAAAGAGGAAGTAAACCCATCAATTTAACAGTTTCAAAAAGCAGTTAAATTTCCGGCATGCCGGGATTGCCAACTGTCACATTGGTTGTGCTCTCAACCAAACTGTCAAACCATCCAATGGCTGGTGTCATAACTGATCACATGTGCAGCACCATGGCAGTTGAAGATTAAACATAGGCCAAGATGGCAGCTTCCTTGGCTGAAAATGATAGAAGGGTTTACTTCCACTTTAAGGTTTACTTGTTGGGGCTGTGCTGAGCTTTGCAGGACAGGGCCACCTTTTGGCCCTGTGAAGTACCATCCTCAGAGTGTAAGTTGAAAGAGTTTAGAAACTGTTTTGCTTCCAAGGGCAGGTGAAATGTCAGCCACTCACCTTCTGGCATTGTCATGTGAAGGACAACAGGGTAGGCAAGTGTGAAATTGATACGTTGAAAAAAAGTGGTAGAGACAGGAGAAAAATCTTTAGGTTTGTAAAGCTATTCTGCTGAATAGTCAGCAAATAGTAAGATATCTTAATCTTCCTTTCTATACCTAGGAGAAAGAGGGGCACAATGCTGTGTCTCCTACGGAAATACATAGATTGCAAAGTAATGATAATAAAAAGTAGAGGTGAGGGAGGTGATTAAAAATAGGATTAACCACTTCCTTACTAGGCACATATACCCCTTCCTGACCAGGTGAAATTTCAGCTTGTGGCACTGCATCACTTTCACTGACAATTGCGCGGTCGTGCAATGTGGCTCCCAAACAAAATTGACGTCCTTTTTTCCCCACAAATAGAGCTTTTTTTTGGTGGTATTTGATCGCCTCTGCGGTTTTAATTTTTTGCGCTATAAACAAAAATAGAGCGACAATTTTGAAAAAAATAACTATATTTTTTACTTGTTGCTGTAATAAATAGCCCATTTAAAAAAAAAAAAAAACTTTTTTTTCTCAGTCTAGGCGATACGTATTCTTCTGCATATTTTTGGTAAAAAAAAAAAAATCGCAATAAGCGTCTGGTTTGCGCAAAAGTTATTGCGCTTACAAAATAGGGGACAGAATTATTATTTTTTTTTTTATTTTTTTTTTTACTACTAATGGCGGCAATCAGCATTTTGGCGGAGACATCGGACACTTTTAACACATTTTTGGCGCCATTCACATTCATACAGCGATCAGTGCTATAAATATGCACGAATTACTGTATAAATGTGACTGGCATTGAAGGGGTTAACACTAGGGGGTGAGGAAGGGGTTAATGTGTACCCTAAATTGTGTTCTAACTGTGGGGGGGGGTGACTGGGGGAGGTGACCGATGCTGTGTCCCTATGTACAAGGGACACAGATCGGTCTCCTCTCTCCCCTGACAGGACATGGATCTCTGTGTTTACACACAGAGATCCACGTCTTATCCCTGGTACCAATTTTTTAACTCTCAGGGAATTTCCCTTTTAAGATTTTTAATAGAAAGAAAAATGTCCAAGATGCCAGTTTTGGATAAAGAAATTAAGGAAATTAAAGAAAAATGAATACCATCCAATACTACCACAGAATACATCACGTTATCCACCAATTTGAGGAATCATCTTGAAAAGGAAGAAAAAGACCAAAAAAACAAAAAAAGTATGCTAGGGACGTTGCAGACTACAAGGCCAATTCCGTCTTTAGTTGGCAGAGCAAAGAGAATACGGTAACTAATGGTGATCCCTCTAATTCAGGAATGGAGGTATCCCAGCCCTCCACTAGTGAGGCGAAAGTACTCTCTTTTTCACAACCCATATCAATCCCATTATCCAACCATAGAGATATGGTACAAGGGAATAGTACGGGACCCCGGACCCCTAATTACCAACAAGGGAGATCACCGCCCCAAACTAGAGGGAAGGGGAAAGGTCATAGAGGAAAGACATACAACCAAAGGGATCGTTCGCGAGACGGACACACCTATGAGCAATCACCCCATAGAAGGGAAGGATATATGGAATATCCACCTAGGACATATGGCACCCCAGGAAGGGGAGGGAGAGGGCCCTATACACCAATAAATGATTATCCCTCTAGGCCTTATGATCCTCATTATGGATATATGGAAAGGGATGAAGACCACTTCAATAGACCCCCCTATACATACAATCAAAGCCAACCTGGATCTACCCACGCGGGGGATTTTCACATTGGACAGGGAAATTACCCCAGAGGGGGAGAACAAAACGTGGTCCGAGAGGGGGGAGACATGCCAGGAAGAAAAAGGAGAAGGGTATAACAGCTGCTGGAATTTTTAATCTGAGTGCGATAGAGTTTATGGAGGCAGAAAAAATAGTTCTTGATAAAGGGTTACAATTTGTTCCCTCTAAGGGGTTGAACAAATTTAATACTTTTGTTGACGTTCAAAAATTCGTGAGGAAAATGAACATCCAGAGGTATTTTATTTCTAATCCTTGTAGACCGAATCTTCCTGAAGTAACTTCCCAAGTGATACACACGGGCCTATCTAATCCATCTATTTTTAATCCTTCGTGCCCCATGGCACCCAATATAAAAGTATTTAGGGATTTAGTCCTTAAAGATTTAGAGGAGCTCCCTATCAAAAGGTCTCACTCCGACCCCAATATCAAGATTGGTTTGAAATCTTTGTGTGAGAGGAAAGACCTTGTGATCCGGCCAGCGGATAAGGGGGGAGGCATTGTAGTTCTGAATAAAACAGCTTATAAAGCAGAAATGTCCAGAATATTGGGTGATAGTGCCACATATATCAAGTTACATTCAAATCCGACCCTTAAGTTTAAGGCCTCCCTTAAGAGGCTAGTTGAAACAGGAGTCAAAAGAGGGATACTTGACAAAAAGGAGAGATGTTACTTGATACCCACGGTGCCACGTATCCCCGTGATGTATTACCTACCGAAGATCCATAAGAATAGTACCCGTCCCCCAGGACGTCCTATTGTCAGTGGAATCAATTTGGTTACTTCAAGACTGGGTAAATACATTGATTTTCATCTCCAGCCTATAGTCAGAAGTATTCCCTCCTATTTGAAAGATACGAGACACACTATTGACAAGTTACAGGAAGTGGTTTACACAGAAAATATTTTGTTGGTTACAGCAGACGTAACATCCCTCTACACTAGCATAGCCCATCATTTGGGCTTTCAGGCTGTAGAATGTTTTTTGGATAGAGTTGAAGAACTTCCTATGGTGCAAAAGATGTTCATTATGGACCTATTAAGGTTCGCGACATCACATAACTATTTTTGGCATGATGGTGAATTCTATTTGCAACAAAAGGGAGTGGCGATGGGGGCTAAATTTGCCCCCAGTTTGGCCAATATATTCATGGTCAAATGGGAGGAGGATGCCGTCCGTGTCCCTGAGCGACCAGAGATTGTTCTCTGGGCTCGGTACATAGACGACATCCTCCTCCTGTGGAGGGGAGACCGCCAGTCATTAGATACATTTATGACAGACCTCAATCACAATGAGGTGGGTATCGATCTCTCATATGAAGCGAGTTTTTCCAACATCCACTTCCTTGATCTGGAAATTTTCGTACAAAATAACCAATTAAAAACAAAAACCTGGTGGTTTGCCTTGGAGAGAGATGGCCGCATAGCTCTAGAGCTCCGACTGACCACAGCCATAACTTAGCTTATACTGGAGACCAACGCCGATTTCTGATCTCAAAGTTATGGGGACCTCTTCCCGACACTCCTCGGCATCCAGATCGCGCTCACCGAGGGATATCGGAGGCAGGCAAAACCCACAAATCCCGGACATATTCCGGTCACAGAGACCCAACATGGCGGCGCGAGTCTCTACCTCAGACCCCTCACGCGCCTCAGAAGGGATTCTCCTCACACCTACAAGCCCAGCTCCGCCACCGCAGACCATCGCAGCTCCGATGGCCTCCCAACAACCCAGCCTGACAGATCTTCACGCGGTGGCGGCAGATGTTCGCGGCCATCACTGATCACGCCACGAGATCCGCGGCATCACTAACAGGGTGCAAGAAGTGGAACTCACCACGGAGCGTCATTACACAGTCCTGAAAAAGGCTACCTGTAAACTGGATACCCACCCCCTACAGCTCCGGGACCTCCAGAGACACGTGGAGGATTTGGACAACCGAGGCCGCAGGCGGAACCTTCGCATACGAGGACTCCCAGAATCTGTGGAACCTGACAGAATACTGCCCTCGGTCACGGAACTCTTCAACCATATCCTGGAGAGGCCCCTGCAGACGCCCATCCCGATGGAAAGGATCCACAGGGCCCTGAGGCCCAGAGGCAAGGATGCGGACCCCCCCAGAGATGTAGTCTGCTGCCTGGACAGTTTCAAGACGAAGGAAGACATCCTGCGGAAGGCTCGTGGGAAGACCCGGCTGGAACATGAGGGGCACACGATCCACATCTATCAAGATCTCTCGGCGATCACGCTTAAACATCGTAGAGACCTCCGTCCGCTGTTAGAAGTGCTGCGTACCAGGGGAATCCAGTACCGCTGGAAATTTACTTTCGCTCTGTCTGCCTCTCGCCTTGGCCACCAAGCCCTTCTCAGAGTCCCTGAAGATCTGGAGGATTTCTGTAGAATACTTGACATCCCCTATGTTGAACTCCCGCAATGGTACGCCGGCCCGCATTTGATTCCTAACTGGACCGAAGAGATACCGATGGATGCCCAAGCTACCCGCTATCGCAGACGACGATCGCCGTCCATCAACAGGCCTGCTCAAACCTTACCGCCCGGTCACCATCCCTCCAGCCCGCAGGCGGCTCCACAACCCAGAAGAGCTCGCCGCGACTACTGAGACGGTACCGCTATCCGGCTCCCGGGACTTCCAGCTACAGTTCAGCTAAGTTTCCCTTCAATTACCTCTCCTAATCCTTACCCCCCTGTCCGGCCACCTACCTCCCATCCCTCCTTAGTCTAAACTCCTTGCCGCTTATCACCCTTTGCTCAACCGATCCTTCGGATCCACATAGCTGCTGACCATGCTACTGCGTATGACTTCCACTATGGATTGTCCCCCCCTGCTTCTATGGTGACTATCCGCAATGTTCCCCCCACCCCCCTCTTCTCATGTACGCCAGTTCTGATGCTTCATGACAATGGCGGAGTGCACTAGATTCTAAGGCAAGAGTCCCCACCGCTGGTTGCCGCTGCTGAGACCCTGCTTCTTCCCCCCCCTCACCCCCTCCCGGGATCAAAACGACCGTTTTTGCCCAATCTGCAATACCTACAGGACTATGCTTGCCCCCTTACTCCGCAACTGCTACCCCCAGACCGCTATTTTCTGTGCCCAATGGAGACACTACATGCACTGTACGCCCTAATGGTCTGTGTTTCCCCTTGTTTATTTTTTCTTTCCTTTTTCCCTTTTCCCGGTTTCTGTTCCCCCCCCTTTTTTTTTCCCCCCCATCCACCTTGTAATACGCCTGCAGAAGACACCCTGTGCCTGAGCCAATGATCGCCACGGACTTCAGTCGAAATGACTCTGCTTAACCGATCCCTGCTGAAAGTCGTGATATCCGAGATGCTCCCCACCGCAACGACAACCCTCATCGACACCAGGCGACCAAGGATCGGTCCTACGACAGGCTTCTACTGATCGCTCAGGACAGGGTAGAGTTCACCAATGCTTTCATACAATGTTTTCTTTTTTGCCTGGCTAGGTTGTATGCTCTTCTAAATTGTGCCTGCTCCCACTATCCTCATGTCTCTCCCCACTCCCGTCCCCCCCTCCCTACCCATCCTTCCCTACCCATCCTTCCCTACCCTTGTTTCTTCACTGCTCCCCGACTCTAGTTCCTGGGCCAGAGCTATCCAGCATAGGGGTGTATCCCGTCCTGTCAAAGCACGTGTAATGGATTGAATTGTTGAGGGATGGCCTTGTCTCCTTTAACGCTATAGGCTACGGAGCAGATGCCGGATGGCCATTGTAGTCACTGTCCCGCTAGGCATTTTCTTACATTGGCAACGGCAGCCTACTGACTCTGTACCACCCTCACCCTCCCCCTTAATCTCTTCTCCTCCCAACGCAATTCTATCTTTCCCACCCCCCTGACCCCCTTTTTTCTCCCCCTGTCCACCCTCCCCTCCCTCCCCGTCCCCCTCCCTCCTTAGTCTCCGCATCTCCGCATAAACTGCCTGGGAGCCAGGTTCCGGGCTACATATTGTACGTTCTACGAGGCTTACACATCCTTAGGTGTGTTGGTAATGTTACTGCCAGATTGACATTGAACTGTTTCTGAAAATGTTTTTACTTGTTTATTCTCGAAGTCATGAAAGTTTTGTCGCATTTTTCTCACTCATGACAGTTGTCACTTGTTGTGGACAGACACACGTCACTCACTACCCTCATACATGTACGACCCTATAGCACACTCTGTCTTACCTTTAAACCTGTACCCACCAGACGGGGTTTGCACGCTCTCACTCCACCTCCTGACACATAGTCACCCATCATCAGAGATCTCTCGGTCCCCGCGCAATACACCTGTCTTACCTCTCTTATTATGGCTGTTGGTCGGTCACTCTGACTCCGGTTACTCTTCTCCCGAGACTAGTCAACCCCCACATGGTGGCCCTTCTCCTGTTTTTACCCGTTGCACACACTACTGCTCTTCACGCCACTGACACTTTCCGGTGACCCCGCCTACGCGGGACTCCTACTACTAGACCGGTGAGGGGCCCCTCACCGATCCCCGGTTTTTCTTGATCACTTTCTGCTAGACACCAACGACCGAGTGAACGGTTGCCCGCGCCCATTCCCCAGGGTACCCTCTCTTCTCCTACCGTTTTTCTTCTCACACATCTCACCACACGCGCCCCCCCCAACCTAACCCCCCCACAGCTCTCGGACCCTTTAACTAAGTACGCTCAGGATCCCCCGGTTCTCTGTGACAATGCCCCCTGCTCCGGAAGCGAAAGCTAAAATCTCACTGAAAATTGTCTCCCTCAACGCACGAGGCCTGAATGTTCCTGAACGTCGCTCTCAACTCCTCCATGCTATGCACCATGACAAAGCAGATGTAGTTTTTGTACAGGAGACCCACTTTCGCACTGACTCGACACCGAAACTCCGCAATTACTACTACCCAACAGCATATCATGCCACCACCCCGACTTCCGAATCCAAGGGAGTCTCTATACTTATAGCGAAGCACTGCCCCTTTCAACTTGTAGACACTCTGACTGATGACGAAGGACGATACATCTTTCTCAAGGAAACGATATTGGACCGCAAGATAACCTTGGCCAATATTTATGCCCCGAATGCCCACCAAGTCTCCTTTTTTCGATGCCTCACCACCTCCCTCTCTGCTTTTAAGGAAGGCATGCTTATTTTAGGTGGAGACTTCAACGTCCCCCTTGATCCACTACATGACACATCCACGGGTACGACATCCCTCACCTACAATGCCCTTAAATCAATTAAATCACAATTGCAAACGCTACTGCTCCATGACACCTGGCGCACGATCAACCCCACGGGAAGAGATTACACATTTTTCTCAGCGCCGCACAACAAGTATTCCCGGATAGACTATATTTTCCTGTCACAACACGACCTACCGAACCTAACTCACACCTCAATTGACCCCATGTTCTTCTCTGATCACCACCCAGTCTCCATGACACTGACGCTACCAATACACCGCACCACTTCCCACTCGTGGAGGTTGGACCCCTCTTTGCTTACTGACCCCGTAATTGCCGCCGAAGTTGAAGTAAGCATTAAACAATACTTTGACGAAAATAAGTCGATAGACACTTCCGCCCTTAACACGTGGGAAGCCCACAAATGTGTTATCCGGGGCATCTTGATGGCGGCGGCGGCAAAACGCAAGCGGGAATACCGTAAAATCTTCTTAGATCTTACTACTCGCATCCATCGGTTGGAGAGAATGCACAAACGCTCCCTAGCCCTGACCGCCTTGCGTCCCCTTCAAGAAGCCAGGTCTGAACTTCTAGAACTCTTAGGTAAACAAATTAAACGCAAATATGTCCTCTTCCAGAGAGTCTTTTACGAATTCGGCAACAAGGCAGGCCGACTATTAGCTCGGGCACTGCAATCCAAGAAGGCTTCCATGACAGTACACTCTTTAACGGACCCCAGGGGTCGGAAAGTTTCTTCCACTCCTGACATTGCCGACCAATTTGTGACCTACTACTCAAAACTATACAACCTCCACCCATTAGACTCAGCCTCCGACTCGCTCGCTAGGAAAACGGCCATCAAAGACTTTCTGACAGAATACAGTCCGAAACCAATATCGGATGCTGTAGCTACCGACTTGGACTCCCCTCTTACTGCGTTGGAAGCCACGATGGCACTGAAAAAAATGAAACCGGGAAAGAGCCCAGGCCCCGATGGCTTGACGGTCGGATATTATAAGACGTACACTCACCTCCTTATCCCCTTCTTCCTCGAAGCTTTCAACTCCTTTGCCTCTCCTACCGCTCCCCCGCGGGATCTTCTGACAGCCCATATAACCGTGATCCCAAAGCCGGGTAAAGACCCGTCTTTGGTGACGAATTATAGGCCCATATCGCTCTTAAACGTGGACCTGAAATGGTACGCAAAGAGGCTTGCTAATCGGCTTCTCCCCCTCTTACCCCGACAGATTGACCTTGACCAAGTGGGCTTTTTCCCTGGCAGGGAGGCGAGGGATAATACCCTTAGAGCGATCTCCATCCATCACTGGCTGACATCGACTCGACACACCGGATTCCTTCTTTCTCTTGACGCGGAGAAGGCATTCGACAGGGTGGCATGGGACTATATGACTGAGACGTTGAAGTTTATGGGCCTCCCTCAGCGCATGCTTCATTACATCCTTGCACTCTATACTAATCCCACAGCCAAGGTCCGTGTAAACGGCCACCTGTCGAGTGCCTTCTCCATTACTAACGGTACCCACCAGGGCTGTCCTCTTTCACCACTTATCTTTGTCCTCACACTAGAACCCCTCTTGCGACGCCTTCGGTCCAACCCGGACATCAAGGGAATTAATATTGACGGCCACGAACACAAGGTGGCGGCCTTTGCGGATGACATCCTCCTTTTCCTGACAACGCCTATAACGACTCTACCCAACCTATTAGCAGACCTCACGAATTTTAACTACTTAACAAATCTAAAAATAAACTTCTCAAAGTCCAACGCGCTCAATATCAGTCTCCCCCCCGACGTTTGTGCGCAATGTGAAGCTAACTTTCCACTTAAATGGAATAAGAACTCGATTACCTACCTGGGTATCCAACTTCCATCTTCCCTCTCGGATTTATACTCTGCCAACTATCTCCCCTTGCTACAAAATGTCCAAAAAGATCTTAAATCCTGGTCTGCTGGCATATTCTCATGGTTTGGCAGAGCAGCTGTTATTAAGATGAACAACCTACCCCGTCTTCTCTATTTGTTTCAAGCGGTCCCGATCAAACTTCCTCCGGCCTTTTTCTCAACTTACCGGCGAGCATGTACAGATTTTATTTGGAATGGGCTCAGACCCCGAATAAGCTTCGGCAAACTCACGATCCCCAAGTTGAAAGGCCTCCCTGACTTATTTAAATACCATCAGGCATGCCACCTGTCGAGAATTATCAACTGGAATGTCCACCTCAACTCCAAAAAATGGGTGCAGCTAGAACACACATTCTCGCCTGCTCCTTTGGCCAACACTCCGTGGCTCTCGACAAACAACACTCCCCCTTCCTGTCAGAATCACCCCCTCATTGCCCCGGCACTGGCTACCTTCAGAGTAGCCTGCTCCAAATACCAGATTTCCTCTGTGCGGGGCCCTATGACCCCGCTTAGATGCAACCCAGATTTCACTCCAGGACTCTTCCACATCTTTCTAACAGAGATTTGGCCCCACGCCCAAATGCGTGCGCAACACTTCTTTGAACACGTTCATCTACTCTCCTACGAAACCCTTGTGTCCAGAAGGAGGAATCAATCATTCCCATTCTGGACTTATGTTCAACTCAGACACTTTTTTGACAACCCACGCCCAAAACCAGACTGGTCTCGCAAACTGACTCCATTTGAAACGTTGTGCGCGAGCACCGAACCTTTGACCCACCTTGTCTCCCTTACTCACACCCTACTGTTCCCTGTCTGCAAACCTAAAGATAACTGGGCCAGCCAAAAATGGGAAGCGGAACTCTCCATTGATCTAACAGACCAGAATTGGGAGGCTATGCTCTCCTGCATTCACAAAGGGACGGTCAACGTACACGCTCAAGAAAATGCCTTTAAGGTGTTCTCGAGGTGGTACAAAACTCCCACGCGCCTACATGCCATCTACCCCTCTGTTTCCCCAATGTGTTGGAGATGTGGTGCCGAACCGGGCTCCTTACTGCACATATGGTGGTCATGCTCTAAAATACAGCCGTTTTGGACCGAAGTCCATCGCATCGTCAAATCAGTAACGACCTATGACTTGGATCTTTCACCGGCACAATTTCTGCTCCACCACTCTAACATACCCCCAAGGACCTATTTCCGTTCCCTGGCAATGCATTTAGTCAATGCTGCAAGACTTTGCATTCCCGTGAGATGGCGGTCTCCAGACCCTCCAACTATAGCAGACTGGTTTAGACGTATAAACCTGACTTCAGAAATGGAAAATCTAATACATCAGGCTCATGACACACCCTCTAAATACACTGATTCCTGGGCTAGCTGGATTCACTTCACCTCAACCGATGTCTACAAACAGTTAATCTCTTAAGAGCTGTCAGAGAGCTGTGGGGAAACCCTCACTTTCCCCAACCACATCCCCAACCACAGAATACCGATCCCCTTCTGGACCCTCCCCCCCCCTACATAGGGCGACCTTTCTACACTCCCTCATGGGTTTCCCTCCGTGGTCCCTGCACTACAATCATGCCTCGGACCCTCGGGGTCCTATGCTCCGGGACTTATGTATAGCTCACCCCAGCACACGCCTTCGCCCCCTCCATCCTCCTGATAGGCACTAGCGCTGCATCTTCTGCCCCTAGACAACACCAATATTTGATCTAGCATACCCAGGTCATAGGAGATGGGCCTCACGCCCTTCTGGTCGTTCACCTTGGTCTTATTCCATTTGCTCTTTCCGTGACCCACCGTCACGCACGTAAATGGCCGGTCTGAAACGTTATTTACGAATGTTATATTGTACAGGCTATTGTACAGGTTCATGTGTTTGTGTTATATACTCGATTCTCTTGTTGTAGCGGCTGCGCCCGCATTTACACTTCTCCTCTATCTGTTTTAAATGCACGGTTTGCTATGTATTTACCATTATCTTTTGACACAATAAAAATTTATTGTAATATAAAAAAAAAAAAAAAAAAAACCTTC
The DNA here is from genome assembly GCA_029574335.1 of Rana kukunoris. Lineage (NCBI taxonomy): Eukaryota > Metazoa > Chordata > Amphibia > Anura > Ranidae > Rana > Rana kukunoris. The sequence continues at coordinate 252,526,338 of CM056053.1, read as the reverse complement.
TTCAAAACTACCGATCGGAATGGTTTCATTCCGACCGATAGCTGCCACCATCCATCTTGGCTGAGCTCTGTCCCTCGAAGTCAAATTTTTAGGATTAGACGTAATTGTTCAAACTTGGAGGATTTCCACTCTCAGGCACAAACCCTTAAAACCCGTTTTGTAGATAAAGGGTACAGTGGAGAAATAATCGATAAAGAAATTGGGAAGGTTTCTGCGATGGATAGATCTACGCTTACTTTAGAAAGACCCAAAATAGCTCAGGGCTCTAGATTTAGAAATTTATTTTTTCACAACCTTCTCAACACAACATAAGCAAATTAAAAACATTATTTGCAAACATTGGTTGATTTTAAAAAACGACCCTGTTTTAGGCCCAACCCTCCCGAATGCAGCAGGTGTGATTTTCAGAGGAGCTGTGTCCCTCAAAAATCAAATTGCACCAAATATACCCGACCCCCCGGTTAAACCTTCATTTTTTCCACTTTCCAAAGGTTACCACCCCTGTAGGAGATATAAGGTATGTTTGCACAATAGTAACCAAAAGAAAATGATCAATTTTAGATCCACTGTTACAGATGTGGAATTCCCCATCAAACAGTTTTCCACATGTGCAACTAAATTCATAGTATACCTTATTACCTGCCCTTGTGGCAAACAATACATGGGTCGCACCAAACATATTTTTCTCATAAGGGTAGGGGAGCACATCACCAAAATTAAGAAGGGATGTACCAAACATACAGTACCAAGACATTATATGGAAAGACACAATAAAAAGATAGAGGGAACCTCCTTCCAGATCATAGATCATTTTGTTCCCCACTGGAGAGGAGAACCTTCCGTTAGAGGTGTATCCAAGTTAGAAGTATTTTGGATATACCAGTTAAAGAGCTATGTGCCCTTTGGTTTGAATGTTGAATGGGATCTAAATGCCTTCATCAACCAATCCTGATTTATTTTTGCATACTTTATTAGTGTTTTTGGTTTGTTTGTTTATGATGTTCCTCTCTACCTAGGAGGATCATGTATGGACTTATAAAACATTTTTTCTCCTTTTGATTCCCCTGAGACCGTCCCCCTTAAAATGCAAACAATACATTTTTTTCATAGATAAATCTATGAAGATATTTAGAGGGACAAATGATTTGGCCATATCTTTGTGCCATGGAATTTTTTCTACAAGGGTTGGTTTAGGGTGGATTACCAATTTTTGATTCAAGATTACACCCCCCTTTTTTTAACTGTTAGAATATTTTTCTCATTCTTTCATTTTTATGGAGACCCATGAATCCAATGGAACGCACAGGTGGAACGCAGTAGTTACGAGATATCCACGTTGCGTTGTGACACACAGAGCGATTACGTTGTACGTTCTGAACGTGAATCTTAATTCGTCGGGCTGTCGAATGTGAGAACACACAGGTGGAGCGCATACGTTATGAGATATCTACGTTGAGCTGTGACACATAGATCAATGACGCTGCACGTTCTGAGTGTGGATCTCCATTCGCCGTTTTGTCGAATATGAGAAGGGTGTGTCAGGGAAATGTCCGTAGAAGTACTGGCAATCTTGCCAGTAGAAAAAATGGCCATAGAAGAAGTACTGGCAATCTTGCCAGTAGAAGAAATGGCCATAGAAGAAGTACTGGCAATCTTGCCAGTAGAAGAAATGGAAGCCATAGGCTCATCATGTGACAGGAAGATCCTCCTGCTGGTCTATAAATGGCTGCTACTGTCTGATCCAAATTGCTGGATTGTCGTCAGCCTTCTTGAGTTCCTGAGTCTCTGTATTATTACTGTTTGGATTTCCTGTTGTGACCCGGCTTGTTCCTGACCTGTCTGATCCGATCTCCTGGTTTGACCCCCTGGCTTGCTTTACTGACTTGTTACCTTCTCCAGCACCTGATCATGGCTTGTTTCACGGACTTCGCTTCAGTTATCTGTTCCTGCCTGTTTTCCAACACCAGGTCTTAGCTTGTCTCCATTCCTGCAAACCTGCATCTCCTGCCTGGATCCACAGTGTTTGATCCCCAGCCGGCTTCCACTGTTGCTCCTTGTGCACACCTTGCCAAGTATTACCAAGGACTTCTAGAGACTGCAGCCCAGCGGTGTTTACTGTATTCTCCAGCATTCTTCAGACACTCACCAGCTCTCTCTTCTGGATCCTTTTGGCAACCTGTGCTTCTCTGGGCACTACACCCTCTGTACCCAACCTCAGGGGTGTACTGCAGTTAGCCGCAAGGGGAGCCCTCTCGGCATTTCGGCCTCCAACCAGGTACGTGACAGGGTGGAATGGAGGACGGCGATACGTCCCCTCCCATCTGATATGTGGTGGAGATCTATTCATGCAGTTCCCTATGTCTCCACCCACGGCTGTGGGGGGGAAGACGATTGGATGAGACCTCCTGTGATAGATATCATTTAGTCCTATCAGTTCACACGTCAGTTTTTACTCTTATAGAATTTGGCAAGGGGGCTTGTCATTTCCTGGCGCCTGGAACGCATCCAGGAAGTAAGTATGGCCCCATTTAGAACGCACGCCGACAATTCACAAGGCGAAAGGGATCATGGTCTCATGGGACAAATCGGGATGACTATTTATAGCACAGGGGACCCACTGTGTCCAGTCTGATACCCCAGTTGAAGTCTAATGAGACGAAACCGGTCGGGTTTGCAGGATCACACTTGGTCCCATTGCGTTTTTGGACTTCCTTCCATAAGTTTGCTGTGTAGATGCGTTGCTGTGCTGTGATGAGATTACCTTTTTTTATTCATTTGGAGGATACATACTTGTGACTTATATACATTTTTCCTGCTTGGATTTATTTTAATGCAAATTCTTTTTGGATTTTAAAATAAAACTTTTTACACTATGAGGAGACTATCCTCTTTTTTTCTTCTCACCTCCCATTCCCTCCTGGTATTATCCAACATGAGGATCCAGTATCAGTGAAAACTTTTGGGCCTCCCTCTGGAAAATCCCTTTGGATTGCTTATACAAGGATTCCTACCAAGGCAAAGAGCAGGAAGGACAATCGGTCCATTCAAGCTTGAAGGACCCCCCACCATAAGGTGAGCTGTGGGTCTACGACAGTCGGTAAGCGTATTGAATTCATCTTTACTTCTTTATACCGCTCTATGGAGGATTGTTGGAGATTGGAATATAGAAGAATTTAATATTGTGTACCTTCCACAGAGGGTCCCTTTCCCACTTGAGACATTGTGCATTCTACCTTTGCATGTCTCTTTGCTATAGGGGACCACCTACTTATATATGAATGCTACCTACCTTCATATATGGACACAAGTTACGATTGTTTTAACTCCACTTGTTTGTACACATTGTTGAGTTTTTGTTCACTTATACCACTGTATTGATTTACATTTACACCTTACATGTTTTTTTTGGTATATTTGAGGGTGTAATGGTGACATCTCACTACTTCTTCTTTTTGCATATTTAATTCACAATTTTTGTGCATTCACATATTGGGGACCAGGAATGCTTCCCCCTACATTGTAATTTTTTCACTTTGTATTTTTTCCCCTAACCAGGGCCACTTTGGTTTAATTGGCGCTGCACTTGTTTTACATTTTTATTCACGATATTTCCTATTGTTGTGTTGGCTGCCTTGCCGTTTGCATTTTTATATCTTTTATTTTATTTCTTTATTTATAGGATTAGCACAATATATTTTCACATATCAATTTATCCCTGTAGCCGCCATTCCCGAGTGCCTGGCGGACATCATGGCCACCAGGCACGCGCATCGGCATGTCAGCGATGCGGCGGGCACGCGCGCATCGCCGACGGCGGCGCTCGCACACCCCCCAGTGGCCTGGCGAAGCACAGGCCGTAAAAACACGGCCAGTGAGAGATTCAGGACATCCCTTTGGCCGTACAAAGTCGTACGGCCGTAGGGTAGTGGTTAAAGAATGTAATGAGATGAGAAATGTACCTTGTTTTGGAAATACAATGGAAGACATATAATGTACTGTCAGATGTATCCTCTTTGAAATATAAATAAAGAATATATAAAAAAAGATATCCTAATTTTCTATTTGCAAGGTGTCTGAACATTTGTAGTATCATCTGTTTATCCACATAATTCAAGTAGCTAATGATGACTTGTCTTGGAGACTTCTGTTTTCTGGTCCTATTCTGTGTGCTTGTTCCACTGGACAGCATGCACCTATTCCTAGCACATTAGGAATGGTAGAGGAACTTAGTGACAAAAAGGAATCAGGCTGGAAAGATTTTGAAAAACATATAATTCTGAGGTTGTTCCTCTTACATCTTTTTTTTCCAAAATCATCAATTTTGTCTTTCAGAAACTGTAGGGCCTCCTCATGTGTATTTTTTACTTTGGCAGTTTGTTAAATCTTCTTCTCAAGAAAGCACACTTTCTGCTCTGTTTTTTTTACGCAGTGTAACTGTGCTCCAAGTTTCTTGCAGAACTGGGCAATGCCTTGGGAAACAACTGTTTCCACAGCTGAGAGTATGGTGGATGTGAGGATTGCAGCTACTGCTTCAGCAATGGGGACATAGGTATGACCAGCAGATTCTGCAAGAGCTGCCGCCGTACACTCTGTGTCAGCTAGATGGGAGGCAAAGGCTCTCCTCTGTGTGGCTGCCTGCTTTGGCTGTGTCGGCTATAGCGATATCTGCTGGCTGCCTGTAAGGTTTTAACTGACCTGTCACAGTGTGAGATTGGGAATGGGAGCATTCTTAGAGGCTAAAGCGGTCCTTAGAGGCTCCCTGATGTGTCAGCAGTTGAGTTGGCAGTGGTAGAAGCCTCTGGGGTGGTTTATGTGTATTTAGCAGCAGGCTCAGAAGGAGTCTGCAACGCTCCCCCTCTGCACCATGAAATGCTGGAACCGGAAGCCTGAAACATTTTTTTTACGAAAGAAAAGAAAAACAGTGCAAGAAAATATTTACAAACAATTAGCAACAGTAAAAAAGGGCAACAGTATATTCAGGTGGACAAACATCTAGTGCTTATGTGAATGACACATACAGTATTGCTGCTGACCTTTAATTTTTAAAGGGGCAGTCGGACTTCCGCTTTAAGTACCTGCACAAAGTGGTACAGAGTAAGCACTTAATATGGTGCCTATCTATCAGCAAGAAAGTATTTTTAAAAACTAAGTTCACTTTTCCAGAAAATAGCCTATGCAGTCAAGGGGCCTCAGTAGATATTAAACATCTGTGCAGCTTTGAATAATGATTATCAATTTTATTGTTTTACCTGTAGGCCTAGCAAGATCTCATGTGAATAATACATGCCATATATTTTTCCACAGTAAAACCTATTCTTTGTTGGATCACATTATAAAACAGTCAGGTTTTTGTAAAATAACCAATATTGTATTTTAGTTTTTCACATTAACTTCTTGAACTTCTTAGTGAATTTATGAGCTTTTTTAAGTGTAACATAAGCAAAATCAACAGTCAATGTGAATTATGAAGCACAGTAAATGATCATTCAGTTTTGTCAGCAGAATGATACTACTTTATAGGATTTAATGGACCAGTATATTAATCTAGCAGTTTAATGGGTTGCATAAGCTTCTAAAGCTGCAAATGTATTTTTATTAGATGTAAGTATTATTCCAACAACTATTACTGCTGACAAATGTAAAGACCTAACGTAGACATACATATACATAACAGAAGAATATATGTGTATATTAGTTTAATTTCAAATTTATAATATATCAGCAGTTTTTTTCAAAACAGTTTGTGTAATGCATTTTTATTATTAGGTTAATGTGAATGTTTCAATTATTTTCCATTTAGCACTCATACAGGCATCTTGATGATCATATCATGTAAAAAGGTTTTCCCGACACACCTCACAAGTATTTGAGATTGGAAATCAATTCAGGAACACAAAAGAAGGAAGTTAAGTAATGTTTCTAAATGTTCAATAAATGATGAATATTTTATAATTCCCATAGAATAAATCCATGATGACTCTATTTAATGTCTAAAGAAATTTAGCTTGGACTCTAAAGGACATTCACATTAAAACAAATGTAGGAAGGTCCTATAATAAAGTCCACAGCCAATTAGAAGAAATTATAGCTATAAATCTACAGTATACATCTGCTGCATAACCACCCTCAGAAATACCAATCAGTAGAGCAAGGTAAAAAAACCTGTCCCAGTTGTTATTGTACCCTTATTTGCTAAAAAGTGATGACAGAAGTCCCATGAACTGTTATAATCTGCTATCCATCATATCTGCAAACAGGTTTCCTCTGTCTGGATAAATTCCCAGTCTGTCACTTACCCCCCTTTCTTGACCAAACAGGAAAGGGACTTAAATCTAACCTTATTATCCCAATGGTAGAAAAAAATAAAAATAAATACATACACAATTTCTTAAAACCTCTGCTGGAGGTGTCGGAAAGGCTAAGCGTTCAGTTCTGCATATATTCTGCCACTTACTGAGATCTTTCTAGGTGGAGGTTAGGAAAATAGTCCAAAAATGTACATACTTCTCTTTGCCATATTATCCAGCCTTTTTCTTGTCTATATCAAACTAAAGTTCACATATACACTAGAGTATCTCTCAGGCCGCGTACACACGACCAGTTTCCTCGGCAGAATCCATCAAGAAACTTGGTGGGAGAGCTTTTTTGGTGAGGAAACCCGTCGTGTGTACATTTTTCATCGAGGAAACTGTCGAGGAACTCGACGAGCAAAAAAGAGAGCAAGTTCTCCTTTTCCTTGACGGGAGTCCAAATTGTCTCGTCGTGTTCCTCGTCGGGGCTGCTTTTCGATGAGAAACTTGATTGTGTGCAAGCTAGGAAACCCATGCACCCTCGGTAAAAGTAGTATTTGTAATGGAAATAGCACATGTGTCACGCTGTAACAGACTGAAAAGTGCAAATGTCTCTTACCAAACTTTTTCCTAACACGCAGTAACATGAAATTAGCAAAAGCAGCCCCTGCCATTGTATGTGTTGAAGTCACCGCATTTGAGAACAAGGAGATTTGGTCTTTAACATGTGTATGCAAAGCAAGCTTGTCGAGTTCCTTGACAAGCCTAACAAGGAACTCGACGAGGAAAACTATGTGTTTCGCCCAACGAGTTCCTCGGTCGTGTGTACGAGGCCTCACAATATTACCAGTCTATAACTCTACTGAAACTCTCTGACTCCCAAAGGGTTTTCTTAGATGCACCCATAAACTTGGAGAAAATTCAAACTGTAACCAGTTATTTTCTTATCTGCAAAGCATAGGGGGTGATGGTCTCTCCATAGTAGTGTATAAGCAGTAGGAATGAGCTGAACACCCCCCCGGTTCGGTTCACATCAGAACATGCAAAACATTTTTTGAACACGCAAACACTGTTAAAGTCTGTAAAACGTGAAAAATCGAAAGTGCAAATTTTAAAGATCAATATGCAAGTTATTGTCATAAAAAATGTTTGGGGACTTGGGTCCTGCCCCTGGGGACATGTATCAATACAAACAAAAGTTTTTAAAACAGTTGTTTTTTCAGGAGCAGTGATTTTAATAATGCTTAAGGTGAAACAATAAAAGTGAAATATCCCTTTAAATTTCGTACCTGGGGGGTGTCTATAGTATGCATGTAAAGTAGCATTGTTTTCCTGTGTTTAGTTTGTTTTAGTTTGTTCTAAACACAGAAAAAATATGCTACTTTACAAGCTATAGACACCCAGGTACGAAATTGAAAGGAATATTTCACTTTTATTGTTTTACTTTAAGCGTTATTGAAATCACTGCTCATGAAAAAACTGCCATTAAAAAAAAAAAAAAATAATTGATACATGTCCCCTGGGGCAGGACCCAGGTCCCCAAACACTTTTTATGACAATAACTTGCATATTAACCTTTAAAATTAAAACTTTTGATTTCTCCTATAGACTTTTAAAGGGTGTTCCGCGGATTTTGAATTTGCCGCAAACTCCCCAAATTGTTTGCTATTCGGAGAACAAGTGAACACCCGATGTTCAAGTGAAACTTACATTAGACTCGAACATCAGGCTCATCCCTAATAAGCAGTATGCAGAACTACTACTACTGAGACTGCTAGAGGTCTAAAACCAGGCATTCAAACAATGGCTACCAGCATCCATGTCCAGAGCCAACATCATACTGCTCCTTAAACCTTATAAACCTTTCACAAATCATAACTCTTGGGCCGCGTACACAAGATCGAATTTATCTGCTGAAAACGGTCCGACGGACCGTTTCAGCAGACAAATTTGATCGTGTGTATGGGCGAGCAGACAGGTTTTTCCAGCAGACAAATTTTAAAGCATGCTTTAAAATCTGTCTGCTGGGAACCCGTCTGCTAACCAGCGGACATATCTGTCCGCACATGCGTCAAATGGATTCGACGCATGTGTGGACGTATTTTACTTCCTGGTTCGGTGACGTGGCGACGTCAACGTCACTGCCACGTCACTGCGCTGTCTGCCGGCGGCGATTTTGGTTTGATTGTGTGTACACGATCAAACCAATATATCCCAGCAGACAAATCCAATCAAAACGGTCTGTCAGACCGATTTGATCGGATTTATTTAGTGGTGTGTACGCGGCCTTATAGTCCATTTTCTTTATTTCAATCTGATGTTAAAATACTGGACTAGGTGCTAGCAAGGAGACTGAACAAGGTTATCACTAGCGTAGTCCAACATGACTAGGATGCTTCATGCCAAATGAGTCAACAGTGGTTAGCCTCCGCTAACTGTTTATTATTATGTAGACAACACTGTTTCGAGAGCCCTACTTTCACTTGACACTAGCAAAATATTTGACAGTGTCAAATAGATGTATTTATGGGTTATGAACACCTTGGTTTTCAGGCTGCCCTATTTGCAGCTTGACCAATCTATAAACCCACACTTGGCATTCTTCTGCCTGGTACTGTTGGTGACTGCCTTTAAATACCTGTGGATTGTGATCTCTTTCATCTTACCAGACTACTGTCATTTGTATAATTTACCACTACTCCCAAGGTTCAGGGATAAGGTAAAGCTCTGGAATAGATTACAACTCTCTGTAGTCAGTAGAGCCAATTTGGTTAAAATTATTTCAATGCTGCAAATTCTCTGCTTTTTACATAATACACACTTTACACACTTACATTTTTTTGGATAGTGAACTCATTATTCCATGCTTTGCTATTGAAAATGGAACCCCCAGAATTTGGTTCAAACAATTGTGACATTGTAAAGATAGGGGTGACTTAGCCTTTCCGAATGCATGGCTGTAATACTTGGTGGCCCAACTCCAGTACATGGAATATGGAATATGAGGGGGAGGAGGCTACAGGGACTGCAACTGTAATTGTTTACTTTACTGGATACAACTCTCTCCTTGAAGGTTTGGAGGTCCCGCTCCTCTCCAAATCCAATAAGGTGTTCCCCATGTACAGCCTTATGCATAAAATATGGGCCAAGGTGAAACAGCTCCAACATGTCCCGGGCTATATAAAGTTTAATCCTATCTGGAAGAATCATTCCTTCCCAGAACTGGCATACCTATGGAATCACACATTTGCGTCATATTTTTTTTCTAGATGTTATAATATGTTGTTGCCAACTATCCGGAGGATTATCCTTGCTTAGCACGGGAGAGGTGAGAGACCCATGAGGGCATTCTGTCAGGTTATCAATGGGAATCAACTCTAGAACTGGTACTCTTTTGCTCCATGAATGTGTCGCAGGGGCTTTCACAATTCTATATTTTACTTAGGGTGCACCGTACCACCCTTAAACTTTATAAAGCTGGCTTATAACCAGATCAAATTTTCTAAAGGTGTTGTATGGAGCATGGAGACTTTATACACATGTTGTGGCACATGTTGTGGCAAACTTATATTGTGATACCATAGTGACTATCATTTTTACCACTTTTCAAATTGAACTAACACTGTCCTAGGTATACAGTAATACATGAAGTTGTAGAGGATGCATGCATTAGGGAGGCTGTCTCCAGAGCCCCTTTTACAGGCCCGCAACCTTATCTTACTTGCCTGGAAGTCTCAGAACCCCCTACCACTCAGGCCTGGTTAAAACATATGGGCATGACTTTGAGATGTGAGAGTCTGATTTACCAACATAGAGGATGCTCAGCTAAATATGACAAGGGGGCGGGTGGTTGGCTACCCTAGGGCTTGCCCCAGTTTAAAGTCTTTTGCAAACTCTAACAGGTTTTCTTCTAAGATTACCCTATATTTGGTATATTCAACTTCTCATCAACTCTGACAAGCTTCCCTGTCCCTTCTGAAGAAAAGGATCCCCACAACATGATTCTACCACCCCAAAATTGCTTCTAAACCTCTTAAAGAAGTGGGAAGATTGTGAATTTAAATTAAGGTTGGCACCTAGTTTTTAATTCAAAAATATGTGTTGAAGATCATTTTTAACATCTAATACTGTATAGTGGGTACTATAAAAAGTACTGTATTTATAAAGTTCTTTGTTTTATAAAAGTACCATAAAGCAGTACTGCATTTATGGACTGTGCCCCTCCTAGCTGATAACAAGCAGATATGTTTCCATTCCAAGTCTGCACACCTCATCTTTGTCTCAGGTGTAGTTGTCCAAAGCCAAAGAGGAGGAGTTGAGGGTCATTAGGTTGTATGTCTTGTGTTATAGAGCCAATATAAAGTCTCACTTGCCTCCAGAATTTAGATTGTTTTTAAAGAAGGACCAGAGTCAATAAAATGGAAATGGCCTACTTTGTCCACATTTTGGCAACATGGTCTGTCTTTGTCCACTGCACTTGTCAATAAAGCAACAGGGAACATACGCTTTATTTTAAATTGTGTTTCCCTTCAAATATGCTGGACATGCCAGATGTGGCAGTTTTGAATAATAATTCATAATAATAATAATAATGTCTCAGCAATGTCTGTGGTAGGGACATCTTTTCCCTAGTTGATGATGTTAGGGAACTCTAAACATTTTGCAGACAATGTTAGCAGTGGGTGATATAGGTTAGATAAACGTTCTAATAGTTTGTGATTTAAAGAAAGTGAACTAGTGTTTAGGGGATATGATATCTGTTTGTTGAAATCCTGAAAAAGGTTTATGTTTTGTCATCAAATGTAGTAAACATTTTTGTAGACAAGCTTTATCCCCTTCTTGAAAATCTTTACGTCTCTACTTTGTGGGAACCTTGTGTTATCTTTTATCAATGCATAAAATCCACGTTCTCAGCAGCCATTACAGACTTAAAGTCCAACCTCATGGTCCTTAATGGCAAGATGGAGGCAGCTGAGCTAGAGGGGAGACACAGAGATAAGGAGATTCGCAGATTGGAGAAAGTCTCTTATTCCCATGCTGAACACTTTATTGAGATAAACAGGCATTTAGAAGACTTGGACAACAGAGGAAGGAGGTGCAACATAAGGGTACGGGGGATCCCGGAGTCAGTAGAGGCTAACCAGGTCACGCTAACGCTGCAGAGAGTTTTTAACAGCCTGCTAGAGAGGCCAGAAGACACAGCCATAGACTTTGTGAGGGCTCACAGAGCTCTCAGAGCTAAGGGCCCTGACTCCCAGCCTCCGTGCGACATAATCTGTTGTCTTCAAAGTTTTAGCCTAAAGGAGGACATAATGAGGAAAGCGTGCAGAAACGAAAGGATAATTTACAATGGTGAAATGATAATGCTCTTCCAGGATCTTTCACAGATCACCTTGAAAAATCGCAGAGCTCTGCGCCCCCTCCTGGACAAACTCAGAGAAAAAGACCTCCGCTACACCTGGAGATTCCCGTTCGCCCTCCTGGTTTATTACAACGGCAAACAACATGTGCTGTGCTCTCCCGCTGACCTCCCAGATTTTTGTACAGCCTTGCAACTAGATCTAATTGATCTCCCTGATTGGTACCAGGAGTTTCGTCTGCCCCCCATGGTCAGGAGCCCTCCGGACTCCCCGCTGACATCCCCTGACAACAGGTCTTCCAAGAAATTGAAAACCACTCGTCGAGGGGGGTCCCTGGCTGGTTCCAAAGCAGGCACTCCCAACAACAAGCCTCATTCATCCAGGGCTCTGGATGACTTCTGAGCGCAGTGACACCTACACATGTTTAATCCTGACAGCACCCCAAATCTGAGACCCGAGGTTCACGCTGTCATCGTCCCCCCTCTCCTGTTTGCAACCCCCCCCTCCATAGAACCACAAGTGACCTAGCTTGCTGCAAGCCTCCTACAGATTACCACTGAGACCATGCTCGCTGTGAGGCGAGAAGCGGATATGGCTGATGGTACATTGCACCAAAACTCTGGACTCTCCTGATTCGGTTCATCTTCTCCAGCACAAGTCCTGGTTGTGGCCACCCGGCTTCAACCCGCCACATTAGGTCGGAGGGGACCGCCAGGATGGACCATGTTGGGTGGGGTTGGGTGGGGGGGATCCTGATCTCTACACCCCTAGGAGCTGTGTTCAGTTGCATTTATCGTTGTTCAACTTACACTAGCTTGCTGGAATGAGGGAAGGTGGGAACCTACTGGATTTTTCCCCCTTTTTTTGCCTATGCTGATTTTTGTTCCTGGGTTTTGTATACGTTTTACCAGGTTCTACTAAGCATGTTATATTTTCCTCCCTGGGGACATTGGGATGTTGGGGGGAGGTGGAGGGGTCATGTTCCAGTGAAGTTTGGCCCACTACCCCTTGATGTATCCCCTCCCTCCGGTTGGGCATTCCCTGCTATTGTTGTCTATGTGTTTGTCCTCATATCTCTTTTTTCACAACTGTTCTCCTTCAGATCTAAGTCCTACAACTGATTCTGCTAGTCACGTGCTATCTATTTGTGCCTTACTAGTGCTGAGATGACCAACATGTTGCACTTTTCCTTTTGCATGCTTTTTTTTGGGCTGCGAGTCAACCAACTTGGATCATATTACCCCTAGTCTTGCTTACGCATCTATCTATTGGTGACTTTAGCCTAAAACTCAGCAGCCTTACCACCCCCCGCATAGTGTATTGCGGAGCCCGCTGGTTGGCTACCCGCAATACGCTGCTTGTATATCCTTGAGACCGTATCAGGTTTAAAGGAAGATTACCTTGACTCCTTTAACTTCTTAACTTTACTAGTATTCCCTCCTCTTCTCCTTCTCCCCAACCTCCCGCCTCCCTCTCCACACTCCCTGTCCCCCCCCTATCCTCAGCTTCAGCCAATTGCCTTTGCTACCTATCTAGCACCTCATCGTTGCCCCAACAGTGGCGCGAGGTACCTCGGTACCATATTTGTGTTTTGTGTGTGATTATATTTCTCTTTTTATTTTTAACTTTTTCTTTCTTTAATATTTTAGCGGCCACTCAGTCCAGCAGCAGCCTTCCATCTCTCTCTGCGTCCGCAAGATGGCGTATTCATCTCTCGGCCGAAACCCCACTGTGATCTCGCATAATGCCAGAGGGCTGAACGTATCTGAAAAGCAATCCACCCTCCTGAGGGAACTCAAAAAAGGTAGGCCGAGGTTTGTTTTCCTGCAGGAAACGCATTTCAAAACCGCTCAAGTGCCGAGGCTCACCGACTCCTATTTCCCTGAGGCGTACCACGCCACAAACAATCTTGCTAAATCCAAGGGCGTCTCCATCTTAATAAGTAAGCAAGCTTCCTTTGACATTAAAGATAAACTTATCGACCCGGAGGGAAGATTTATCTTCCTCAAAGGGAACTGTAATGGGGTTCCTCTCACGTTAGCCAACATATATTTTCCCAACTCTTCCCACCTCACGTTCTGCTGGGTTGTATAGGGCTTCAGCACGGGTTGTATAGTCCTAGGCGGAGATTTTAACATCCCGCTGAACCCCTTGGTAGACACTTCGTTGGGGAAATCCTCCATTACTTATAAGATTCTCAAGAGAATCAAGACTTTATTGGGGTCCCTGCAACTGATAGACTCCTGGCGTTTCACGCACCCAGAGGATAAAGACTATACCTTTCACTCCATCCCCCATAATCGCCATTCCAGAATCGATTATTTTTTCACGACCCAAAGGGACCTACATTTGATCACAGATGCACATTCAATCTGTTTCCGACCATGCCCCGACCTCGCTATCCCTCAATCTGCACAGACCACCTCCTGGACCTAACTCCTGGAGACTAAACTCGTCCTTGTTGACTGACCCACAACTATTTCCAGGCATTTCTTCATCTATCAAGGAATTCTTTGAACTTAATACCACGATTGATATGGACCCCCTGACAATTTGGGAAGCCCACAAATGCACAGTGAGGGGTGAACTCATCAGATTAGGGACACATCGTAAAAGAGAAAGGGAAAAGGCCGTCAAACTCCTCGCAGATAAAATCCACAAGCTTGAAACACTCCACAAGAAATCCCTCTCTGAAAACTCAGCCTGCTTACTTTTAAATGTGAGGAAAGACCTCCAACAACTCTTAGACTTTAAAACTAAGCGACTCCTTTTTTTCAAAAAGAAAATATACTACGAGCACGGAGACAAATCGGGTGGCTTCCTGGCCAGAGCCCTGACAAATGCTAGTTACACACACAACATAATGGGCATTAAAAACAAACTTGGCTCTGTTGATGTTACCACAGACAGAATAGCCCAACATTTTCACGAATACTATTCCAACCTGTACAATATCCCGGCACAAGGGGCTCCCCCTAATTCCTCTAGGAGCAGAGGTCAGGTGATCCGGGATTATTTAGTAGACTCCAATCTCCCTACATTGTCGGAAGAGGTGATCTCACAACTAGAATCCCTGATAGAGAACTCTGAATTACATTTAGTCATAGGTGACCTTAAAGCAGGGAAGAGCCCAGGCCTGGACGGTTTCACCTCCATTTATTATAAGACTTTCACAGAAATCATTATTGATCCCCTACGAAAGGCCCTAAACTCCCTAGCCACCCCTAGAGATGTCCCTCCCACCTTCCTCTCAGCACACATTGCTGTGCTGCCGAAACCAAACAAAGATCCCCAAATTTGTGCCAGTTATAGGCCGATCTCGCTCCTCAACTTAGATGTGAAGTTGCTGGCAAAAATACTGGCCAACAGACTTAGACCATTTCTACATGACATCATAGGCCCGAATCAAGCCGGCTTCATGCCTGGTCGGGAATCTAGGGACAATGTCATCAAGGCACTTAACCTAATATATGCAGCACCTACCCAGAAGATCGAGGGCCTTCTCCTGTCCACTGACGCCGAGAAGGCCTTCGATCGAGTCACATGGGACTACATGATGTATACATGCCAGCACGTGGGACTGGGGTCCCATATGATGTCATGGATCTCCGCACTCTACAAGAATCCCTCAGCCCGAATCAAAGTTAATGGCTCCCTGTCCGAGTCGTTCCAAATAAATAACGGCACCAGACAGGGCTGCCCCCTTTCGCCCCTCCTTTTTATTTTATCCCTCGAACCCTTCATTAGGAGAATCATAGCTGAAAGAGTGATAGAGGGCTTTACTTTGGCAGGCAGGGAATACAAGATTGCGGCGTACGCGGATGACTTACTTTTCTTCCTGACACAACCTCAGACATCTCTACCGTCTCTCATGAAGGAATTCGCTCTGTTTAGTTACATATCCAATCTGAAAATACATTTTTCAAAATCGGAAGCGATGAATGTCAACGTACCAGCGAGTTCATTAGAGACACTTAGATCCCTTTGCCCCTTCAGGTGGGAACCGGCTGCCCTGAAATATTTGGGAGTATGGTTGACAAAGGATATTGCACAGACTTATGACCGTAACTTCCCGCCCATTCTTAAGATAATAGACAATGACCTGAAGAGCTGGCATACCCGCAATTTTTCTTGGTTCGGTAGGGCAGCAATATGCAAAATGACTATTTTACCAAAACTCCTATATCTGTTCCGCAACCTACCGGTCAGAATCCCCCTAAAATTCTTTAAGACCTCGTACACACGAGGGGATATGTCCGCTGAAAACGGTCCGATAGACCGTTTCAGCAGACATCTCCGCTCGTGTGTATGGGCTAGCGGACAGATTTCTCCACCCGACAGATTTCAAAGCATGCTTTGAAATCTATCCGGTGGGAATCTGTCCGCCTGACATGTCTGCTGGTTAGTACACTTACCAGCAGACATGTCGTCCCCCACCGCCGCCGCGCCGCCGCCGAATGGATTTGGCGCATGCGCGGAAGTGTTTAACTTCCTGGTGCGGTGACGTGGCGGCGTCAACGTCACCGCCGCGTCACCGCCACGTCACCGCGCCATCCGGCGGCGGGGAATTTGATCCGATGGTGTGTACACGCCATCGGATCAAACTCCCGATTGGACATATCCGATGGAAATGGTCTGCGGACCGTTTTCATCGGATATGTCCGATCGTGTGTACGAGGCCTCAGACTATTGCTTCACTCCAACAGAGATTCATTTGGGCCCACAAGCCCGCAAGAATTAAAGCCAAACTACTGACGCTACCCAAACATAAAGGGTGCATGGGTATCCCTGACTTTAAAAATTACTACTTTGCAGCTCATATTACCAGAATCATAGACTGGCACTGCCATTACAAACTTAAGGACTGGATACAAATAGAAGAGGCCCTTTGCCCTATTCCCCTGCGCTTTTCCCCTTGGATACCCTGGACTAATTATCCTACTTCCTTAAAACTACACCCATTGCTAGGAACCACGCTGGGGGTCTTCCATAAGCTGCTGAAGACGACCAGCGTGTCCACGCCCTTGAGCCCATTGACGCCTCTCTTCAATAATCCTGACTTCTCCCCGGGCTTGGAAAACCATTTCCTCCATCCCCCCAACATCACCAGACCACTGCTTGCCACAGACTACTTTCGTGGCACTGTGTTTAAAGACTTCACAGCCCTTAAATCAGACTTTGACACACATGACCTGCCTCTTTGGACCTACTTCCAAATGAGAAGCTACTTAAACCATCCCTTTAGGAGTCATAACTTCAGCAGGGAAACCACGGAGATGGAGTCGGTGTGCCTGGCGGGCGAGCCCATACAAAGGACAACCTCGGTCTCTTATGCTTGGTTACGAGATAAACCGGTCAGCGGAGATGATAGATTCAGAGAGAGATGGTCGCATGCTCTGGATATTCCGATTTCAGAATCTCAATGGCGAAGGTCCTGTATTCTGGCCCACAAGTGCTCCCTGAGCACCAGAACGCAGGAAACTGCTTACAAATTGCTCACCCATTGGTATGTTACCCCGGTAAAACTGCACTCTTGGTTCCCACAGGTGCCCGACACATGTTGGAGGTGTAACAATGACAGAGGCTCCCTCCTCCACATTTGGTGGCAATGTCCCCTAATTGCCCCCTTTTGGCAAAAAGTTTGCGGAACAATCCGGACGATTACAGACACTGAGCTGGAGCTTGATGCTGCCTGTTGCCTCCTACACATCTCAAACATGTCCTACCACAATTACAGAAATTCATTATCTAAGCACCTTTTGAACGCTGCCAAGGCCCTAGTACCCTTGTTTTGGAAAAACACCCGGGTCCCTTTGATCCGCGAATGGTTGTCCAGAGTATGTGATATCTATGACATGAAGGAGACTGTGGCTCAGACCTCAGAGCACAACGAGAAGTTCTTCCAAACCTGGCCCCCTTGTATTCAATTTAAATTCTCATCGGCCTATGAACAGTTGCTGACCGAGATCCAGACCACCTAGATTAAGTTGACACTGCCTTCACGTACACATTGTGATCCTCAGACACTTTGCTGGAGCTGACACACTTGTCCTACCCCCCATGTACCCTCCCCCCCCTTATCCATCTTTTTTCTACTTTGTCCTCTTTTCCGGTGTTCTCTTTCTTATCTATTGAATGTTTCTTTCCCCACACCCATATCTACAGATCATTTTGTTATAGACGTTTATATGACGTACGCTATTAATACTGCTCTGCACAACTTGCATCTATCGTTTAAAGGATTGGGTTTGTGCCAAGTGCAAATGCTATTTACTATACTGTATTGATAGAACACTGTGTGTTAGAATTTTTTTTCCTTTTTTTTCTATTTGTACGCCTCCATTTGCTTTGTTTTATGCACATGTGAGAGCTGCGACTCCCAATTCCAACCTCTTTGACTTTTTTCTTCAATAAACTGGATGTTGTAAAAATAAATATAAGTTGGTAGACTTGTATTGCTATGCTGCCCGTATCCTCTCTTTGGGCTTATATTAATCAATACCCACGGGACATACGATGTACATGGTTATCTGACGGGAGTTTCTCTTCAGCCATCCACTAGTTCCATGCCTGTCTCCAGCTGAGGATTTATTGGTCTAGTGATATCTGCATTTCTTTGCTTGTCATCTGGTAAGGAGGCTCTCTGTGTAGTGGTGGTTCACTTGATTGTGATTCATTCACTAAGTGCTGTTTTGTCTACGCAATTTATGTTTTTTTATATTGCAAGTGCAATAGCATATATTGTACATTCATTTATTTTGACAATATTACACTATGGTATATATATCTTTCCTTTTGGGTTTATAAATAATCACCATCTGTGGAGTCAAAGCTAACCTATGCTAGGAAGCTTGTAACTACTACATCACAGTTTGTGTCTTCTTGCAAAATAAAAGGTCTTGGCTGGGTTAAAGCCATCTGCTCATTTGTCTTAATATTTGGTAAGCATGTTTTCCACAAGGTGATGGAGCACTTTCTTGTGATTTAGTCACTGGGTGTATACCGAACTTACTTCCATCTGTGCAAACACTGGATCAACAATATATATTATATATTTGGACTGTAATTAGCACAATTTTTTTCAGGTTCTTTAATGCAATATGGGGTGCTGGATCCACCATAAGAATGTGGATATATATATTGTAGAACTAATCATTAAGTTAATATATTATCTTAGCTTATCATTTTATTCAGATAGATTTTCCCAAAGACTAATAAGGGTAGCTCCCCCATACCTCCAGTTTTTTTTTTAACACAAAAATCAAGGGAGGGTAGCTGAGATGATATAGAGAAGTCTTAGTATTAGGGTTGCCACCTATCTGGGGTTCACATGGACAGTTCGGGTTTGGAATCATGCCTCTGGGTTTCAGGCTGCCTGAAACCCGGACAAATTATTCAGACTGTAAAAACAGGATGGTGAAATCAGCACAAAAAAAAATAAAAATAACTAGAACCCCCAAATGCAGGCTGGACACTAAAGAATGTTCACATAATTCAAATAACACATTTTAAAACAGAGTAAGTGCAGCGCAATGTAATAATCAAAATGCAAATAATAAATCCAAAAGATATTATATAAGATGACAGTCCAAAAAGAAGATAAACAGCAGAATCCACAGCGTCCACAGATTCCTTTACCAGTGTAGAAGAGGTCAATAATTAAGTCACAATCCCTCCACCTTCAGTCTAACTAATCACTCTCACCTTAGGTTAAGGACCCCTGGGTGAACAGGTGGTCAAACAGGCAGAAATAATATGGATCATGGGCCTCTCTTGCATCTCCTTATGATCAAACACATACACCAGATCAAATGCAATCTCCAAAGATTGAGCAATGTCACCCGATCATGTATATAAAAAAAAAGTGATCTAAGTGCTCTCTGCTAATATATAAAATGTATTGTAGATACGAGTAAAGAACTACTCACATGATAAAAGAATAAAACCGCCATAACATTCCAGCATGGATAACTTTTCCCAAAGACAGCAGCGGGTGACGTCACACGTAGCTCCTTCCCCCGTACGCATTACATTCACTAGGAACTTCCTTAACACCCTCTTTCATGCTGTCCAAAGCCAGCACTAACACCCCCCCAACACACACAAACACAGATGGGAGAGAAGAGAGGGCTCGATCTGCACCTCATACTCCCACCCCTACCGCGTAGACCCAGTCTGACTACCAGGCCTATTGCCCACACTCCAATTCCCAGAGCTGTGCCTCAGAAAATTAAAATAGGACCTGTAAATTTGAAGTTCAACAGCCTCAGATACATCTGGATGAGAGATTCTGACTACCAAGTGAGCTCCCCATCTATCCCTGTCTGTGACTGAATGATCCCCTTTCTCTCTCCTGCCTCTGAGTGAGTACACTAAGGTAAATAAGGTTTCTCAGAGCACCCCTTACATCAGAGTTCATCTTTACACCAGAGGCCACAGTGTTTCTCCTTACATTAGAGTCCCCTCATCCTCCCTGTACATCAAAGTTCTTAGTGTTCCCCCTGAAATCAAGGTTCCCAGAGCATCCCTTATGTTAGAGTCCCCAAAGATCTCCCTTACACCAGAGTCTACAGAGAATTCTTTAGAAATGGTCATTGTTAATATGAGCAGCTGCACCTGTGACAGGCACTCATTAAGTGATTGTCGGGGGGATGTCTACACAGGCATCCAATATTAGCTAACAGGTCAGTGGGCTGCACTACGGAAGATAGACACAGAGGGAAATAAAACAATATGCATTTATTGAAAATAAGGCACACGTGCAAAACAGAAAACCTACAAGACAAACAGCAAACTACAAACACAGCAATAGTCAAGCCACCAAAACTAGTGAAGAATATATATATACCAAAGACAGAGCGTATATAGCAGGTCCAAGTTTCAAGCCGGGGTCAAGGATAGGAGAAATCAGAAAGGTCCAAGGTTCAGGCCAGGGTCAACGGGAGCAAATCAGGAACTGAGCTGGCAACAGGTATCTTGAGCAAACAGGAACAGGGCTGACAGGCAAAATACTGAAGCACTGGATTGTAGTGCAGGGCGGGCTTATATACCTGTAGCAGTTCAGTCCAATTAGAGAGGAGTCCATCCCATGGGAGACACCCGCTGGTGGACACCAGAACTGCACCCCTGTTGCTGGGAGAAACAGTGCCACCAGCAGGTGACCCAAGCCATGACATAGATCATGACAGTTCCCCCCCCCCAAGGGGTGGCCTCTGGACACCCCATTCTGCCCTTGCCCTGGTAGTGCATGCAGAAGAGTCCCAAAAAGTATTTCGGTCCAAGTTTTTTAATTCATTGGGAGACCAGCCCCCCAAGTCCGGAAACTGAACCTGCATCCTACCTCCACCAGGGTCAGGAAGTTGGTATCTAGGGGTGAAAACAGGCAGGGCAGGGAACTCAGGGTCATTAGGCTGGGAAAGTGACACATCAACCTTAAATTCAGGCACTGGGACATCAGACAGGAAGCCGGGAACGTTGGACTGGGAGCCAGGCACGTCAGGCTGGAAGCCAGGAACCAGGACACCAGGGTGGACAGCAGATTGTGGCAGATCAGCAGACTCTGGGTCATCGGGCTGAGAAGCAGACAAGAACACCTCCGGCTGGGCAGCAGACGGGAACACCTCCAGCTAGGCAGCAGACGGGAACACCTCCAGCTGGGCAGCAGACGGGAACACCTCCGGCTGGGCAGCAGACGGGAACACCTCCAGCTGGTCAGCAGACGGGAACACCTCCGGCTGGGCAGCAGGCGGAAACACCTCCGGCTGGGCAGCAGACGGGAACACCTCCGGCTGGGCAGCAGACGGGAACACCTCCGGCTGGGCAGCAGATGGGAACACCTCTGGCTGGGCAGCAAACGGGAACACCTCCGGCTGGGCAGCAAACGGGAATACCTCCGGCTGTGTAGCAAACGGGAACACCTCCGGCTGGGCAGCAAACGGGAACTCCTTTGGCTGGGCAGCAAACGGGAACACCTCTGGCTGGGCAGCAAACGGGAACACCTCCGGCTGGGCAGCAAATGGGAACACCTCCGGCTGGGCAGCAAACGGGAACACCTCCGGCTGGGCAGCAAACGGGAACACCTTCGGGTGGGCAGCTGGCACAACAGGCTGGGCAACTGGCACTGGAATGAACTGGACTGCTGGCACTGGAGCATCGGACTGGCAAACTGGCACAGGAACATCAGACTGGCAAACTGGCACAGGAACATCAGGCTGGCAAACTGGCACAGGGACATCAGGCTGGCAAACTGGCACAGGGACATCAGGCTGGCAAACTGGCACAGGGACATCAGGCTGGCAAACTGGCACTGGAGCATCAGGCTGGCAAACTGGCACTGGAGCATCAGACTGGCAAACTGGCACTGGAGCATCAGACTGGCAAACTGGCACTGGCACTGGAGCATTAGACTGGCAAACTGGCACGTCAGGCTGGGCGACTGGCACGACAGGCTGGGCGACTGGCACGACAGGCTGGGTGACTGGCACGACAGGCTGGGCGACTGGCACTGGAACAACAGGCTGAGCGGTTGGCACTGGAACAACAGACTGAGCGGTTGGCACTGGAACAACAAACTGAGCGGTTGGCACTGGAGCAACAGGCTGAGCGGTTGGCACTGGAGCAACAGGCTGAGCGGTTGGCACTGGAGCAACAGGCTGAGCGGTTGGCACTGGAGCAACAGGCTGAGCGGTTCGCACTGGAGCAACAGGCTGAGCGGTTGGCACTGGAACAACAGGCTGAGCGGTTGGCACTGGAACAACAGGCTGAGCGGTTGGCACTGGAACAACAGGCTGAGCGGTTGGCACTGGAACAACAGGCTGAGCGGTTGGCACTGGAACAACATGCTGAGCGGTTGGCACTGGAACAACATGCTGATCGGTTGGCACTGGAACAACAGGCTGAGCGGTTGGCACTGGAACAACAGGCTGAGCGGTTGGCACTGGAACAACAGGCTGAGCGGTTGGCACTGGAACATCAGGCTGAGCGGTTGGCACTGGAACATCATGCTGAGCGGTTGGCACTGGAACAACAGGCTGGGCGGTTGGCACTGGAGCAACAGGCTGAAGCAGGTTGGCCGAAGTGGATGCAGATTGGGTTAGTGGCAGGATCGAGCGGGTTGGAAAAAACGTTTTCTTCTTCTTTGGTTTCACCACTGAGGATTTGTATATGGGTATAGAGTTGGAAGTAATGGATACAGCTGGTAGAGGTGAAGAGCGGAGGGGTGGTGAAACAGAGGGTTCCGACCTTGAAGAGGATTTTGGTGGAACAGACGGAGGCAGTTGAGAAGCAGCAGAAGGGTTAAAGGCAGGGTAAGTGCAGCAGGAGGAAACAGGGGACTGGTATTTTGCTGTTAGCAGGGGCAAAAGTGGGAATTGGGGGTAAAGAAAAAGACATCCCAGCAGGTTGGTAACTAGACACAGAAATGGATGGTTGGGAGCTGACAGGGGCTGAGTACAACAAACTGGACCAGGCTTGTAATAATGGTCTCACAAAATCAGGTTTGCACACGGCTTGTCTGACCAGAGACTGCACAGAATCAATGCATGCTCCAAACACCTGTTGAGGACAAGCTGAGTACTGCTCATGAAAGAAGGCTGAGTCATCTTCCAACAGCCACACCAAAGACTCTACCTGAGCTGCACTAAAAGGAGGGGTATAATCATCACGTCCACTAGCAGCATCAGACTGGGCCAACTCTGTGCAGATCTGAATCAATGGCTGCACATCCTCAAACAAAAAACTGCCACAATCAACAAAAACATGAGCCATACGGATACATTCCAATAACTGCTCTCTAGTGTAATCATTTAATTCCTGATAGCAGAAATCTCTGTCATCTGTTGCCAGGAGTGACAGGTACAAAATATCTTCCAGAAGCATTTTTAAAATAGCAAGTACAGCCGACCTGTTTATATGGCTTCAGTATTATGTCAGGGGGATGTCTACACAGGCATCCAATATTAGCTAACAGGTCAGTGGGCTGCACTACGGAAGATAGGCACAGAGGGAAGTAAAACAATATGTATTTATTGAAAATAAGGCACACGTGCAAAACAGAAAACCTACAAGACAAACAGCAAACTACAAACACAGCAATAGTCAAGCCACCAAAACTAGTGAAGAATATATATATACCAAAGACAGAGCGTATATAGCAGGTCCAAGTTTCAAGCCGGGGTCAAGGATAGGAGAAATCAGAAAGGTCCAAGGTTCAGGCCGGGGTCAACGGGAGCAAATCAGGAACTGAGCTGGCAACAGGTATCTTGAGCAAACAGGAACAGGGCTGACAGGCAAAATACTGAAGCACTGGATTGTAGTGCAGGGCGGGCTTATATACCTGTAGCAGTTCAGTCCAATTAGAGAGGAGTCCATCCCATGGGAGACACCCGCTGGTGGACACCAGAACTGCACCCCTGTTGCTGGGAGAAACAGTGCCACCAGCAGGTGACCCAAGCCACGACATAGATCATGACAGTGATAAATATGCCTGCCTTTTCCACCCTTGTGCTGAATTCATACTGTAGAAGCAGTACTATAAGTGATCATTTTACCAAAAGATCACCTCTGCGAGGGTATCTGTAGGCAGAGGGTATGAGATTTCAACTGAAAACAGCAGCCACCAGTACACAAGACTCCTTATTCATGATAACTACCATTCTGACATTTCCGTCACCGAGCCACTATATATTGTCTGGAGCAGAAAGATCATAGCTGTCTCCACTGATCAAATCAGACCATCAATTAATATGGCCACTGCTGTATCAGGATGGATGGCTGCCTTTATAGTGAGTGAGATAGCCAAGCCTCGGTTCAAAAACAAGATGGTCACCGAAGGACAACCAGACCTCATCTTGGAAAGTAATGTCAAAATATTGTTCAGGGATATAAATCCCGGTCCACAGAAACTCAAGTGTGGCATTAAAGGAAGAATTGAGTTAAAACCAAAAAACTATATAGTCAAAATTTTTATTTTTAACCTAAAATATGGTAGTATCCTGGATTATAATTCATTGAATATAACATTTTAAATATCAAACACCCTAGATTTTGTCATGTCAAGATAGATATACTATCTGGCAGAAATAAATTATCAAAATCAGGGGGCATGTGTGTCCCATGTTGTGACAGAAAAACATGTTGATAAAAAATGCATAAAAAATAAAATGTTATATAAATAACTTTTGAAGAATATATATATATATATATATATATATATATATATGTACTGTATTTATTGGCGTATAACACTCACTTTTTTACCCTGAAAATAGAGAGTAAATTGTGCCTGCGTGTTATATGCAGGGGGCTGTGGTAATTTTTTTGCTGAAACTTCCCTTTTAAAGTTAGGGTGCGTGTTGTACACGTGTAAGGCCCTGTACACACGATAAGTCCAAACTAATGAAAACGGACTGAAGTTCAATTTCATCGGTCCAAACCGACCATGTGTATGCCCCATCAGTCTGTTGTCCTTTAGTCCAAAAATCTAAAACTTAAAATTGGACCGATGGACGCCTAGCGATCGGTCAAAATGGTTAGTACGCAAAAGCATCGATTCAAAACCCGCGCATGCTCAGAATCGACGCATGCTTGGAAGCATTGAACTTTCTGCACGTCATTGTGTTTTACGTCACCACGTTCTGACATGATCGGTTTTTGAACTGATGGTGTGTACGCACATCAGACCATCAGTCTGTGAACCGATGAAACTGAACTGAAACTGAACCGATGAAACTGAACAGTTCGTTTTTATCAGTTTGGACTGATCGTTTGTAGGCCTTATACGCCGATAAATACGGTATATAAAAAATACAAAGAAAAATAAAAAAATAGGAAAGATAGGGGGATATGGCTGGACCCATTTTTTTTTTCAACAGATATATTGCCAGGAATCAGTTTATAAAGAGTTTGGATTGCTTTGAAATGATGTTGACACAGGGTTTAATGGGATCGCCGGATTTTATATATGGTTTTTCCATCAGTTCAATGGAAGCTCTCTTCTCCTGCTGTCCCTTTAAATGGTTCTGGCACCCACACAGTTTTAGTCCCTTAATGTGACTAAGGTTCTCATTATCCAGTAGGAAGAATGCAAAAAAGTACAACTTTACATGAAAGTCAAAATGAAAGCATAGATCTGCAGGCTGTAACTCTCATTTTACAATGATTCATTCGATTTTCAGTGAAGGTGACCTTACATGATGTATTTTTCTTCAAGATATACTTATTTTAAAATGTCCAAGTATGTGACAGGTTTACTTCAACGGAATACTGACAATGGATATCATGTGGCTCAATTGAATGTGTATGCCTGTTCCCATTATTGATTATATAAATGTCTGCTCCAATCATTCCTTCCTTTTGTATAAGAAAGAAAGAATTGTAGCATTAGATCATAAAAACCAAAAAACGATGGAAACCATTTAAAAAAAAAAATGCTTTAATGGCTAATAAATAAAGCTCTTGCATGAATGTCCTTCGTAAGAAGGTCATAAAAACCTAAAATGATGGGTGATTTTTTAGAAGTCAAATTCATATAAGTGCAGATATTACACCCATAATAATGCTTTATTCATTAGTTCATATATCTTTTCTATCAATACATTTTTATTGAGATAAAACACACATATAAACACATATAAACACACACATAATCATAGACAATGAGAGGATGTTACAGTCCACCAAGGAATATCACTTATACAAATGCAAAGATTACAGAGGTCAGGTTCATTAAATGCAAATATATACAGTATAATAACAAAACCATTACGTCTACATGAAGTTACGCATTTCAAAAGCAATACTGCTGCGATGTAGGGGCTAACACGAGGGTTGCACCAAGGTACTACCCAGAAATTGGTGGGCCTGGAGCAAGCAAATTAAGGCACTGATATTCTATTCCTCAACATAACTAAAAGTTCAAGAAAAGCGAAACAAAGAAAAGAAGAGATGGTATAAGGGGAATTATGGTCAAAGCTGGGTGATAAAGATTTGTTCACCCTGGCCTTACAGTATCACATTTTTCCCTGGTATTATTTTTTTTTTATATTATCTTTAACCATTGTCCATGTGCTATGGAACTTTCTTTCATAAAAACATTGATTGGATGTTTTTGCATCTGTTTCCGAGCTATTAGGGTCATTTTGAGATACTTACATTGGTTGGTATTAATTTCCTCAAGCCAGATATTAAGAAGTTCCATTGGAAGAGCTTTTTTGTTTGACTTTGGTTTGTCTTTTCTTCCTAATGCCTCTCAGAAAAAGTATATTCAGACAAAATGTATTTCAGCAGCGCAGGAAATAGTGGTGACATCAGTGCACTCGTAAGAGTGCTAGGACAGTGTATTTCCAAATGCCTGCGATTTCAGTTTTGTTGTAAGTAGTATTTTAGTCCCGCGCGCGTGCCCGGCGGGTACAATCGCCGCCAGGCACCCGCGATTGCTCGTTACAGAGCGGGGAACGGGAGCTATGTGTGTAAACACATAGCTCCCGGTCCTGTCAGCGGGGGAAACGCTGATTTTCTGTTCATACAATGTATGAACAGAAGATCAGTGATTTCCCCTAGTGAGGTCACCCCCCCCATACAGTTAGAACACAAATAGGAATACACTTAACCCCTTCCCCGCCCCCTAGTGTTATCCCCTTCACTGCCAATGGCATTTTTATAGTAATACAATGCATTTTTATAGCATTGATCGCTAAAAAAATGCCAATGGTCCCAAAAATGTGTCAAAAGTGTCCGAAGTGTCCGCCATAAGATTGCAGTACTGAAAAAAAACGCTGCTCGCCGCCATTACTAGTAAAAAAAAATATTAATAAAAATGCCATAAAACTACCCCCTATTTTGTAAACGCTGTAACTTTTGCACAAACCAATCAATAAACGCTAATTGCGATTTTTGTTTACGAAAAATATGTAGAAGAATACGTATCGGCCTAAACTGAGGAAAAAAATGTTTTTTTATATATTTTTGGGGGATATTTATTATAGCAAAAAGTAAAAAATATTGCATTTTTTTCAGAATTGACGCTCTATTTTTGTTTATAGCGCAAAAAATAAAAACCGCAGAGGTGATCAAATACCACCAAAAGAAAGCTCTATATGTGGGGAAAAAAGGACGCCAATTTTGTTTGGGAGCCACGTTGCACGACCGCGCAATTGTCAGTTAAAGCAACGCATTGCCGAATCACAAAAAGTGCTCTGGTCAGGAAGGGGGTAAATCCTTCCGGGGCTGAAGTGGTTAACCACTTAAGACCCGGACCAAAATGCAGGTAAAGGACCTTGCCCCTTTTTGCGATTCGGCACTGCGTCGCTTTAACTGACAATTGCGCGGTCGTGCGACGTGGCTCCCAAACAAAATTGGCGTCCTTTTTTCCCCACAAATAGAGCTTTCTTTTGGTGTTATTTGATCACCTCTGCGGTTTTTATTTTTTGCGCTATAAACAAAAATAGAGCGACAATTTAAAAAAAAATGCAATATTTTTTACTTTTTGCTATAATAAAAATCCCCCAAAAATATATAAAAAAACATTTTTTTTCCTCAGTTTAGGCCGATACGTATTCTTCTACGTATTTTTGGTAAAAAAAATCGCAATAAGCGTTTATCGGTTGGTTTTCGCAAAATTTATAGCGTTTACAAAATAAGGAATAGTTTTATTGCATTTTTATTAATTTTTTTTTTTTTACTACTAATAGCGGCGATCAGCGATTTTTTTCGTGACTGCGACAATATGGCGGACACTTCGGACAATTTTGACACATTTTTGGGACAATTGTCATTTTCACAGTAAAAAATGCATTTAAATTTGCATTGTTTACTGTGGAAATGACAGTTGCAGTTTGGGAGTTAACCACAGGTGGCGCTGTAGGGGATGTGTGCCTATGTGGTTTGTTTACTACTGTAGGGGGGTGTGGCTGTAGGTGTGACGTCATCGATCGCGTCCCCCTATTACAGGGATGACGCGATCGATGCTACAGCCACAGAGAAGCACGGGGAAGCCGTGTGTACACACGGCTCTCCCCGTTCTTCCGCTCCAGGGACGGATCGCCGCACTGCAGCGGCGATCGGGTCCGCGAATCTCGCGGTCCCGGTCCCGGAGCATCGGACCGGGTCGCGGGCGCGCGCCCGCGGGCGTGCACCCGCGACCCACGGCTGGGTACTAAAATCAACGTATATATACGTTGATGTGCCCAGCCGTGCCATTCTGCCGACGTAAATGTGCAGTAGGCGGTCCTTAAGTGGTTAATAAATTACCCATTTTTAATTTTGACTCTGCGCAATGAGTTTTTCTTTTTCTCATATGATTAATGGTTGGATCACCTTATGTGGATATCCTGTGATCATCACCACCAACGGTTCCCCATGAGGAGGCTGGATAAGCTAAGATGATCTGCACCTAATGTGAGGGGTAATAAAGCTCACAGATGCAAATATAGGCTTTGATACTTGATAGGTTATTGGATCTGATAAGAAGACATGTTTGCCTCATCTATCTAATCACTGAGGTTGCACTGAATTTAAGGATTTTGCATTTTATTATTATATAGACTTTGGTGTCTCATATATTTATATAATTCATCATATGATGTATTATCATTCAATGTTCATTTTTTATTTTAATTGGCTTTCACTAGACAATGCAATGCTTTTTTTAATGATGTTTTTGGATGTTGTTATGTACAATGTTGTGAGTGCTGCTGCAATTAATCATTTTATTTCATTCAATTCATATACACACTAAGCAAATTATTTTCTTTATACAGAGCTTTTTGGTAGTTGTTTACAAATGAGAACAGCAGTAAGCTTGAAAACTTGTGTAGCACTACCCCTGGAGGAGCTGCTAAATTGTTTTGGGCGGCATGTTATCTCTATTTCCTCGCCGTCTAGGGTATCAGATGAGAGTTGAGAAAAAGTTCAATGTCCACACTTTAGACTTATTTTTCTTTGCTTTATTTGCCAAACTTGTTAAAAGAATAAAATAAGTAGTTGACGAGGTGGAAGGGTAATAGGTAATAGGTTCAGGTGTATAACTTTTGTTCGGAAACACTTCTGCTTCCAGCAACTCAGCTTTTGCCGCCACTCTAGCCAGAGCGGGTATTGTGAACCTTGATAGGCCTCTCTCACTAACCTAGCAGCCAGGATGTCACACTGAAACTTGGTAAAGTCTCTGCCACAGACCTTCCAAAGACGGAGTTATATTCGGTCCAAAATTCTCCCAGCACAGGATTAAGCACCCAATCTCTCCCGAATAACTTCTTGTGAACTTAGAACTGACAGGCGACCATCATTCAGCCTTTCAGTAATGGTGCATCCTTTGATTAAGTTCAAGGGCTCTCCCGAGATGCCAGCCTCTTGCTCGGTGCTCTCCAAGATAGGTTCTTCGTCAAGTGGCTTCGTCCCTCAGGACGGACAGCACAGGACCACTCTGCAAGCGTAGACCCAGTCTGACTACCAGGCCTACTTAGTAGATCACAACCCTGGACGACCATGGTCCTGGAGCCAGGAACACTTGAATACACACCCCCGGCCAGGAGGGCCCCACACGGGGGTGGTGGGACGACAGATCCAGGATTAACGATGACCCCGGACTAATGATGTCTATCCCTGACTAAGTACTCCTCCCAGCATGCACAGCGGGACAATCAACTCCCTCTGATTGGCTGCCGGAGGGAAACACCCAAAACACCTTGACCTGACTGCTGCCACCCTTGGTCTGGGATGGTAACAGCACCCCAGACAACAATAATAGTCACTCATAGTACAGCTATGGATGGAACAGAGGCCCACATTTTGTGAAAAATCATACAGTCTGAGTCAACTAACTCTCAGACTAACCCCTAAATTGAAAGCAGCACTGACTAGCAAGTAGCAGGCCGCTATACTTGCATCCAAAGTTTAGAAACTACTTAATAGGTGCTATTTCTACTCAACTCGTGCAACAATCACAGGCTCAGTAGTAACTGTCTCTCATCACAGTCTGCCCTGGAAGTTAACACCTTATCTTCCCCCACAAGAAGCCCAGTAAAATCTAGACCCTGCATAGACCCTGGGGAGCCAGATGTCTATTCTCATCTTATGGATGTGGCAGATTATTTTTCCCCAGACCATTTCAAACTACAGGCCAGCCCATTTTAGATATCACTATGAAGGGCATGCTCATGTCACTAAGGGCCTCTAAACAAGTGGACTTAGTATCATGCATTTAGCAGTGCAGAATGCTAGTTTTAGAATTAGGGGAGAGAGTGCACCATGCAGAGAATAAGACAAGTGATTTCACATCTTCTTTTAATATACTAGGTATATCTAGTTTACAAGAGAAATTGACCAATATATGATATCTGGCCTTTAAAGGTTAAATTCTGCAAGGACCTATGATGGATGGGACCATTGTCAGTCAGCAGCACATAATGAACTTATTTTAAGATTCTTTATTAGCAGTACTGTATCTATACAACTAATAAAGTAGATTAAAGGGAGCACATGATGTGCTGATGATCTACTCTTCTTCTGGAGCCTGGACTTAACACCACTGAAGGAGATCACTGTGAGGTAAGTGTGCCAAAATGTGCACAAAAATTATGCTGTGCTTAATTACACATTATACAAAAGCCCATCACCAACTTTTGGGATTTAGTTTCTCTTTAAAGGGAATGCATATCATTTTTATATATATATATATATATATATATATATATATATATATATATATATATATATATATATATATATATATTTATTTATATATATATATATATATATATATATATATATATCTATCTATATAGATATATATAGATATATATATATATATATATATATATATATATATAGATATATATAGATATATATATATATATATATATATATATATATATATATATATATATATATATATATATATATATATATATATATATATATATATATATAGATAGATAGATATATATATATATATATATATATATATATATATATATATATATAGATAGATAGATAGATATAAATGATTTTAAATATGTTAGGTTATAGACTCCTTTTTTTATGTTTGCCAAACCAGTCTTTTCGGCTTTGCTGAAATAGTATTTTACAGATCTGAATAAGTACACATGTGGCTGAAGACACAGAAGTCTTCTGTTTAGTTCCAAAGGGGCTATGAGAAATTGCTTTCTATCCCTAGCAGTCACAAAGGAATTTTTTTTGAGTGCATTTATCTATATAGCACATATACTGCTTTAAGTAATATAAAAGCAAATTTCATCCACACGATTGTACAGCAATACATCATTATCTCTATTAATGTTTTACAACTAAAAAACACCTGACTGTGAAAGTGTTCATTCACATTTTTATTTTATTTTGTACTTTAATAATTAGATATGAGGACATACATTTTGCTTATTTATGTTCATGTTCTAGGCCAGGGGTCTCCAAAGTTTTCAAACAAAGGGTCAGTTTATTGTCCTTCAGACTTTAGGAGTGCCGGATAGTGGCCAGCGGGGAGAAGGAAATGTCCTGGGCCCGACATCAGTAAGAATAAATATGGCCTCAGGGTTGGTGGTCAGTAGTAGGAGGAGGAGGAGGAGGAGTGCCCCTATTAATAGGAGAAATAGTATCCCATCATTGGTATCGATGGAAGAAATATTTCCCCATTGTTGGTGTAAGTGGGTGGAATAGTGCCCAAGGGCCGGATAAAGGCTAGCAAAGGGCCACATCTGGCCCTCGGGCCGCAGTTTGGAGACCCCTGTTCTAGGCAAACATTTATGGGATCAATCTGCTAAATTTCTTTAGGGAGCATCTATTTTAATACAACTGTTATTCCAATAGAAAAGCTTAACTGGTTTTATACTTTTAGGCAGCCTAAGCCTAGCAGTTTACCCTCCATACATGAGGGGAAACAGGTGCACCACACTGTCAGTATTGGCAGAAGCTTCTGCCCGGGATACCTACTAATCTGATATACTATATGTTGAACAAACAAAAGTATAGGACTAACCCTTTAAATGTGTAATCACAAATTGTTAATCATGAAAAAAGATTACCTCATTGCTCATGTGCAATACATAAAACGTGTGCAAAAACAGTGTAAAACTGACACATGCAAATTAAGTAAATTAATACAACTTTTATAAAAAAAAAATCCATATTCTGTGAAAATAAGTGGGAATATAGCACCAGAAAATTTGAAGTATGAGGCAGCACTCTCAGTCCACCAACATTATCCACAAAACTCTAACCGAATATTAACACCCTTGGTCATACAGTAGGAGGTCAGGAGTGCTTTCCCAGCATAAGACAAGATCTTTAGCAATAAAATCCCTCTGCTCTTCAGATGGAATCTGAGTGTTCATAATAAAAGAAAGAACCCCACATATTTTAATAATGTAGAAACCTAGATTTAATTATAACACAATTATACTCACTCACAGGCATAACACAAAATAACATCTGGGCCGGCCACTTGGGGTGCATGTGTGGTGACATCAGTGACATTATTTTCTGATGCTTTTCAGCAGAATTTATATCATCAGAGGCATATAAATTCTCAATATTTGAAGACTTGTAGCATCCTTATTATGGACTGAGGTATAGTGCCTGGATAGAATATGCCCTTTGAAACTTTTCTTAATATTTGTGATGTGTTCACCAATCCTAGTTTGCAGTGCTCATTTAGTCATGCTATAAAACTGTAGGCTGCATGAGCAATGCAATAAATAAACAGCACTAGCTGTAGAAGAATTAACAAAACCATTAATATTATAAGTGTATAGGTGTAGAGAAACGGGATCTGGATGTGATTAACCATGCATACCCCAGATCTCCAACAGGGAAAAAACTGTAACTCAATGAAAAGTGTTTTGGTTGTCCCACAATTTTTTGGGCTATTTCTAGGATTAAAGCTTTCTTAAACACTTGCCTATTGGGCACTTTCACCCCTTCCTGCCGAGGCCAATTTCCAGCTTTTAGCACTGTCACACATTAATTGCGCTGTCATTCTGCACTGTACCTAAATTACTAAAAAGCCTTCTGTGTGCAGCATCCCCCCTCAGCCCCCCTAATGCTTTCTTGAGCCTCAACTTTGTCATGCGATGTCCATGAGTCCCTCTGACATTTGGGACTCTCCCTCTGATTGGCTGAGATGCCAAACAGAGCCATTGGCTTCCGCTGCTGCCAATCAAAGTCAGTTTGCCAGTCAAGACACATAAATGCAGCAGGTCTCATGTGCCCGCAGCAAGCTACTTGCTGTGGGGGCACTCAACAGGAGAGAAGGGCCAGGACCAGCGAAGAGGGACCCAAGAAGTGGAGGATCCAGACTGCCCTTAGGATCCAGGCTGCCCTCTACAAATCCAATGTAATAAAGCAGGTAAGTATAAGATGTTTGTTATTGGAGGCACATGTGCGGGAGCTCCTAATATGGCAGCTTAGGACCGGAGCTCCGCTCACCGCCGGCTGAACAATGGTAATAGCCAGTAATAGCTCGAAACTGACAGCCATCGATTGCAGAAACTTTGGGGAACCTGTCCATGCCAGGTAAATACTATAAAGGGGGCAGGAAACATAATAAGGTACCTGTAAAAAAACTGAACTTTTTTCAAGTTATGACTGCTACGTTGGTTTCATCTTTACCTCAGACAACAAGGTCTGATACCTGCCCTACTATATCTTCCCCTGAACACAAGGAAAGGGAGAATTCTATGGAATCTGTGCACTTAACCCCTTTGGAGGTTTATTCACATAATCCTGACCATATGCTTACAAAGGCTAAACAGGCTCTTGATGTTACCTTCAATGTATCTGAATTATTCACTAGAATATCTGAAATGCTGGATAAAGGATTAGCACAAAATACTGAGAGGATCACTGGGGAAATTAAAGCTGACTTTCAGTCTCTTGGAAACAGAATTGAACATATTGAGCACAAACTAGATGTCAATGTGGCAAGAACTGACCAGAACGCTGACCATTTACAATTCATGCAGGAACAAATTGAATCTGCACAGGCAGGGATTGACGATCTCAAAAATATATTGAGAAGAGATAACTTTAGGGTCAGAGGATTACCAGAATCCATCATTGATGTTAACGCAGCTATACAAGATATTATAAAAATCCTGATACCATCTATTCCAGCTCACAAACTGGAACTGGACCGTGCACATAGGTCCCTGGGACCATTAGAAAGGATGGTTTACCAAGGGATGTGGTAGTAAAAAAAAAAAATCTCGCCAACAAGAGCAGTTACAATACCAAGGTGCCTCTATTCAAATATTTTCAGATATTTCCCTTTACACAATACAAAGAAAAAAGACATAAAATATAGATGGCCCTTTCCTTTTGCGCTAACATTTTCCTTTAATGGCAAACATTATGTAGTTCATAATTTTCAGGAAGGTGAACGACTGTTGTTGGATCTGAAGATTATCTTTATGGAACCCGACATGGATACTACACCTACCCAGCAAGGTTCTATTAAACGTCAATCTCCTATTAGCCCAACTTCTTCTGCTTGGAACAAGGTCAAGCATAGGAAAGTCAAAGATAACTTTGCTACTTGAGGAGAAGATTCATCTCCTCTGATTTTTTTTCCTTCTGATGTATTTTATCTTCTCTATCTACCATCTCAGGAAGAAATTATTTAACCAAAAAATATATATTCGTACTTTTCTATTTTTTTTACACATATATATATATATATATATATATATATATATATATATATATATATATATATACTGTATGTATATTGTATTATTTTGTGTTATGTTTTCATTTTTTTTTTTTTCTGAGAAGTTGTCACCGGCCGCTGGTGAGGCATTGGGCCTCCACTTACTTCTTAGACCTGCTTTTGGCTGCCCTGAGGAGTGAGTATATAGCCCTTTTTATGGGCTATACTAATGTGATTTGTTTGAATGAAGCGAGGGGGGCTTATCCCTTCCCTCATTCCGGGCTGTATTTTGGCCTTTTGTTATTCTATATTTCGCTAATATGTTTGTATAATTTATATTTTTTTATTTTTATTTATATTTATTTTTCTTCTTTCATTGTCTTCTTTACTCTTTCAGCCTACATGCCAATGACAGGTTTCAGTGAGGTGTTTTTGCATTTTTTTCTAAACAACCCGGTAAATGAACCTATTCTGTTTAAGATATATCCTAGAATTGGTAAGGTTTGGGTAAGCAAGTTGATTAATCTTACTACTATTGTGCCCCATGGCCGGTATTACTAATTTATCTTCTCCCCTTCGCGTTGTTTTGCATAACACGCAGGGGTTGAATTCTCCAGTTAAAAGACGGAAGGCCCTTCAAGAATACAAGTCTCATGACATGATGTGGCTTTTTTACAAGAGACCCATTTCCCAATGTGGTACGCATCCTCATTTTTACATGCACATTTCCCGGTGTTTCATTTGGCAAAAGCAGAAAATAAGACTAGAGGAGTAGCGATTTTATTCTCTAAAACACTGCAATTTTAACTTAAAGAAAGAAATATGCGGACCCAGAGGGAAGATTCATACTGGTTAAGGGTACTATTGAGGGGAGGTTGTATACTTTAATTTCCTATTATGCACCTAACAGGGGACAAAAAAATGTTCTTTAAACAAATGTTTGAGACTCTCCAGTCTTTTATGGAGGGTATCACAATTATGGGCGGAGATTCCAACTTAGCCTTTGATTAGGACTGGATACATCTAAAGTAAACCATTAAAAACAAAACTAATCAGACCAACTAAAGCTAATACACAAATTGCTCTTTTATTTCACAAATCCAGATTGACTGACATAGGGAGGGAATTAAATCCAACAGCAAAAGATTGTACTCACTTTTCAAGCCCCCACTAATCATGTTCACGTATAGATCATATAATGCTATCTACTCAACACATCCCTTGAGCTCTAAAGTCCTCTATTATAGATGTACCATGGTCAAACCATTTGATGGTTCTGTTATCTTTGAGACGGGAGTGTACTAACCAAAGAGTATCTCATTGGACTCTTAACAAATCAATTTTAAAGGACCCTACTATAGTTACGGAAATTAAACAAACTATAAAAGATTATTTTGATCTTAATGATAAGGAGGAAGTTTCCCCAGAAACTTTGTTGGCGGCTCACAAGGTAACAGTCAGAGGCAAACTGATACAGATTGCAGCTAGACAAAAAAGGATGAAAAGGTTGGAGGTGGAAAGACTTGAAAAGGCATTTGTTGATTTGAGTAAAAGACATAAAATAGATTCTTCTGGATTTCCTAACTCTAAATTGGACGTTGCTAGGGCAGCTTTGAATCTAGCTCTTACAGTAAGTGCTAATGAGTCTAATAAAAATGGTCTGGGGCCAGATTTTATCGATTAAAGGATAATATAGGTCTGATGCTGGCGCATAAATTATCCCCTAGATTCAGATCTAGTGTCCTTCCCAAGATTAAACAGGCAGATGGTTCCTTTACCCTGAACCCCCAGCGGGTGATGGAAGCCTTCCAAAAATTGTATTCAAAACTTTATAGCTTTGAAGGACACTCTACTTCCAATAGAGTGGAGGAGTTCCTTGATGGCTTAGATCTACCCAAATTGGCGGATGCACATAGAGAGCAAATGGAAGCTCCCATATCTATGGAGGAAGTTTCGGAAGTAATTAAAACGTTAAAAAGAGATAAAGCTCCTGGACCTGATAGTTTTTCTTCTCCATACTACAAAACATTTTCAGATCTTCTAACACCCTATCTCACCCGATTTTTTAATTACATGACGGAAGGTAATCCAATAGGTAATCAGCTTAATATGGCATATATATCTGTGATCCAAAACCAGACAAAGACTCCAGTCAAATTAAAAATTATAGACCAATATCTTTAATTAACAATGACCTCAAAATATTAACCAAAATCTTAGCTAATAGATTATCGTTCTTTATTGGACAGTATATACATAAAGATCAGGTGGAATTTATCCCGGGGAGACAGGGTCCAGACCAGGTAAGAAGGGTGGTGGATCCAATATCAATAATGCAATCTAGATGGATAGGAGAACAAAGACAAGAGGGTATGCTTTTATCATTAGACCTTCAGAAGGCCTTCAATTCGGTTTTGTGGCAATATATGTTTGCGGTTTTGAGGCGTTAAGGCTTTGGTTCAAGAGTATTGGGTATATTACCTGCCCTTTATTCTTCAACTGAGGCTAAAATAAGATTACAGGGTCTATTTTCAGAATCTATTAGAATTAAAAGGGGTACACGTCAGAGATGTCCTCTATCTTCCCTGATATTCGCTGTTATAATAGAGTTTGGCAATAGCAATTTGAAATAACCCAAATGTCAGAGGGGTCCGCTGTAACCAAAAAGATCACAAATGTGCATTATTTGCGGATGATTTAATACTATTTGTAACCTCTCCAATTTCTTCTTTATCTGAGATTTACTCTTTGCTTGACAAATTCTCCAAAGTATCAGGTCTTAAGGTCAATATGGCCAAATCTAGAGCCCTTAATGTGTCACGTCCATGAGTTTGGTTGGAATAATTAATCTATTAAATATTTAGGTATTATTCTGACTTCAAAGCCACTTATCCCCCCATGTACAAGAAACTTGAAGCTGATCTTGGCGAATGGGATACACACAATATAGGTTGGATAGGCAGGATAAATTCGGTCAAGATAACCCTCCTACCCAGACTTTTATATCTTTTTAGTTCACTCCCTATACCAATAAAAATAAATCACTTGAAAACGTTTCAGGGTAAAATTACCAAACTTATCTGGAATAAAAAAAGCCCACGTATATTTTCACTTAGCATTTTTAATCTCCCTGATTAGGGAGGTTTGGGACTTCCAAACTTGTTGTGGTATTACCAAGCTGCTATAGATTGGCACAATTGTCAGACTTATATCTCAAACATGATCAACCTGATTGGGTTCATATAGAAGAACAGGCAACCCCTACATGTTCATTGGAAAATTTATTGTGGTGTGCTCCCAAACGTAGACCTTTTATCATGTCTCCAGCTCTTTCACAAGCTTTAGTTTTGTGGGACTTGCTTAGGGGTATTCTTTATTTAGTCTCCAAAGGTCAACCACTGGCTGATATATTTTTAAATCCATCATTTGCCTCTAGTGTGGATGTTTAGCAAAGAAATTTTCCCGGTGGGGCTTTAAAGCAGCTTAATTGAAAAAATGGGAATGCAACGTGTGAAATACAACGTGTTTATTAAAAATTATTATGACATAGAAATATAGGGAATAAATTGCGACATGATTGCAAATATTAAAATAACCATACACATTCCATAATAAAGCAATAAAAGACATAGCCTGTAATTGTAGCAAGCATGTGTAGTTTCTAACGTGTTTCGACCGTAAGGTCTTCTTCAGAGGATTTTTTTATTGGTTGTGGCTGAAAGAGATTAATTGTATAAATTAATTGTACATTGATTGTCTCATCTATACACTCCCTCAGGGATCTCTGCCCTGTCAAGGGACATGGATGGTCCCAGACTTGGGGGAGGGAGAACACAAGAGGGAGGAAGAAGAGCAAAAATTAATTTGATTATTTAAAGTAAAAATCAGCACATTTACCATATTAAAAGGGTATGGAAATCCAAACAGAGCTCCCGTGTGGCAGTGGGGAAGGGGGGTGCCAGTCCGCAAGTCTCCCAATCACAGTCCCCAATCGCTGCTGCGTCCAAGGCAAGGCACCATCCGGGGGTGGCTGCATGTAACCATACAGAAGAGCACCGATGTGTGTAGGCACGGCTGACCATCAGTCAGCTTCATCGGTTAACCAATGAAAAAATCCATCAGACCGTTCTCATCGGTTTGACCGATTGTGTGTACAGGGCTGACATCTTACACCCTATGAATCTAGATGTGAACAGGCTTTGGCAAGGAGGGGAGGGATTTCTGTGATTTATAAATCACTTGCCTCTAATGTTAATAAATGACCCCATATGCTAGCTTGGGAGAGGGAACTCCAGGATGAATGGGATCTGAAGGATTGTTGTGAAAACTTTAATAGATCTATGAAGGGCATTCTTAATACGTCACTTATAGAGGCTAACGTGAAAATCTTTACTAGATGGTATCTAGTTCCTACGAGATTGGCTTCTATCTATCCCTCATCCTCCCCTCTATGCTTTAGAGGTTGCCAGGGAGTAGGATCTATGATTTACACATGGTGGTAATGTCCAAGGATCCCAGGATTCTGGAATAAAGTATTCCATATTATATGAAAAATCATGGGTTATAATGTTGTAATATACATCAGTCTCCAGCGATTGCATTGCTAAATGGATTTCTACCACAGGTTCCCAGGCTTACCAGAAAACTGATTTTATTTATCCTTACAGGTGCAAGATTTACTATAGCTGCAGCCTGGAAAAGGCCGACAGTATCTATATTATGTATGAAAAGGGAGGTTACATGGATAATGGAGCAAGAAAAAATGATTAGTTCAATGTTAGACAAAATTACTAAATTTAATGATATATGGGAACCCTGGGTACAATTCTTAGGAATTTCTATACATCCTAAGGCCCCGTACACACGAGCAAATACATCTGATCAAATCGGTCAGACAGACCGATTTTAACAGATCTGTCACATAGTTAGTCAGGTTGAAAAAAGACACAAGTCCATCCAGTTCAACCATAAAAAAATAAAAATAAACAAACAAAATAAAACACAGTACATCCCATACACCCAACTCCATACCCACAGTTGATCCAGAGGAAGGCAAAAAACCCCAGCAGAGCGATGATCCAATTTGCTACCGGAGGGGAAAAAATTCCTTCCTGATCCCCCAAGAGGCAATCGGATTTACCCCGGATCAACTTTACCTACAGAACTTAGTACTCGGTCCGACCGATTTGAACAAATCTATTTGCTCGTGTGTACGGGGCCTAAGAGTTTGGCAACACTAATCACTGTTTATTGATGTATACATTAGGCAGGTAGGCTTTCTTTGTTTACCTTTTTTCTTTTTTTTCCCTTTCTTCTTTTTCTTCTCTCCTTTTCTCTTTCTTAATTTTTTTTTAATTACTTATTTTCCACAAATATGCATTCTTATCTTAGTTAATATGAATATTTTTAAATATGTGATAGATGTATTTAAGACTTTTTTGAGTCTATATAATGACTGATTGTTATGGAGTCGGTTCCTCTGAATTTTTTTATTTTGTTTGAATATTTCGAGAATATTTTTATGTTCTCCGATTAATCTTTCACCAGATCGATGTGTTAGATGTTACATAATTTGCGATTTATGTTCTCATTTGTCTTGAATAGATATTTTAGAGTTAATTTGGAGGGTATGTGTGTGGGGGGTCGTTTTGCCCCCTCGGGCACAGTATGCTCTTGTTTGGGGTGCTGGGGGGGCGGGGGAACTCCTAGCCATATGGCATCTATATATTTGGATGCTAGGACTCTTGAGTTACTACATATGTTATAACACTAAGGCCTCGTACACACGAGGCAATCTATTTGTTCAAATCGGTCGGACCGACCGATTTGAACAAATCTGTCTGATAGGATTTTGGTTTGCTCGCTTGTACACACGAGCAAACCAAAATCCCCGCCAGCAGACGGCGTGCTGACGTGTCGGTGACGTTGACGCCGCCACGTCACCGCACCAGGAAGTAAAACACTTCCGCGCATGCGCCGAATCCATTCGGCGGCGGTGCGGGACGACATGTCTGCTGGTAAGTGTACTAACCAGCAGACATGTCGGGCGGACGGATTCCCACCCGATAGATTTCAAAGCATGCTTTGAAATCTGTCGGGTGGCCAAATCCGTCGGCTCGGCCGTACACACGATCAAATCTGTCTGCTGGGACGGTCTAGCAGACAGATTTGATCGTGTGTACGAGGCCTAACGCATTTGACAAGAAGGGAGGGTTGGTGGAGGGTGATAGTACGATGGAGGTCACTCCATTTGGGTTTTGCTGCTTTCAATAAACTTATGTTATTATATTAATTTCTATATCTCTTGCACTTGGATATGTCTTTGCTTAAGAATGATAAAAGTGAACAGAGTGTAATAAGATATATATGGTTGTGTATCATATTGTAATGATAT
Organism: Rana kukunoris; assembly: GCA_029574335.1. NCBI lineage: Eukaryota > Metazoa > Chordata > Amphibia > Anura > Ranidae > Rana > Rana kukunoris. The sequence goes on along the minus strand of CM056053.1, from coordinate 252,484,638 downwards.
TCTGTATTGTTCTTTAAATTTTACTGACTCTATTCAGAAAATAAACTTAAACTTGAATGATAAAAAAAAGATGTTTGTTATTTAAGAAACAAACAAAAAAAAAAAACATGACTTTACAATCACTTTAATATCTGCTTGTAGATATTGTGATTTGTTTTTCCACTTACAAATTCCTTAATTATAATTTCTTTACACAAAGTGCAGAGATTACATGTTTATTTTTTACCTTTTAGGAATCCAATATATCGTATCTACAAGTGTATATACCTAATATAGGGATGTTTTGGGGTTAGTGCTAGGTGTAGGTTGTTTAACCCTTTCCAATCTATGCTGAATTCTCTCCTACATGTAAAAAAACAGCTTGCTATAAAACAAATTAGAACCCCCAAACATTATATATTGTTTTAAGCAGAGGTCCTAAAGAACAAAATGGTTTGTGTTGCATGTTTCTATGTCATGTAATATATATATTTTTGTTTACAAATTTGCTTTAGTGAATCTTAATGCACAAAAACACAATATAATACCCGGTTGTTTGGTAAAATATAAAAGATGAAGTAATCCAATTAATTGAAACCAAATATATTATGATTTGAAATTGTGTATGGCCCTGGAATGGCCCATTTAAAAGCTGTTACTGGTTATCAGTTTAAAGTTATACAGCAGGTCTGCCACTAGAATAATTCTTTATAGAATCTCTTTCTGATGTTTGTGGCAATATCTTACATGTGTGGTGTGATCGCCATTTACATATGCATGCAGGACCAACACATACTAATGCCTTTGTGTGCGAGCTCAGGGGGAAGATGATCTTTTTTTTTTTTAACATTTTTTTTCACCCCATATCTTTCCTCTGGCCTTCAAAGCATCAGATCAAAGCAAGCTTGCTTTGATCTGATGCTTTCACAAGCCAGTAATGGTTTGTTTACATGAGACCAAAACTAGAAGTGACAAAATTCAACCAAATTTGGAAGTGACACAGATCATTCTGATTGGTCGATTCCCTGGACAGTAACAGCCAGGTAAACAACGAACCAAAAACGGAAGTGACAAAATCTTTGTTGCTTCTGGTTTCTGACATCACACAGTGGGAGGAACAACATCAGTTCTTCTCACTGTGTGCCCAGAGCCAGATGCTGCCGGTTGTTTCCTTACCGGGTTTTCTGATCACTCAGAAGAGCCCAGTAAGGGCAACTGAAGAAGGAGGACCCCTTCCACTGCTTGGAAGAGTAATGCAAGCGGTTATTTAGCTGCTTAGATTACTTTTACTGGCTTTGGAATGGCTGAAACTCACTAGGCAGGAAGAGATTAGGGTGTTCTAGTGGCATAAATTTCGCATCTAATTTATGAATATCTATCACATTTTTGGAGGGCCTGGAGAACAAGGACACTGGAAATAACTAGGGACACTGACTTTGTAAACACTGATATTAATATGGCAGTGATCAGGACCATGAATGGCAGTGATCGTGATGCTGGTATGGATTATAGCAGTGATCAAGATGCTGAACCGAGGGGAAACCAGGCTGAACCGAGAGGAAATCTACAATCCCAGCGACCTACCATCCAGGAGGCAAATTTCTAGGAATCCAATCACTGTCTTTTGGGGGATTTTTGTTGGCTGTGGCTTCATTCTGAAAGCCCATCCTTCTCCTAAAAACTGGTGACTCTGTGTATACCCAGTAATAAGACTAAATACACACTATAAACCACTGTCCAATGGGCTTATAGAAGTGACACACACTATATATACCTTTCTGATGCCTCGGGATCCACCACTTGAATCCTAATATTGATGTCATCATACTGATTGGACTTCTAAAATAAATTCACCCTTCCCTTCCCTATTTGATTCAATGGGACAAATCTACCACTGGAATTATCAGTAGACCTGGTTGCAATAGAAGAAAGACTCCCTCCCCACCATTTTAAGGATACATATCGGCCGTAATATTTTTGTGTACTTAGTGAAAATAAGTGATTGTGGTTCTGCAGTCTGTCTGTATGTTGTGTCATCCCCTATTGATCTTCTTGGGGTCTACCAGCAGCTACCCAAAAATGTCCAGAGGAAGCTATTTTCTGCAAAAGGCTTTGACAAGAAGACTTGAAGGAGTTTATGGATTCTACCAACTGATACTTTTATAGAATTAATGGTTATACAATATTTAACCTTAAATCCTATGCTCCTATGTCTACTTGGGTATCTGTTGACATTTTTAATATGTTGTCCTTGTGTGTTACATGTTATATTAACTTTTGTAATAAATCATTTTCTAATTTGTTAAACTATTGCCTTGTGTTGTGCGGGTAAAGTCCGCCATATTTTGATGGAATTTTTTTTTAACTCATTCAATCATTTTGTATAATTAATGGATGTTGGCATAGTGGGTGTCCTTTCTTTCTAAGAATGAAGTTAGATTAATTCCAAGCATCATGTCTGGTCACACTGAGCATGTGTGTGTCCCAGGATAAAGAGACAACATAAGATTGAACGTCGGCAACACAGTGGTAGTAGGAAAAAATCTTCCTTATTGAAAAGAACAAGTAAAATGTTCCATAGCATGACCCACACTGACCCATAGTCTATGAATACGGTATTTTTCTGGAATGAAACACCTTGGGGTAGGTCATGCTGTGAAACATTTGAATCCTTGTTTTTAGGAAGATTTTCTTTTTATACTATCCCCTTGTTGCTGATGTTTGTTCATAAGTATCTACTGGGAAGCCGATAGAGACTGCTAGTCTGGCACAGTGAAGCACAGTGAAGCACCATACTAAATTGTGATAGCGGTATAATCGGCTTGTAGCACCTTCCCTTGTGGAACTGTAAAGAGAGAACATACTGTAGCTAAGTAACCATTCATTATATCCTCCTCTCCTTTCTGTACAGTGGCGAATATACTGCTCCCTAACTATGCACTGCATCTAGCAAATGTACATGGAACACAGCCTGATTGGGGGATCTAAATAATGTTTTTTAAAACCCATGTAAAATGGAATAAACATACAAAACAAGTCTCATGTTTTTAAATTAGAAAAATATTCACAGTTAGGCGCCGTACACACGATCGGATATATCCGATGAAAACGGTCCGCGGACCATTTCCATCGGATATGTCCGATCGGGAGTTTGATCCGATGGCGTGTACACACCATCGGATCAAATTCCCCGCCGCCGGACGGCGCGGTGACGCGGCGGTGACGTTGACGCCGCCGCGTCACCGCCACGTCACCGCACCAGGAAGTAAAACACTTCCGCGCATGCGCCGAATCCATTCGGCAGCGGCGCGGCGGCGGTGGGACCCGACATGTCTGCTGGTAAGTGTACTAACCAGCAGACATGTCGGGCGGACAGATTCCACCCGATAGATTTCAAAGCATGCTTTGAAATCTGTCGGGTGGAGAAATCTGTCCGCTAGCCCATACACACGAGCGGAGATGTCTGCTGAAACGGTCCATCGGACCGTTTTCAGCGGACATATCCCCTCGTGTGTACGCGGCCTAACACCCATTGGATAACTGAGTGTGGTATAATACGTTGAGAAACACATTGCATGGTTTAAATATATTCCCAAATATCAAAATTCTTATTAAATATATTACAAAGCAAAACTGTATATGGTGAAATGATAAATAATATAAATTGTAATAGATAGTGATTTTTTTCCCCCAGGGTTACTGAGTACTGTATGAAAATTGTGTTGTCTTAGAGATAATTTCCCTGCCAGCTTTATTGATTTGAAAATTGACAGTAATGGAATAAATACATGGATAGATAGATAGATATATAGATAGATGGATAGATAGATAGATAGATAGATAGATAGATAGATAGATAGATAGATAGATAGATAGATAGATAGATAGATAGATAGATAGAATAATCTAGAATTAGATAGTTGGCACAAGAACATATTTTTGAACCTAAATAAATGCTTCTTTTTGCAGGTGTCTATGCTTGAAGATAATTGGATATTCCTTCATCTACAAATAATGAGGGTGCACATTGGTTTACTTTTCATTGTGTGCACTTATTTAATTCTTATGATTCACACAACACCCTTGGATAGAACACAAATACATGATGACTGGAGAAAACATTCATTGTCAGAAGATGGTATCAAGGTGTTGCATCGTGCAAAAAGAGGATGGATGTGGAATCAATTTTTTTTACTTGAAGAGTATACTGGTTCAGATACACAATATGTTGGCAAGGTAAGCCCATGCCACCTGTCTTTTAATAACTGTGAAGCAGTACAAAAATAAAAGCATTAATATATACAGTACATATATAAAAAAAAATAAGTGCATTTGTATTAGGTTATGAAAGTTTGTACTATTTTTAGCATGAGAATATTATAATTATTGTATATGACTAATATTATTTATTGCCAACTACTTATTGATGTATTTATTTATTTTCTATTGCACAGCTAAATAGAAATTAATAGTTGCCCTGGGGCTATATATTCTAATGGTCCCATTGTTTACCTTTATATCTTGACATGCCAATTTGAATTGAATGGGATAGAATTGTCTGCAACAGAATATATAGGTGAGGATTGTAATTGCCATATTTGATACAAGTGGTGGGGTCTTCTTGTTTACAACTTAGCATTTGGTTTTAATAAATATGTTAATAGATAGATTCTCTCTTGCTGTATTAAAATCATAATCAACAGATTAAAAGTTCCCCTTTTGATTTTGAAGCAAATTGCCTGAATGGTACAATTAAAAGGAAAAGTAATTTCACTTTTGTTGAGAAAAAAACAAAATCCCCTCTGGGTGATCAAAATGCATTGCATATATATTTACAAACTGTGTTGAAGATTCTTACCTGTTTCTGCTCTAAAGAAAAAGCTGTTTGTTTTTTCTTTTTTTAATTCAATGGGCCTGAATAGGACAGACTTTGTCATTATTAATCAACTGGGAAAAATTAGGGAAGTTGCAGAGTCAGCAAATTTAACCATTTAACCAAGATTCACACATATGTGGGTTGTGTGCTTCATGTTATTGCAGGCATAATTTAAATGGGCTGATGTACCCCTGGGAAATGCTGGGCATTTTTAGAAAAAATACAATTTCATGGAACTGTATGGTGCTCTGGTACTCCATACAGTTTCACACACATTAAAATATGCTACTTTTTATGAAGCATGGTGTGCCAATTAAGAATAAATTACACCCTAAAGATTAAGGCTTTGGGTCAGGAATGCATATGATTATGCACAGATTCTCAGCTCGCACAAGTGTGAAAATAATCTACAAGTAACTAACAGTTTAGAAGTATCTCACGATAAAATGGCATTTTTGTTGCAGAGGATGCCTAAATTCTGACTTGTACCTTAGTGCAGACTTCTTTAAACATCAGTGAGCCAATCACACAAACAGGTAATGATATTTCTAGGGAAGTTCTGTACACATCTATGTACATTAGGCCTCCAGGTTGTCATATCACATTGCATTATACAGAAAACAATAACACTGCAGCTTGAGAAGGAAAAGTAATTTTTAAAAACATAAAATTATAATATGGCTTGGGTAGAAATTGTGTTTGCTATTTTTTTTATGTGCTATATATTGTTTCCAACACAATATATATATATATATATATATATATATATATATATATATATATATATATATATATATATATATATATATTAGAGAGAGAGAGAGAGAGAGAGAGATCTATACATATATAAATATATATATATAAAATATATATATATATATATATATATATATATATATATATATATATATAGTATAGGCACATTTTTATTTTAGGCAGTTTACAGCTTAGCTTACCTAAGCTTTGTTTAAAATCAACATAATTTAAAAAATCTTAAATATTTTTGATAACCTTACAAACTGTAGACATATGACATGGGTGTGTGTTTATGGAAATGTTTTATCATGTTTTATCACTCTTCCAGAAGCACATTTGTGAGGTCAGGCACTAATGTGGATGAGAAGGCCTGTCTCGCAGTCTCCACTCTAATTCATCCCAAAGGTGTTCTATTGGGTTGAGGTCAGGACTCTGTGCAGGCCTGTCAAGTTCTTCCACCCTAAACTCACTCATCCATTTCTTTATGGACCTTGCTTTGTGCACTGGTCAAAATCATTTGGTGGAGGGGAAATTATGGTGTGAGGTTGTTTTTCAGGGGTTTGGCCTTGTGCCTTAGTTCCAGTGCAGGGGAATCTTAAAGCGTCAGCATATTGAGACATTTCGGACAATTCCATGCTCCCAACCTTGTGGGAACAGTTTGGAGATGGCCCCTTCCTGTTCCAACATGACTGCACACCAGTGCACAAGCAAGGTCCATAAAGACATGGATGAGCAAGTTTGGGGGGAAGGAACTTGACTGGCCTGCACAGAGTGCTGACCTCAACCCGATTGAACACTTTTGGGATGAATTCGAGTAGAGACTGCGAGCCAGGCCTTCTCGTTCAACATCTATGCCTGACCTCACAAATGCACTTCTGGAAGAACGATCAAACATTCCCATAAACACACACCCATCTCAGATGTTTGCATGTTTCTACAGTTTGCAAGGTTATCAAAATTATTTAATAATGTTTTAATTACCGTATTTATCAACGTATAACACGCACACTAACATTAAGAGGGAAGTTTCAGGAAAAAAGCTTTCCACAGCCCCCTGCGTATAACACGCAGGCACAGTTTACCCTTAGGGTAAAAAAGTGAGTGTTATACGCCAATAAATACAGTATGTTGATTTTAAACAAAGCTAAGGTAAGCTAAGCTGTAGAATGCCTAAAATAAAAATATATTTTCTGGAGTCTTTTGGTCTGACAGAAGATTTTACAATGCACCTAAATAATATTCCTGCAATTAGTGCATACTGATACTGATAAAGATGGCTGTTCAAAAAAAAAAAAAAAAGAAACGAAAAGTATAAAAATCCAAAATCATTGCTGTTCTGGGTATATCACAGTACACATGCACAGATGTGCACAGAGTAGTCACAGAAAGCAAATATACAGTTTAATGCAATGATATTCAGTCTGGAGCTTTCAGTGGTAAATGCCCATGTATTTGCTACTTTTTTCCTCTGGCTGTATAGTATTTCTTACATGGTGTTGTGCTTGGGGCACACACATTCAAGTGGTTATTGGGTTTTTTACATTTGTTATTTTCATTTTTTTTTACGGCTGTAACATGGTGGAACTCCATCTACTACCTTCACCACTGGTCCTGTGCGCACCACTATCCACTAACACTCGTAAACACAGAAGGCCAGCTTCTGTGTTTTAAAGTGGAAATGCACCTCTTCTGGTGGCTCCTGCAGTGTGTTTATGCACGGTGGCATTAAGGGAAATGTCATGCTTAGCTGCAGCTTGGATGCCAACACCCCCTTTGGGTCTAGCTCTTGCTGCTGGTCAATGTGGGAAAGGTGCAGCGTTGAATGTGAGTGTGTATCATGTGGGAAAATAAGACATGCCTAGTTGCCAATAAACAGATGAAGACAGTGGAGGGGGAAAATAATGCAGGGAAAGGGGAAAAAGAGATCAGAGCTGAGGAGTGGTGTATGTGTTTGGGGGATGCCGTGGTAACAAGCTGTGGAAAATATCAGTTTGTTCCAACCTCAATCCAGTAGAAATGTTATTGGTTACTGTAGTTATTCATCCATATAAGGGCCCTTTCACACGTGCGGACCGTTTTTTAGGTCCGTTTTTTTCATCAGTTGATCAGTTTTTTTGTCAGTTTTTTATCAGTTTTTCGTCCGTTTTTCGTCCGTTTTTCATCCGTTTTTCGTCCGTTTTTCATCCGTTTTTCATCCGTTTTTCCATCCGTTTTTTCATCCGTTTTTTTTTTTTTTTTTTTTTTTTTTAGAACTTTTTTTTAACTACATATTTTGATGAAAAACGGATGTTAGTGGATCGGATGTTAAACGGATCGTCCGCTAACATCCGTTTTTCGTCCGTTCCGTTTTTTTGACGGAAGAAAAATAGGGTTTTCTTCCGTTAAAAAAAACGGAGCTTAACGGAGACGGATGCAAACGGACGTTAGCGGATGCTCATCCGCTAACGTCCGCTATCCCATAGGGATGCATTGCGGTCCGTTTTTCATCCGTAAAAAAACGGACGAACGGTCCGCACGTGTGAAAGGGCCCTAAGCCAGGTTCTATCAAACTTTTTACCATTCATAGAGTTCAAAGTTATAAGACGTTCAAAGGTATAGTTTTTACCACTTTCGATTTCAAGGTTAATAGAAGTGTTGTCTTTCCAGTTGCGGAGTAGTAAGTTCCTAGTTTCTAATAGAATGTGGGTGATCACTGGTCTATAATTTGGTGGGAACTTCTCTATTCCTAAGCGGAGAATCGCTAACGCTGAGTTAGGGTGTGTATAATGTCTGTGAACAATGAGATCGGCTGGAATATTTGATTTCAGAGATTTTTTATGCTCGGCAATGCCAAAACATGTGTAATAAATGTCTTATGCTTCCATAATTTTTCCAGCATTGGGGTGAGGTTTTTGAGTAGAATTTAGCCCCTCTGTAAGGTGTGTAGTGCCATGTACAGTATTTGTTATTTTCATTGTTAAATCCCAGTGTTTGGTGCAGTGAGACGCTTTGTAGATTTTTCTAAATGCTTGTTGCTATTGCTCATTCGAATGAATGATACCTATTTCCGTTTCCCATTTTTGGTTTGCTATGATTTTTCTACATGTCAATTTTTGAGGTTATAAAAAAGGAATACATTTTGTGTTGTTTTTTGACATGGAGTAGAAAAGCCATGCTTTAGTAGGCATCTTTACCTTGGGTTCAGTTTTTAGAAAATGTGAGATTTGTAGGAGAATAGTGTGTTATTTGGCAATTTATCTTCATTCAGAATTTGTTCAGCAGACTGGCTGTCGAGAAGATCCGATACGTGTGTGATACCATACGTATGTACCATATTTTGTGTGTGTTTTGGTTGTCAGGATGGGGATTTTGGCTGCTAGAATGTCAATTGGAAGCTGGTTGTCTATTTCAAATGTCTCGGTGTAATTTTGGGATAAAAGATATTTCCAAGCCTGTATTGATAGCCGAATAGGAGGTGATGGATGTCAGACACCCCTTTGTTTCCAATTGTCACCCATAATGAATGTTTTTAGGTCCTTTGTTGGGATCTGTGTCTTTTATATATCCACCCATAATGGTCTGTCATTCTCATGAAACCAGTGTTTGAGGTGGTCTAGTCTTGCTGCCCATAAGTAGTCATTTGGTCTGGTAAGCCAGCACCTCCAATCCGTTTATTGGAGGTGAAATTGCTTTGGGGGCATCTGGCCGTTTTTCCTTCCCATATACATTTTGAAATGAGGTTGGATAATGTTCTAAGGTAATGTTGGAAAATGTGGGTTGGTAATGTTCGAAGCACGTATAGGATCTGTGGCCTAATTGACATTTTATAGGCTGCTATTTTGCCTAGCCATGAACATTTTTGATGGAGGATGCAGTTGGTGTGTTGCTTTTTTAGGGGGATAACATTTTCTCTGGGGAAGGTTTTGACAGCACAACAGACATAGTTCAGTATTCAATAGTATGTAGTACAGCAGTTAAGAACTTGTCATGGGTAAATCTGGGTAAAACCCTGTTCTGAGTGGAAGGGTTTGGCGAAGATTCTTTTTGGTTGTAAACTGGCCTGTGAGATATTCCCTCCTGAATCCTTTCACTTACAGTACTCTTTTGAACACTGCACTCTGTGCATAGATCACTTCTGATTGCTGCACCCTGTGTGTAGAGCACTTGTGAACCCTTTCACTCTATGCATAATTCACTCCTGAACCCTGCATTTTGTGTATAGAACTCCTAAACCCTGCATGTAATGCACTCCTGAACCCTTCACTTTGTAGTTAGCACACTACTAAACCTTGCACAATGTATGGTACTCAGGCCTGAACCCTAAACCCTCTGTATTATGTGCTCCTGGTTTTATTTAACCACTTCCCATCCCACGGATAGTGATCTAACGGCTGCAAGGTGGCTCTGCCATTCCAGGCGGCCTCCATATGACATCCTTGGCTTCCCGGCCGTCTATAGGTGTGGCAGGCCTGCACCCGACGCATCACTCTGGAGCTGATGCATGTGCCTGGGGGCGGGGTTATCTGCGCACGTCACTAGGTAACCCTGTAGTTTCCCCTTGCATCAGAGAGGGGCAGGGTCACCTGCGCATGTGACAGGTGGCCCCGCCCTCAGCTATATAAAAGCTGTCAGGCTTGAGTGCTTCATTCATTGGGTGCTTCCCGTGGAGGCAGGATCGTGTGTGCCGTATCCTCACTGAAGATCGAGAATGGATTACATCGATGGAGATCGAGAATGAAGTACATCGCTGGAGATTGAGAATGGATTACATCGCTGGAATTCTTTTTTTTTTATTTGTTTATTTTTAATAAAGGACTTATCCTAAGCTGTCTCCTGTGGTTTTTAACATTTTGACACTTTTTTTGTGAAATGGTAGGGATACAATGTACCCCTTACTGGTTCACATGGGGGGGCAGGATCTGGAGGTCCCTTTTGTTAAATGGGACTTCTAGATTCCGATACGCCCCCTGCCCGCAGACCTCCACAACCACCGGGCAAAGGTTGTGGGGATGAGGCCCTTGTCCCCATCAACATGGGGACAGCCTCCCCATGTTGATGGCATGTAGCCTGGTACAGTACAGGAGGGGGGCGCACTCTCGTCCCACCTCTTTTCCTGCAGCCTGACAGGTTGTATGCTCAGAAAAGGGTCTGGTATGGATTTTTGGGGGAACCCCACGCCTTTTTTTTTTATTTTGGCACAGAATTCCCTTTAAGATTTTGAGAAGGACCCCTACGCAATTAAAAAAAAATGGTGCAGGGTTCCCCTTAAAATACAAACTAGACCTGAAGGGCATGATATGGAATTTTGGGGGACTGCCACTCATTTTTTTTTCTTGTTTGGGGTTCCCCTAATATTCATACCAGAACCAAAGGACCTGGTAATGGACTAAGGGGGGAACCGTCCCAACAATTTATTATAACCGCAAGTAGTTTTAAATTATTTTTCCTTTATAAATGTCATTTTGTGCAGAGACTGTTATAAACACTGGATATATGCGCTACTTTACAGGCATACTATACACACCCCCCAGGTACAAAATTATAGGAATATTTCACTTTTATTGTTTCACTTTAAGCATTATTAAACTTGCTGCTCTCGAAAAAAATGCAGTTTTTAAAACTTTTTTTTTGCATTGATACCTGTCCCCTAGGGCAAGACCCAGGTCTCCAAACAATTTTTATGACAAGAACTTGCATATTAACCTTTACAATTAGCACTTTTAATTTTCATGTTCATGTCCCATAGACGTTAACGGTGTTTGCGTGTTCGAACACATTTTTTGCCTGTTCGTATGTTCTGCTGCGAACCGAACCAGGGGCTGTTTGACTCATCCCTAGTAGAGAGAGCACAATCGTCCCAAGGCTTCCAGATGTCATCAATGAGTAAGGCAATAAGATCAGATGTCAGAGCTAGGGCTCTCTCAATCTTCACCATGTTGAACCAACATTTAAGTTGGTCGAGTCTGGCTGCCCATAGGTAATCATAGATGACTACCAGGAGGATGACATCACCTGCGAATAAATTTATTACATGTGGATTAGAACCAAACTGGAGACTTGTAATTAAGGGGAAGAGGGGGCATCCCTGGCGAGTCCCATTGGATATGCAGAAGGGTGTGGATAGCATGCCAGATCTATATACCTGTGCAGACAGGGCCGCTGATAGGGTAGTACAACCAGCCCTGTTGTACTGGGCCAGGCCGGCGGGGGGGGGGGCACAGCTTTGTAGTTAGTTTCTAGCCAAAAAAAAGAATTAGCTAAATAACTTTATTAGCCTGCACCTACTTAGTAAGGCATATAGTACCTTCCTGGGCCCCATCAGGTTAACAGAGGGGCCCAGGAGGTGAGAGCAGAAGAAGGACTTTTTTTTCATTTTTGGACACAGGCAGACAATCCCTGCTCTGCACCAGTGTACCGTTTAACAAACTAAAGTTCTGGTAAATGTTATGAATATTGTATGTATAGAGGTATTTAAATGTATGGAGGTATATATTGCTATTTATATAAGGTATGGCTTGGCTAGGATTAAGGCAGGTTGGGTACCTATTTTACACCTTGCACAATTTGCACCTTATTAAGTTTTGCACATAGGTTGCACCCCCCCCCCTTATTTATTTATTTTTTGTTGGACTTAAGCAATAATATATAATGGGGAATAATGTTCATGGACTTAGTCCTAATGGGGGGAGGAATAACTTGGAGGGAGAGGAGAGGTGGGGTCGAGGTGGGACAGGAATGATTTATATATGATGGGGAAGTAGGGGTTTCATTGTGTAATCCCTTTTGTCCCTAAGGAGTTCTTTGGCTGCTTGTACTCCTACGTACCCCCCTCCTTTTTCTTTGTTTTTGCTTTTTTCTTTCCTATCCCCTTGCCCCCTTGATGGGGTATGGGGGTAGGGGAGGGAAAGGTAGTGGAAGAAGCTGCAGTACTTTAATTAGATAGGCTGGACACTTTACGAATTGCAGGCGACTAGGGAAAATGCCAGTCGCAGGCAATGTCTCATTTTTTTTTCTTTTTACATTTTGAGTTACTAAGGTATAATGAGGGTATTAGAAATGGAAGGTTTAGAATGGAGACAAACTTGTTGCCACGGGAGGTAGCGCTACCACCCTACTTGATACAGATAACCTTTAAGGAAGATAGGAAGCTGAGAGAGTATTGCCCCTGGAGATTATTAAAGTTAGGAAAACATGAGTGAACAATGTGTTTTTATATCCTGGAACGTAAGAGGAATGGGGTCAACCACTAAGAGAAGTCAGATATTTACAATCATCGGACAGACCAAGGCAAAAATAGTATGTTTGCAGGAAACGCATATGACAAAGGATAATTTAAAATATTTAAAGAAACCATGAGTTAATCATATATACCACTCATATCATACATCATACTCAAGGGGAGTGTCCATGTTGATACACGGCTCAGTGCCATGGGAATGTATTAAGTATAAATGTGACCCTAAGGGTAGATATGTATTTATTTATGGAGTTTTATATTCGTTGCCATTTGTCTTGATGGGAATTTATAATCCACCTCATGGGGGTATACAGGTTTTGAAGGAGGCAGTGCTGTTCCTAGCTCAATATCCTAATGCCTATGTGATGTGCATGGGGGATTAAAATATGTTATTGGATCCAACCTTAGACAGACATGGAGGGGCGACCCCTAAACGGGTCAGTAGAGAAAATATACTAAAAAGGCTTTTGGTTGAGGTAGGTTGGACTGACCTGTGGAGAATTAGAAATTCACAGACCCGGGGCGTATTCGTGGTTAGCCCCAGGAGGAAGCTGTTTGTCGCGTATAGATATGGTTTGTGGGAATGATAAAGTTCAACCATTGGTACAATCAGTTGACTACCTACCTCGTGGGGTATCCGATCACTCCCCATTATTGTTCGGATTAAATATTGGTCCTAGGGGTAACAGGCCAACCTGGAAAATGCATCCATACTGGCTAGAACAAATTGGGCCTGATGACCATATACCAGAACAACAAGATATCTTTATTGAGGCACATGGGACCTATGCAATGGATGGTAGTGTATGGGATGCATTTAAGGCATTCCTGCGGGGGGTCTTGAAGTCAACTATATCACACGTTAAACGTGTTAGTAGGCAAGGAGAGGAGGAACTGGCTAAACAGTGTACAAACGCGGAGGATGAGTTTATATCCAACCCCTCGAGTGAAAATCAGGCAAGGTGGGAAAACCTGCGTAGGCTATATAAAGGTCAGATAGAAATAAAAGCAAAATGGAAACAATTCTTTTTACGGCAGACATTTTTTGAACAGGGGAACCAAGCTAGTAGACTATTGGCATTTATAGCTAAACAACAGACATCTTCAGTTATTTCCAAGATACAAAATGAACAGGGGATATTAGTTAGTACAATAGAAGAAATACTGAAATGCTTCCATGAATATTATGTTAAAATGTATGCCTCCTCATTAACGTGTGCAGAGGAGGATATAGTGGGGTACCTGGAGGAAGTAGCGTTCCCCAAACTAACAAGAGAAAATGTGAAATTAATGAACAAGGAGATTACAGAGGCAGAAGTAAGGGAAGCTATCGGCTCGTTGGCAACGGGTAAAACCCCAGGTCCGGATGGTTTACCCCTGGAGGTGTATAGTCGATATGTAGATTTGATAGCTCCAATACTAACTAAGGTATATAGAGAGGCCTTTGTTAGAGGACAACTCCCACATTACATGTATGAAGCAACAGTAGTTTTATTATTAAAAAAGGATAAGGACCCAAGTGAATGTACCTCATATAGGCCAATATCTTTGTTGAACTGCGATTATAACATTTTGCCCAAGATATTGGCCAAAATCTACTATGTGATACTGTTGTTATGTCTTTTTTAATGAACAAACCCATAAGGTCTTTGTGCCTCTATAAAGTTTTATCAATGATTCATTCTTACATCCCAATGTTTGTATTCATCCCTCTTATATTACTGCTACTTATACATCATACTGATATTCTCTGCACCCATCTTCATGTATGTATCCCTTGCCAATGTACATTTTTTTTGTATTGAGACTTATTTTTCAATAAACCGTTTGTAAACAAAAAGATATTGGCCAAAAGATTAAATACTGTAATAACATCTATAGTGCATGCCGACCAGACAGGTTTTATAATTGGCAAATCAACATCGATAAACATTCGTAGAACACAATTGGTGGTACAGATGAAGGAGCATATTCCAGAGACAGGGGCTTTGGCATCTTTTGATACAGCCAAAGCCTTTGACTCCGTAGAGTGGAGATTCTTGCAGGCAACACTGCGGAAGTTTGGATTCGGGAACAGATTTAAGCAATGGGTAAGGATACTATATGCAGCTTCGCGATCTAAGCTATTGATTAATGAGATATTGACCCCATCAATTAACTTATTTAGGGGTAGGAGGCAGGGGTGTCCGCTGTCTCCTCTTCTATTTGCTATTACAATTGAGTCATTAGCTTTACGATTCCGTCAGTCTGAAGAATATAAGGGGATAGAAATGGGCGACAGTACAGAACAGATTGGACTGTATGCAGATGGCATCATATTGTATATGCGAGATACACAGGATACCCTGGGTATAATAGATACATTTGGTAGGTACTCAGGACTTAAGATTAATTGGCAGAAGTCTTTGCTAATGCCAATGCATCGAGAGGGGGAAATGGAGGAGATGACGGATACTCCACTTAAGATAGTGGACTCCTTTTAAATATTTAGGGATCCATATAACAAGACAATCCCAGGCGGCATTGGAGGCCAATGTTTATCCATTGATGGAGTATATTAAAGTGAAGTTGAGGATTTGGAGCAAACTCCCTTTGTCAGTGGTGGGAAGAATACATTTAATTAAAATGGTCCTACTACCAAAGTGTTTGTACATCTTCTCACACTCCCCAGTAGTAGTGCCTAAAAAGTTCTTTAAAAAGTTGAATTCACAATTTATAAAATGTATATGGGCAAAAGGTAGATGTAAAGTAAAGCTGACAACATTACAGCGCCCAAAGACAGAGGCAGGGTTGGCGCTGCCAGATGTCTATTTGTATTACTTAGCAGGACAAATGAGACATTTGCGTAACTGGTTTGCACAGGAACAAAGCTCGGGAGTAGAGAAGTATTTGTTAAATATATTAAAAGCTGAGAACTTTTTGGTAGTACTAGAGACAAAACGTAAACATACACCAGGGGTCAAGATACCGATGCTCTCATTGGTACGATCAGTATGGCGGGAGGTCAAAAAATGAATGGGCTTCAGGGATATCCCTGCTGAGCTATCTATGTGGATAATCCCTTGTTCGGAGAACTATATACATTCGAGGATAGTATATTTTGGAAGCAAAAAGGAATAGAAGCTTTGGAACAGGTATACCAAAGTGGGAATATATGCTCATTTGATTATTTGAAAACACAAAATAAACTAGTCGATACATTCTTTTATAGATTTTTACAGTTAAGACATGTGTTAAGTGTCCAATTTGGTAGTAAAAGTATAGATATATCTAGATTCCCCCTTTTAGGAACTTTGAGAACTCAAGGACCAAAGGGATTCGTATCCAAGTTGTACACATATTTTATGCAGGCCAAGATACGGGACTCTACGCTTCAGATTAAGAGGAAGTGGCAAACGATATGTCCATCTATGACAGATGAGATTTGGGGGGAAGCCTGCAAATCACATTTGACAGTATCACCTGCAAGCAATAATAGATTGATACAGTTTTACATAATACACCAGGTTTATCTTACACCGTATAAACTAAGCCTGATGGGGAGAGTAGTAAATGCGGAGTGTGCAAGATGTCATCTACCACGGGCCGACTTCGAGCACATGATGTGGTCTTGTCTGGGCATCAGTAGATATTGGAGACAGGTTTTGGATATACTATCAGAAGTGGTGGAAGGATGCGTCCCATTTACTCCAAAAGTATGTCTATTGGGGTTAATTGAGAGTCAGAGGTGGAATGTATATACTAAGACTTGTTTACAAGAAACTTTATTTATGGCCCGCAAACAAATTGTACTTGGATGGAAGCAACCTACGCCTCCTTCGAAGGGACAACGGCTTGGGGCGGTAAATCAAATCCTTCCATATGCGAAACTATTGTACGATGGTGGAACACCCCAGAAATATTATAGAGTTTGGGATGAGTGTTTGAACTCAGGGTCAACTCTTATTGGTGAATAAGTAGAAGAGGGGCACTAATAGAAGGATATTCTGATTATTGAAAGTCAGTAAAGAGGGGGAGGGGCTCTGCAACCAGGGTAACGGGGTAGTTTGTCTTTATTGTTTTGTTTCCTTTTTGTTATCTGTTTTTTTTTTCTTTTTCAATGTGAATGTGATAAAAAAAAAAAAAAAAGTTCTGGCCACTGACTGTATGCTTTCCAGGGCGGATGGATTCAATTGTAATGTGGCTCCCTTCCCTCAGGCTGAGACAGTGAGAAAGAATAATCCAGACGCTGTTTCCACAGGCAAGCTATCCCCCCTGCACACACACACTGATGCATCACAGAGACTGAGGCTAAGGTGCAGTCCCCATTGTGGGCTTATGGTCATTATCATTATGATAATCAGAGCAAAGCAGGTGGTGTATGGCTCTGTCAGTGTAACATGCTGCTGTGTGGCTCTGTCAGTGTAACCTGCTGTTGTATGACTCTGTCAGTGTACCATGCTGTTAGGTGCTGGCATTCTTAATTTATAGCTGTACTGTGTGTTACAAACTATAACACAGTACAGACATAACAGTCATCACCCAACAGCATGCATTTGTGCAGCAGTCTTTCAAACACACATTTTTGAGAAAAAAAATCTAATTAATTAAAAATAAATAAACAGTAAAGTTAGCCCAATGTTTTTGTATAATGTAAAATAAGATGTTATGTTGAGTAAATAGATACCTAACATGTCATGCTTTAAACATGTGTGGAACAATTACAATGAAAGGGTAAAAAGAGGGTTGTAATTTATCTAAGACTCAAGACACAAATTGCACTTGCTCTTTGGGTGTGTAGACATATAACAGAGATATTGCAACAAGATGTATCTAGCATGGGGGTTGATGAAGGAGGAAGTTATTCTTAAGGGGTAGATTTGGTATATCATTATGGCAACACCTGCTTTCCCAGTGGAGTCAGGGGCTAAATATGATAATATATATAAGTGGGATTTAAGGGAGAAATTTACCCACAAATGTCTCCTGTACACACATAAAGTCAGCTCCTGAATATATAAACACCCTCAGTGCCAACCATTTCTTCCTAATTGAGTTAAGGCCTTTTGAAATTATAAGGCACAATTTGTACAGATATACAAATAGATTTTCATCAATGCTCTTGAGCTAAGGAGTAGAACCACCAATATGTGTGAAAGAAATATAAATAAATAGAAGATAGAAAGTATAAAAAAAAACAAAATAAATTATAATGTGAGTCTCAAAATGTAACGATTACGAGTCTGGTCTAAGTAAGACACACAAAGAAAAGGAGAACTAAATAATTAACAGTAAACCTGAGCTGTGAAGGCAGAAAGTATAAATAGAAAGTATAAAATTAGAAATAGAAAGAATAAAAAACGAAAGAAATTATAATGTGAGTCTCACAAATTAAACTACAAGTCTGGTCCAAGTAAAACCTTGTACACACGATCGGACATCAAACAAACTTTCCCTTGTATTTTTGTCCGAAGGGAGTTGTCCAGTCACACCCATAGCACACACATGCTTGGACTTTTTCGGCAACAAACATGAACGTAGTGACGTTTCAACGTACTGACAAGAGTTTAACCACTTTCTTACTGGGCACATATACCCCCTTCCTGACAAGGTGAAATTTCAGCTTCCGGCACTACGTTGCTTTTACTGACAATTGCGCAGTCGTGCAACGTGGCTCCCAAACAAAATTTACGCCCTTTTTTTCTAAAAAAATATAGCTTTCTTTTGGTTGTATTTGATCACCTCTGCGGTTTTTATTTTTTGCGCTATAAACAAAAAAGTGTGACAATTTTGAAAAACAATACAATGGGCCAGATTCAGATACAATTACATTGGCGCAGAGTATCAGAGTGTCATGAACAACTTCGGCCACCAGATGGCGCTAGCGGCGCGTTGGCGCGATCGGGACGCGCGCATTCGCGGCAAGGTCGCGAGCGCGATCGCGACATTGCGACGGGAGCGGGCGCGCGCGTCCGCGGCAACGGTGCGCGCGCATCGCACGAACGTCATTCTGGCGCCAAAGGAGGATATTTAAACTTGCTGTCAGCGTTTGCCTCTTGCTGTCCGGCCTACAGCAGTTCCTGAGACTATCTGTATCTACTTACCTGAATCTGTTCCAGACAACCCGGCCTGTTCCTGACTCCGCTTGCCTTCCGCCTGCCCTGACCTATTGCCTGCCTGACGATCCGCTTGCCTTACCCTCTTTGCCGCTGCTGCCAACTCTGTTGTTGCTCCGGGCTGACTCCTGATCTGCATTGCCTACTATACCTGCACCTGACCCGCTAGCCGGCCTCAGACTCTCCTGCTGGGGGCTTACCTCCATTGGACTACGGTACACCTCCCGCTCTGGTGATTCCTGTGCCTCCAGTCATCTTCACCCGCCATCAGCGGATACAGTCCATACTTGCCACTCTACGCAGCACCAAGAGTCTTCTGAAGCCTTCCGGCCCAGCACCTGCGCTGCAACCGGCGCTCGTGCGACTCTGCACTCCCGCACTCCCTGTTCACTCTACCAGGGGGTCCCGGGATCAGAGGAGCAAGGGCAGCCACTCCTTGCACGTCGGGCTCGTCCACCAGGTACGTGACAGTACCGGACAGCCATGACCGAGCCCGCGCAGGGAGTGGATCCTATGCAAGAACTGTGTCGCCACCTGGACGGACTGACCCAAGCAGTCCGTACCCTGCAAGAGGGCTACACGCGTTTGGAAAATCGCGTCCAGGCATTATCTGCTCCCGCTTCCACCTCTGCTGCTTCCGGCACATCCACGTCTCCCTCTGTCATCATGCTACCACCCGAACCAAAGGTTCCTACGCCAGAAAGGTTCTCCGGAGAACGTAGCAAATATCGGGCATTCCGCAATGCTTGCGAACTTTACTTCGCCCTACAACCACGGACTTTCTCTCTAGAAGCCACTAAAGTCGGTTTTGTCATCGCACTACTTGCGGGTGAACCGCAGGCCTGGGCCCATCGCCTGATGGAACAAAAGGACATTGCACTTGATGACCTGACCACCTTCTTTCAGGCTATGTCCTTACTATATGAAGATCCTCATCAGACCGCCTCCGCGGAAGCTGCCCTGCATGCTCTACAGCAGGGTCGCCGGCCTGCTGAGGACTACGTGTCTGAATTCCGCAGATGGAGTTCGGATACAAGGTGGAATGATGCGGCTCTCTGTTACCAGTTCCGCCTAGGACTTTCCGAATCACTCAAGGACGAACTGGCCCGGGTGGGAGTCCCAGAAACTTTGGAAGCATTAATTAACCTGACCATTCAGATTGACCGGCGTCTGAGGGAGCGCAGAACTGAAAGGGCCACGGCCCCATCTCGTCCTGTCTGGATGTTGCCACGGGTACCGACCGTTTCCAATCCAGCTCTATCAACTCCATCTGCCCCCGATACTTCGGAGCCGATGCAATTAGGCCTCCTCCGTCCTTCCCTCACCCCTGAGGAACGCCAACGCCGTAGAGCCAACAACTTGTGTCTGTATTGCGGGGAAGCTGGCCACTACGTGAGGACCTGTCCCGCAAAGCTCCGTAAGTGTCTGTCCACGTCATCTGTTCATCCACCTGTTCCCCCAGGCAATTCCACTCACCTAGCTGTCCCCGTTTTCTTCCAGCTTCCAGACAAGACTATCCAAGTCAGCGCCATTATTGATTCGGGAGCCTGCAGCTGTTTCTTGGATCAAGCCTTCGCCTCCAGACATCAGATCCCTCTTCGCCCTAGGGCTACTGGACTCTCTGTATACTTAGCTGATGGCTCCACATTAAGATCCGGACCGGTCACCCGGGAAACCCAGCCTTTAGCCACCACCATCGCTGGCAACCACCATGAGCTACTGCGCCTGGATGTGATTGACTCCCCCCTGTTCCCTGTCATACTGGGCTTGCCGTGGCTACAGGCCCACAACCCACGGGTCAACTGGACCACGGGAGAGATCAGCTTCCAATCTCCTTATTGCCAACAGCACTGCCTGCAAGTAGTATCTCCGCCTCCGTCCTTACTCTGCATGGACTCTGATCTCGAAACCCGCCAATCTGTCCCTGAAGTTTATCATGACTACCTAGATGTCTTCAGTAAGAAGGGAGCAGAGACCCTTCCGCCCCATAGGTCCTACGACTGCCCCATTGAACTTCTCCCGGGGGCCGAAGTCCCTTTCGGTAGGATCTTTCCCCTAACGGGTCTTGAACTTGAGACTTTGAAGACCTACATTGAGGACAGTCTAAGAAAGAAATTCATCCGCCCATCCACATCACCAGCGGGAGCAGGGATATTCTTTGTTGAAAAGAAAGACCACTCTCTTCGTCCCTGTGTGGATTACCGGGAACTCAACAAAGTCACCATCAAGAACCGGTATCCGCTACCCCTGGTGCCTGAACTGTTCCAACGTCTGGGGGCCGCGGTCATCTTTACTAAATTAGACCTCCGCGGGGCCTACAACTTGGTCCGCATACGTGAAGGGGACGAGTGGAAGACCGCCTTCCGTACCCGTTTCGGACACTTTGAATATTTAGTTATGCCCTTCGGACTTTGCAACGCCCCAGCGACGTTCCAACACTTTGTGAACGACATCTTCAGAGACTTCCTCGACCTTTTTGTAATCGTTTATCTGGACGACATCTTAATTTTTTCCCCGTCCCTGGAGAAACATCGGGGACATGTCAAAAGCGTGCTTGAGCGACTCCGAACTCACGGACTTTATGCTAAGCCTGAAAAATGCGAGTTCGAGCGCTCGAGCATACAATTCCTGGGGCTCATAATCTCAGTAAAGGGGGTGGAAATGGATCCCAAGAAGGTCTCCGCAATCCGTGATTGGCCAGCGCCGATAGATAAGAAGGGCGTCCAGCGTTTCATCGGCTTTGCGAATTTCTACAGAAAGTTCATCAAGGCCTTCTCTAGCATAATTTCTCCAATAACCGACCTAACTAAACAAACTACCCGGTTTCGCTGGACACCAGAAGCCCAGACGGCCTTTGAAGCTCTGAAAGACCTGTTCACCTCTGCATCCATCCTCAGGCATCCCGATGCAAACCTGCCCTACATCTTAGAAGTGGATGCTTCCGAAACGGCGGTCGGGGCAGTGCTATCTCAAAGACAGGGCCCCAAGGCTCTCTTACACCCTGTCGCCTTCTTTTCCCGTAAACTGTCAACAGCCGAGAGAAATTATGATGTAGGGGACCGAGAATTGTTGGCAATAAAGGCCGCTTTGGAGGAATGGCGGTACCTCCTGGAAGGCGCGGCGCACCCAATCTTGATTTACACAGACCACAAAAACCTGGAATATTTGAAGGCGGCCAAAAGACTTAAACCGCGCCAGGCCAGGTGGGCACTTTTTTTTACAAGGTTTTCCTTTCACATCACTTACAGACCAGGGTCCAAGAATACTAAGCCTGACGCTCTATCCCGCATGTATGGTAGTTCTGAGTCTTCCAACCCCCCGGATACCATCCTGCCTTCAGGAAATTTCCTACTACTACAAAGGGACCTATTGCCCCAAATCAGGCAAGCCTCTGCTGTGATTCCCCCTTCTCCAAGTCTGGAACTACAATCTAGGGACGGTTTACTTTGGCATCAGGACAAGATCTTCGTACCTGAAAACCTACGGGTCAGCGTCCTGAGTTCTTGCCATGACCACAAGCTGGCGGGCCATTTCGGGGTACACAAAACTTCTGAACTCTTGCAACGCTCCTTTTGGTGGCCCCAGCTCCTGAAAGATTGCAGGGACTACGTGGAATCTTGCACCACGTGCATTCGAAACAAGGGGAGCAAACTCAGAGCCTGGGGACTCCTGAAACCACTGTCGGTACCAGAAAGACCATGGAGAATGATCTCCATGGATTTCATCGTTGAGCTGCCTCCGTCAGAGGGTTTCACAACTGTCTTTGTGGTAGTAGACAGACTCTCTAAAATGGCACACTTTATACCTCTGAAGGGTACACCCTCCGCCCCGGAGACGGCCAAAGCCTTTATCAAGGAAGTGGTTAGGCTTCACGGTGTTCCTGTGGATATTGTGTCTGATCGAGGGGTGCAATTCACCTCAAGGTTTTGGAAGGCACTTTGCAGCAGTCTCAAAATTGGTCTATCATTCTCATCAGCATACCATCCGCAATCAAACGGGCAGACAGAGAGAACGAATCAGACACTCGAACAGTATCTCCGCTGCTTCTCCTCCTTCTCGCAGGAAGATTGGGTGTCCCTGCTACCCCTGGCGGAATTCGCATACAATAATTCCGTCCACTCTGCCACCAAACAATCGCCCTTCTATGCGAATTACGGCTTCCATCCTTTGTTCTTGTCCAATTCCGTCCCGGAGTGTTCGGTACCCGCCGTCCAGGAAACTCTGACCTTCTTCGACACAAATAATAAGATTCTGCAGGAGACAATGTCTAAGACACAAGAGCGTAATAAAGAAATTTTTGACAGAAAGAGAAGAGGGGAACTCAACCTGGAACCTGGAACTAAGGTTTATTTGTCTACCCTGAATTTAAAGCTTGCATGCCCCTCGAAGAAACTAGGCCCTAGGTTTGTGGGCCCTTTTCCTGTCAAGAGGAAGATAAATGAGGTTGCCTACGAACTTGAGTTGCCAGAAACCTTCCGCATCCACCCGGTCTTCCATGTGGCTCTGCTTAAACCAGTCGTTGCTGATCCCTTCCCTGAGAGGAACACAGGTCCGCCGGAGCCGGTCCTAATAGACGGCGAGGAGGAATTTGAGGTTGAATCCATCCTGGATTGCAGGAAGAGACGCAACCAAGTTCAATTCCTCGTCAAGTGGAAAGGTTACGGACCCGAGGAGAATTCATGGGAACCAGAGGACAATATACACGCTGAAAGACTAATCCAGTCATTTAAAGACTCCCACCCGCTGGAAATATCCCGGTTGGGCATCCGGAGGCTGCCCATTGGAGGGGGGCAATGTCATGAACAACTTCGGCCACCAGATGGCGCTAGCGGCGCGTTGGCGCGATCGGGACGCGCGCATTCGCGGCAAGGTCGCGAGCGCGATCGCGACATTGCGACGGGAGCGGGCGCGCGCGTTCGCGGCAACGGTGCGCGCGCATCGCACGAACGTCATTCTGGCGCCAAAGGAGGATATTTAAACTTGCTGTCAGCGTTTGCCTCTTGCTGTCCGGCCTACAGCAGTTCCTGAGACTATCTGTATCTACTTACCTGAATCTGTTCCAGACAACCCGGCCTGTTCCTGACTCCGCTTGCCTTCCGCCTGCCCTGACCTATTGCCTGCCTGACGATCCGCTTGCCTTACCCTCTTTGCCGCTGCTGCCAACTCTGTTGTTGCTCCGGGCTGACTCCTGATCTGCATTGCCTACTATACCTGCACCTGACCCGCTAGCCGGCCTCAGACTCTCCTGCTGGGGGCTTACCTCCATTGGACTACGGTACACCTCCCGCTCTGGTGATTCCTGTGCCTCCAGTCATCTTCACCCGCCATCAGCGGATACAGTCCATACTTGCCACTCTACGCAGCACCAAGAGTCTTCTGAAGCCTTCCGGCCCAGCACCTGCGCTGCAACCGGCGCTCGTGCGACTCTGCACTCCCGCACTCCCTGTTCACTCTACCAGGGGGTCCCGGGATCAGAGGAGCAAGGGCAGCCACTCCTTGCACGTCGGGCTCGTCCACCAGGTACGTGACACAGAGATACACTACGCCGCCGTATTTTACCAGGCTATACGCCGAATTCTGGTAGATTTTGTCCCTTACGGTACGGCGGCGTAGTGTATTTCTCGCTGCGTAATCGAAATACGCAATTAGGGGGCGTGAAGCACTTAAATTAGGCGCGTCCCTGTGGCGATCGAACTGCGCATGCTCCGTTCAGAAATTTCCCGCCGTGCATTGCGCGAAATAACGTCGTTACGTCATTCGTTGTTTGAGTAGCGTCGTTTACGGACATTCCTATTCCCGGACGACTTACGTAAGAAATAAAAAAAAACGTTGACATTCGACGCGGGAACGACGGCCATACTTAACATGGGCTGTCTAATATTAGACCAGCAAAAAGCTGGTATAATTTTGCGCAGCAAAAAGATGACTAAAGATGGCGTAAGAGATTGCGATTGACGTTCGTAATTTCGTGGATCGTCTGCAAAAACTCATTTGCATACCCCGACGTGGAAAACAACGGGAACTCCACTCAGCAGCCTCAAATTTATTGCAGCGTAGATCCGAAGGCGTACGAACACGTAAGCTAGTCGGATTGAAGCCCGCAGCCGTATTTTCATGGTTTGAGGTTTGAGAGTAGTGAAAAAACGCGCGTAATTTGAAAGTACTCCAGTCTAACGCGAGTTAGACAGGAGTAAGGGCTCTGTGAATCTGGCCCAATATTTTTTACTTGTTGCTATAATAAATAGCCCAATTAAAAAACAAAACAAAAAAAAAATACTTTTTTTTCTCAGTCTAGGCCGATACGTATTCTTCTACATATTTTTGGTAAAAAAAAAATCGCAATAAGCAACTGGTTTGCGCAAAAGTTATAGTGCCTACAACATAGGGGACAAAATTATTATTATTTTTTTTTTTTTACTAATAATGGTGGCGATCTGCAATTTTTATTAGAACTGCGACATTATGGCGGACACATTGGACACATTTTTGGCGCCATTCACATTTATACTGCGATCAGTGCTATAAATATGCACTAATTACTGTATAAATGTGACTTGCATTGAAGGGGTTAACACTAGGGGGTGAGGAAGGGGTTATATAAATATGTTCACTGGATAGTGTTCTAACTGTAGGTGGAGGGGTGTGACTGGGGGAGGTGACCAATCTGTGTCCCTATGTACAAGGGACACAGATCGGTCTCCTCTCCAGAGACAGGACGCTGTCTCTGTGTGAGCCGGCAATGAGAGATGATCTCAAATGTTTACATAGCCGATGTGATTGGCTATTTACCGCGATCTGTGATTGGCTGTGTCCAAGGGACACGGCCAGCACAGAAGTTCCCCGCTGCGCGCTCGGGAGCGCGCGCGAGGAACGAGGTAAGGGGTGGACGTCAAAAGACGACGTCCCAGAGATTCAGAGCCCCCCTGCGGCCGTAAATAGTCGTACGGCTGTCGGGAAGTGGTTAAAAGAGGAAGTTCAATTTTCCAGCGTCACCCTTTGGGCTCCATCTGCTAATCGAGAGTTAGTAGAGGTTTCATCTGTGTGCATTCGCGATTTTCAGTTTTGTGCAATTTTGTTCATTTCTGAACGTCCGTTCGTCAATCAGACATGTTGCGCAATGGGGTCGTGCTAACTTGACCCACAAATTCATGTAACCAAAATACACTAATCCAAAGTATAGACATTTGTTTTTACTCCATCAGTATCACCGGCAAAGCAGCTTTTAGTATTATCACATTATAAAGAAGAAGAGAATGTGCGCTGCTTTTCTTGATTTCAGAACTTGCCGCGACAAATGTCCTCTTTCAAATACGAATGCTAGTTTTACCAGACAGAACCCCTTCAGCTGGTCTTTGCTTCTGAGCATGCGCGTTTGTACTTTGTACAAAAGTCCGATTGCTTGCTGTACATAGGGTCGTACTAGGCACCATCGGACTCTTCTTAATGTAAAGTTTGTCCGTTTGCAGACCAAACTTTTTGTCTGATGAAACCCGAAAAACTTTGTCCGATGGAGCGTACACACGGTTGGACTATTTTGAAAACGTGCTCATTTTGAAGTTTGTTGGCAAAAAGTCAGACCGTGTGTATGGGCGTTTAGACACACAAAGAAAAGGAGAACTAAATAATTAACAGTAAACCTGAGCTATGCAGGCAGCTTGGAAAACCATTACAGGGTGTCCCAAAATAACCCCGGGAAACAGGGGTTCGTTTCCCTAGGTGTTGTCAGGTGGGAAGTAGAGATGTCGCGAGCATAACATTTTCCGTTTGCGAACGGCGAACGCTAATTTCTGGCCACAATAGTGATGAAAAAGTTGTTTCAAGGGGACTAACACCTGGACTGTGGCATGCCAGAGGGGGGTCCATGGCAAAACTCCCATGGAAAATTACGTAGTTGATGCAGAGTCGGGTGTTAATCCATAAAGGGCATAAATCACCTAACATTCCTAAATTGTTTGGAATAACGTGCTTTAAAACATTGGGTATGATATTGTATCAATCAATCAGGTAGTGTAAGGGTTACTCCCACTTCACAGTGACAGACCAAACTCTGACAGACCAAACTCCCCGTTTACCGCATTGCAAATAACCGCAAACAGTCCATTTGCACAACCGCAAACTCCCCATTTGCACAAGGTTGTATACCAAGCTAGCCATGTCACGTTCCTTGTCCTCATTCACGTCATTGTCATGGATATGCAATAGTCTGGCAGCTTACCTGTCTACATCTGTCCATTAAGAGGCCTGACCCTGTTCTGGTTACCTTCTTATTTCCTCTCCTTCCTGTATGGCCCCACCCAGGCCATCCCAGGAAGTCTATATTAACTGTTGCACTACAGGCCTGCAGTGCTGTTCATCAGTGTTGTTTGCTTAAAGGATCACTAAAGGACACTTTTTTCAGCTAAATAGCTTCCTTTACCTTACTGCAGTACTGGTTTCTTGTCCTTATTGTTCATTTTTGCTTTGAAGTTGCTGTAATTCTGCTGTGATCTCCACACTTCCTGCTAGTCTGTTTCCTTATAACCACAGTGCTGGGAGCTTTCTCACTGTGGTCTAAGATGTCATTACTGTGTGTCTAAAACTTCCCAGAACCAATCAGATTCATTTTAAATACAAAACACTGCCGTGGATTTGTTTGTTTTTGTTTTGTTTTGTCTATTTCTACTTCACAGAAACGTGAAGCCAGTTCAAAAGTGAAACTAACCTGCAGGCACATTATATGATTGATTTTTATCTATTTTTAATCATTTTGAAAAGAAATCAGTTAACTTTTATGTCTCTATACACTGTAAACAGTCATTTCAGCAAAAAAAAATAAAAAATTCCTTTAGTGACCCTTTAAGTTCTTGTCTGCAGTGTGCTACGATTATCTTGCTGTGTGCCGGTTTTGGCTCGTCCCTGACTTCTCCTGTTTGCCTGTGCCCCTTACCTTTTGCCTGTCCCTCGGTTACCCCTGTCTGTCTGTTGCCCTGACCCCGGCTTACCCATCACTAGCATTTTTCCTGCTTGCTGCTTCCCCTCTCTCTCTGCGGAGTGTGACCTAGGGGATCCCAGGGGTCGCGACCTGGATCAAGCTGCGGCAAAGGCCATCCTCACCACTAGAGGCTCTGGTGAACACAAAGCTGGGTCTTAGACTCCGTGCCCTGGGCGATCTTGGGTTCACGCTTCCTCTCTGATAGCAGCAGTCGGCTATAAGGTTCACTACCCTGTGGTGCATCCCTGACCCCAACGGTGACCTGACAGTCATTGAATGTCTCTTCCTCCACCCAGCCACGTACAACACCAAGGGTCCCTGAAAGGTGACAACAAGCCCCCTGGGATGCCTGCTGTGGTTGGTCTTCCACCTCCTCAAAGCCACCTTCCTCCTCTGACTCCTCTTCTTCAGACTCCTCCCTCTGCATTGCCGCAGGTCCAGCAATCAACGGCGACAAGGCTGCTTCTGGTGGTAATGGTAACCACAACTCGTCCTCTTCATGTTTATCTATGGCCTGATCCAGCACTCTTCGCAGGGCAAGCTCCAGAGAAAACACATATGGGATGAGGTTGATGATGTTGCCTTGGGTTTGACTGACCAGGTTTGTCACCTCCACAAAAGGACACATAATGCCGCGTACACCTGATCATTTGTTGCGATGAAAAAAAACGACGTTTTTTAAAACGTAATTTAAATTGATCGTGTTTGGGCAAAACGTTGTTTTTTTGTCTTAAAAAAACGACCAAAAAAAAATTCCAACATGCTTGAATTTTTTGTGTCGTTTTTCAAAACGTTTTTTGTGTCATAAAAAAGTGATGGTGTGTGGGCAAAACGATGTTGAAAACGATGTTTTTAAACCCAGGCATGCTCAGAAGCAAGTTATGAGACGGAGCTTCAATGGAAAAGAGTGCCGTTGAACGTGGTGTACGTCACCACGCTTTACTAGAGCTTTGTAGAAAAACGATGGTGTGTACGCAACGTCGTTTTGGAAAATGAAGTTTGAAAAACGTCATTTTTTTTCATGATTGAAAACGTCGTTTTTTTTCATCGCAAAAAGTGATCGTGTGTACGCGGCATGAGCCTACAGCCATTGTGCATGAGCATTCAGTAATGCGGCCAAAAAAATACCCAGCTCCACAGAGGCTGTCCTCTTTTTTTTAAATAAAAAAAAATCTGTTCGTAACAGTTTAATCTCTGTTTTGTCCCCTATCAGGGGCCGGTGTATGTAATAGATTTTAGGAACCGGGAGATGGAAAAAGATGCTTGGTCGGTCCTCTTACTTCCAATTTGAGGCACTGCGCGTACGGCTTGCAATGTACTGTGCCACCAGATATGAGTGGTGTGTTTAAGTAGTACTATCCCTATCAGTTTAATACCTGTTACATCCCCTATCAGTGGCCGGTCTATGTAATAGATTTTAGGAACCGGGAAATGGAAAAATATGCTTGGTTGGTCCTACTTCCAATTTGGGGCACTGCGCGTGTGCAATGCAATGTACTGTGCCACCAAATATGAGTGGTGGCACTGGGCAAGTGGGCACAGTATACGCTGTGAGCCTGACACACACGCTGGCAGGCAGCTGACTGCTATTCTATTACAGTCAAAATTGTTTCGTTTTTTTTTAAATGTAATCTATTGTGACACCAGATATGAGTAGTGGCACTGGGCAAGTGGGTACATTATATGCTGTGAGCCTAACACACACGCTGGCAGGAAACTGCAATTAGATTACAGAAAAAACAAAGCAGACTGATGTACTAGCCCTAAAAAGGGCTTTTTGGGATGATGTCAGGATGCTGTTCTTACAGCAGAGATCATATGAGTCTTTCAGGACTGGAGTGGACACTGAATACACTGGCCAGCTATCA
Source organism: Rana kukunoris (assembly GCA_029574335.1). Lineage (NCBI taxonomy): Eukaryota > Metazoa > Chordata > Amphibia > Anura > Ranidae > Rana > Rana kukunoris. The sequence goes on along the minus strand of CM056053.1, from coordinate 252,454,877 downwards.
TTTTCCCTATTAAATCAGCAGCAGCTACACTGTCCCTCCTCTCACTAAGACTGCAGCTTCCGAATGATTCTAAAATGGATGCTGTCTAGGAGGTGGGAGGGTATGGGAGGGAGGGTATGTTGCTGATTGGCTGGAATGTGTCTGCTGACTGTGAGGTACAGGGTCAAATTTGCTCAATGATGACAAATAGGGGGCGGACCGAACATCGCATATGTTCGCCCGCCGCGGCGAATGCGAACAAACTATGTTCGCGGGGAACTATTCGCCTCAAATTTTGTAAGGCCTCGTACACACGATAGGATAGCCAGAGGACAACGGTCTGATGGACCATTTTCATTGGTCAAAACCGATCCTGCGTAGGTCCCATAGGTTGTTTAACCTTCGGTTAAAAAAAAAAGCCAACTTGCTTTAAAATGTAACTGATGGACGCCTAACCGATAGGTCAAAACCGATCGTTAGTAGGCACGACCATCGGTTAAAAATCCACGCATGCTCAGAATCAAGTGGACACATGCTTGGAAGCATTGAACTTCTTTTTTTCAGCACGTCGTTGTGTTTTACGTAACCGCATTCTAACACGATCGTTTTTTCAACCGATGGTGTGTAGGCACATCAGACCATCAGTCAGCTTTATCGGTTAACCGATGACAACGGTCCGTCGGACCATTCTCATCGCATGGACTGATCTTGTGTACGAGGCTTTAGAGTCCAGATTTTGCTGAAATGAAACATGTGGTGTTGGAGTTGGCAAGAACAAAACTACTTCTGGAAGAGGCTGCAGGCCTAGGTCTTTAATCACTTCAGCCCCGGGAATGATTTACTTCCTTCATGACCAAGCCCTTTTTTGCGATATGATACTGAGTCACTTTAACTGACAATTGCAAGTTGTACACAAACAAAATTGACGTCCTTTTTTTCCCCACAAATAGAGCTTTCTTTTGGTGGTATGTGATCACCTCTGCATTTATTTTTGCACTATAAACAAAATAAAGAGTGAAAATTTTGAAAGAAAAGCAATATTTTTAACTTTTTGCTATAATAAATATCCCCCATAAATATATAAAAAACAAATTTCTTCCTCAGTTTAGGCAGATATGTATTTAAAAAAAATCACAATAAGCGTACATTGATTGGTTTGTGCAAATATGGGATAGATTTAAGGCATTTTTATTAGTAATAGCAGTGATCTGCAATTTTTATCATGACTGCGACATTGTGGCGGACAAATTGCGGACAGATTGTATACTTTTGACACTATTTTGGGACCATTGACACTTATACAGCGATCATTGCTATGAAAATGCACTGATTACTGTGAAAATGTCACTGTTAGGGAAAGTTTAAACATGGGAGGGGCGGGGGGGTCAAGGGGTTAAATGTGTTCACTGGATGTGTTCTTACTGTAGGGTGATAGGCTCACTACAACATGACAGAAATCACTGCTCCCGATCACTGGGAGCACTAGATTCCTGTCATGTTGCTAGGCAGAACAGGGAAATGCCTTTTTATTATAGACATCTCCCCATTCTGCCTCTCCATGACACAATTCAGGCTACCTGGTGGACATCAAATAGATGATAACATTCTGAAGTCTGGTTGGGAGTTTAGGGTCAAGGTACATGTGTGCATAATCCATGTGCCAGTCAAAGTTGGTATATTCGGGTATTGTCAAGGTGGTAAATAGGTCCATTAGATATGACTGGAGTTAAGAGTCTAGAAGAGATTCACAGTTTCCCTGTACAATATTTGCAAATTTAGTTGTCATCCCTGGTTTTTCGACACCCTATTGTTGGAGTTGGAGCTGATAAACTTTGTGCTTTAGGCATAGATTATCTTCTTCTAGCACATGGTGATACTGAACCAAATCTTTGAATTTGGACTCTAGGTGGTCTGTAAATTTCCCTATTAAGGTTATCTCACCCCCTCCTGGGCAATGTTGCCCACTTCCAAAGAAATAGAATGCAACTGAGTATGCAGCTTTTCATCCAGCACTTCAGTGGTTAAATATAGAGCTGTGGAAGAGGGAGCGATAATAGGCTATTTTTGTACCCTGCCCTGATAGCTATTTCCTCCAGCCAGTAATCTTCTTTGAAGCAGCATAGGATATTTCTTGAGAAATTGCCTTCTCTGTCTCAGTGACTGAGAGCCATATGTGGTCACTCAAAATCAAATGGCGAGTCTTGTGGCCTCTCTACTAGGTTGGTAACTAGAGACTGAAGGACAATTGGAATTTGGTTGTGTACTATGGATTTCAGGGTAATCTCAAATCCGTAGGTTTCTTTGGCAGCCCCTGTAATCAAGATCTTTTAGTTTGCGCTGCAAGGCAATCAAATGATGATGATAGAACTGGGTACCATGCTGCTGGAGAGCTTGGATGTCTGAGACATGGTGACCCGCTGCACGTCCAACCTTTCCTAGGGGATCAGGACACCACGCAACTCCTCCTTGAGCTCCAAGACAGCATCTGTGAGGGCGATCTTGATGGCTAAAAAAAAGATTGCATTGCTATTTTTGTTTACATGTTATACATTTTTGTTTTAGCTTAATAGTATTGTATTCTTGTTTTGAAGTTGATACAGGTTCTTATTTTTAATTAATTGTAGGTTTAATAGCACTTTAAGAAAATTGGAATTCTTCTTTATGTTTTTTAGAATTAAAATACAGGTGCTGACAAATGATACTTTACCTGTTAAATGTATTGGCAAATCATACTGTTGAAAATGTTTAAACAGTAAGAAAATTACTCCTGATATACAGTATACAGCATGTCTTAAAAGCATAGTTTAGCTTTGTTTTATATATTATTATTATCATTTGTATATTTTTTTATCAGTTAGGTGGGATGTTTTCTGTAGCTATATTTGTCAGACATATTCATAGGTACCTATAGCATTTTTTTTTTTTTGGTTTTAAGACATTAATTCTAGGTTTTCTTATCTTTGGAATAAATGTGTGATTTCTAGTAGATATGCTTAATGCACATAATTCTGTTGGAAGGACAAATTGTACAGCAATCTTTTAGTTTTAGTTTTTTTTATATAACCCGAAACCCGAACAAAGATCTCATCTTTAAAATACAAAAGGGTTTCTTTGCAGTAAGAGCTGTGAAAATGTGGAATAGACTCCCTCCAGAGGTGTTTCTGGCAAGTTCAGTAGATTGCTTTAAAAAAGGCCTGGATTATTTTGCAAATGTGTAGAATATAACTGGGTACTAACATTTATAAGTAAAGCTGACCCAGGGAAAATCTTATTGCCTCTTGGGGGATCAAGAAGGGTTTTTTCCCCCTGTTGTAGCAAATTGGAGAATGCTTTCCTGGGGTTGTTTGCCTTCCTCTGGATCAACTGTGGTTAAAGGATTGTGTATATGGGATTGTATTTTATTTATTTTTTTGGTTGGTTGAACTAGATGGACTTGTGTCTTTTTTCAACCTGACTAACTATGTAACTATGTCGTTGAATACAAGCCAACTTATTTGCCTAAATCCATTTTCATCCTCCTGATTCAACTACTGACAAATCAAAAATAAAACAGTTTGTGAAGACTGAATTATTACTACCTATGTATTTTAATGGTTAGTAATCAGACACTTAGTTCAAATAACTTTAGGTTGCAAAGCTTTCTTAAGACCTATTTATAATTATTCTGGTATTGAAAGTGAAACATATGAGTATTTGCTCATTTTCAATATTTATGTTTAACAATGGGCCAAAACCACCCATGTGGCAAAGGTTAATTTCAGTGCAATAAGCTTTTGTAATGTAAACATAAAGAAACACAATTGCAAGTATGTGTCATTTTTATTTTATTACACAGAAGTAGGGATGAGCCGAACACCCCTGGGTTCGGTTCGCACCAGAACCTGCGAACAGACCAAAAGTTTGTGTGAACTTTAGAACCCTGTTAAAGTCTATGGGACTCGAACGTTTGAAATCTAAAGTACTAATTTTAAAGGCTAATATGCAAGTTATTGTCCTAAAACGTGTTTGGGGACCCGGGTCCTGCCCCAGGGGAGTGTTTGGGGACCTGGGTCCTGCCCCAGGGGAGTGTTTGGGGACCTGGGTCCTGCCCCAGGGGACATGTATCAATGCAAAAAAAGTTTAAAAAAACCTACCGTTTTTTTAGGAGCAGTGATTTTAATAATGCTTAAAGTGAAACAATAAAATTGAAATATTCCTTTAAATTTAGTACCTAGGGGGGTGTATATTATGCCTGTAAAGTAGCGCTTGTTTCCTGTGCTTAGAACTGTCCCTGCACAAAATGTAATTTCTGAAGGAAAAAAAGTGATTTAAAATCACTCGTGGCTATAATGAATTATGGGATACCAGCAATACAGAGAAAAGTAATTCATAAAAAAGTAATGCATTGGGGTCCCCCCAAATTCAATTACCAGGCCCTTCAGGTCTGGTATGGATTTTAAGGGGAACTCTACCCCAAATAAAATAAAAAAATGCCGTGAACCCCCACACATTTTTTTGTTTATGAATGACTTTTCTCTGTATTGCCAGGAGCCGACAATTCATTATAGCTGCGAGTGATTTTAAATTACTTTTTTTCCTTCAGAAATTACACTTTGTGCAGGGACAGTTCTAAGCATGGGAAACAAGCGCTACTTTTCAGGCATACTATACCCCCCCCCCACCCACTACAAAATTTAAAGGAATATTTCACTTTTATTGTTTCACTTAAAGGAATTATTAAAATCACTGCTGCCAAAAAAAACTGCAGTTTTTAAAACTTTTTTTTGCATTGATACATGTCCCCTGGGGCAGGATCCAGGTCCCAAACCCTTTTTAGGACAATAACTTGCATATTAGCCTTTAAAATTAGCACTTTTGATTTTTCACGTTCGAGTCCCATAGACTTTAACAGGGTTCTAAAGTTCACACGAACTTGCCGCGAACACCCCAAATAGTTCGCTGTTCGGCGAAACAGGCAATGTTCTAGTCGAACATGAGTTCTACTCAAACTCGAAGCTCATCCCTACACAGAAGTATGTATTTGAACCTTTTACAAAGGATGAGTATACAGGTGATGTAACATAAGGCAACACAATAAAACAACTGGTCATTATACAACAAGGACTTTTAAGTATTAATTGATTCCTTAACTGATCTGTATAGGGGTAACCATAGACACAAGATATATAAAAAATAGCACCATGGAAGGCGCATGCAAGGGGCTCTGGAAGATGGATGTGTTGACTCAGAGCTCCGTCCCGCTCCGGTTCTTCAATGCTCCCTATAGCGAGCAATACAGCACAATCCACCCCAGCTAGGCAGCCTAACAGGTGGTACACCCCGGGAGCAAATTACATGACCACGGGGTCGATCAGGCACGATTTGCGGGCATAGTTTGCTGCGATTCCGGAGGACACTGAGAATCCCAAGATGGCGGCGGAATGACAGCCTCATGAGGCGGCGCATACAGGGCTCCCTGCTCTGGCAGACTGGCAGAACACACATAGGGGAGAGTTATGTGATGCACCTCCCGACACCCCACCATCCAGGTGTCCGGCCTTACCAGCCTCCATGGAGTCCCTCCCTAACCAGACCGTGGATGAACTCCTCATGTCACCCATGACAGCCACCTCATTGGGGCCTAATGTCACACTGCCAGGTGCAGGATGACTTCCCTCACAACCACATGACTTAGCATTTGTCTTGCTAAATTCACTGAGATGCTAGACAGGGGTTTGGCCCAGACAGCGGCAAAAAATTACAGTGTTTATAAAAATGGATCTGCAGTCCCTGGGCACCCGCATTGACCCAATAGAAAAAAATGGATGCCACAATAGCCTGAAAAAAACAGAATACAGACCGTATACTGGACCTTCATGAACAACTGGATGCTCAAAATTGATGACCTCAAAAATAGGTCTAGAAGGTATAACTTTCGAATCAGAGGCTTGCCCAAATTTATTACAGATTTGCCAGCAGCTGTTTATTGCCTCATTAAAGAAATTATCCCAGATATCCGCTCACACAGGCTGGAACTTGATCAAGCTCATAGGGCCCTAGGGTCCCCCGGTCAGATGGACTACTTTGAGACATTCTTGTCTAACCTCACTTTTTTTACAGTGAAGGAAGACATTGTGAAAAGGGCAAAATTCTCCTCACAACTACAGATCTTGGGGCACCCAATCCAAATCTTTCGCTGACATCTCCACCTCCATGATCAAATGCAGGTGGGCGCTCAAACCCCTACTAGCAGCACTCACTCAGAATATCAAATATTGGTGTCTATTCCCCTTCGGCCTTAAATTTTAGGTCAATAACAAGCCCTATAGATTCTCCACATTTCCTAAAGGAGAACATCTACTTCAGAAGTTGGGTATAATTTCCAGGGATCCTCCTTCTCCGATGCAAACTTCATCATCTAGCTCTTCCAAGCGCCCTTCACCTGCTAGCCCACATACCACTGTTTGGCAAAAACCCAAATTCAAAAAAGCTAATGAAGGCCTTCTCACCTGAAATGATTCAGGGACACCAAAACCGTTTCTTCCTCTCCTTTTTTACATAGGATGGGTACCTACAATCCCAGTATTTTCTAGGATGACTACTTCTTGATCCCCGCTAACACTGTGATCCACTGCTCATGTTCCTAATGCGGCTTCTATTTCACTACTCTGTAAAATCAGTTCATCACCCTCTGGAGAAGATACTTTTTTTTCCCCAAGAAAGCAGCCTCCACAATAGTCTACCCTATATGATCTCCGTAACCCAAGGGAACATTCACGGATCACATTTGCCTGTCTATCACTCTATGCAATCCTGCAGGCCTTGCTTCTACATGACTATGGAGCATAGGGGGGTATATCAGTGATCTACCGGGCACTTGCCATGGTAGACTCAAAGACCCCCTTTATGCTGGAATGGGAGAAAGACCTGGGACAAACCTGGAGCTTAGTTGACTGGCACAAGGCATCTTTCTCATCATTTAATATATCACTAATTGAAGCAAACCTGAAATTCATGATGAGATGGTATCTCGTTTCACTGAGATTAGCTAAAATGTTCCCGTCGTCTGCCGCCCCTGTGCTTCAGAAATTGCGGACATGCTGGCTCAATGCTACACATATAGTGGGATTGCCCCAAGATCAGAGGTATATGGAACAACATTTTTCACATACTTCGAAGAATTATGGGCATCCCCATACCGCAGCTGCCCCAATTAGCACTTCTCAATTTCCCAATCACAGCCACTTTCAAACTGATGCAGCGCTTTATTATGTTTATTTTCCTTGGAACTAAAATAACGATTGCTCGAGCCTGGAAACAACCTTGCGTCTCATTTCATGCGATTGAAAGAAATATCTCCTGGATCATGGCCCAGGAAAAAATGATAAGCATATTACAAGACACTGATAAGAAATTTGCGGATTTCTGGGAGCCATGGGCCCAATATATGCAAATAAAACGCTCCTCATAATATGGACTATACACCCGGGGTAGGGGCGACTCTCATTTGGTCACTAGGCTTCCCCTTCTTCTCTGATCCCTTTTCTCCCACTTTTCTTTCTTTTCTTACTTCTCTTCTCTGCTACCAAGATTCATAGTCCTCCTGCTTTCACAAAGAATTACATATCTTGACATAGCGACTATTCTTGTCATATCTTCTTTCTATGGTTATGTGTGCAAACTGCTGTGTTCAGATCCATAGAAAGAAAACTCACAAGCGGTTGCATGTCGAATGTTATGTAACACACTCCATCGATTAGGATACTCCCATACGGACGACTCCTGAGATTTTCAGCTCTGTATCTGTGTCTCTGTCTCTGCTCCTGTCCCCTCCACCTCTATTTGTATATGTAAAAAATGATAAATGGCCGCTGCCAGCCCTGCATTATAGGTAGGCATAGCACACTATATACGTCTTTTATAAAAATTAGGTTTGTAAATACAGATTTAGCATGATCTTCAGGCCTGTCACGTGACTCTTGGCTGGTTTCCAGGGATACTGCAGGAAGGGTTAAGCTGCCATGTGATTTGACATCAGAGGGAGATCTTGGCCCCTCCTGCAGTGTCCATGTGTTGGAGGTATACAGCAGCAGTCATGTGACTGGCCTGAAGATCGTTCTAAAGCAGTATTTACAAAGCTTGTTTTTTTAAAAGACAGCTACAGTGTACTATGCCTGCCTATAATAGAGGGGCTGGCAGTGCTTTACATATACAGGTTAACAAACACTTTAATTCACCTATTACATAGTTTTGGTAAGTCTAAAGGAAATTGTACAGAAAGTGTACATTAAGATAACATAGTGTATGGACAGCTTTATACAAGTACATATAAAGAACTGGTTAGAGACACTCAGCTGTTAGCCCCATTCACATATTTGCATAGTGGGGACCCATATATTTTTTTTTTTTGGGGGGGGGGGTGTTTTAGAGTGTTTTCACTCATTGTGCATAGGGTAGCCCATTCTCTTGAAAGGGCTTCCCTACGTAGGACAAATACCCCAAAGAAGTTTCAGAACTCTTTTTAGAAGAGAGGTTGCATTTTTGTTGCTACACTTTTTGGTTCACATCATTTTTTGTATGGCAGACATGTTTTCTACCCACATTTGGGGTTCCATTAGCATTGAATGGCAATGCAAGGGCAATGGGTAATTATGTTATCTTGTGCTATATTGTTTGTAATACCTCAGCAGGGTGTGTTGATAATCTTCTGTTGGGTGGCCATATACAATCTGATTGTGTTGCCACACTGTGTAAAAAAAATTAAAGCTATAAATTATTGTTGCGCCTATACCCCTAATATCAAGTGTGCATAAAGTAAATCCCTGATCTTCAAATTATAAAAATACATGATATCCTATAGATGCACAATCCTGTGCTGTTAGTCACTTTCTCCACTGCTCTTTCTGTGACTGAACGAAGCCTTAGCAACACATTGTCCAGCACCAGTAAATTGTAACCTCCCAGGCTCTGGAAACACATTGCACAAACCTTTCTGCAAGGCCTCCGGAAGATGTTTCATCCTCTGCTCACTCTGCGAAGGCTGGATAAGTTCTGCAACCTTACCCTTGTAATGTGGATCAAGAAGGGTTGTCAGCCAGTAATGATCCCTCTCCTTGATACTACAAATCCTAGTGTCCTTTTGCAGGCTTTGCAGGATCAGGGAGGTCATGCAGCGTAAGTTTGCAGAGGCATTCAATCCTGAGTCTTCTGGGTCACTAAGGATCATATGATCCGCAACCACCTCCTCCCAGCCACATACAACTCCATGGGTTTCTGGGGACTGAAAACAATCCGTTGAAAACTGATGCTAATGCTGAGTGTTATCCTCCTCCTCCATGCTGACACAATCCTCCTCCTCCTCTTCTTGTGATCAGAGGGCCTGCAGTATTACTATCTGGATAAAGGAGGCCTTGAGAGGTAAGGAAGTCCTCCTCTTTCTCCCGCTGTTCTGTCTCAAGTGCCCTGTCGATTATTCCACGAAGCGTGTGCTCCAACAGGAAAACAAGAGGGACAGTATCACTAATGCATGCACTGTCACTGCTCGCCATCCTCGTGGCCTCCTCAAATGGTGACAGGACAGTGCATGCATTCTTGATCAGTAGCCACTGGCGTGGAAAAAAAAGCTAAGCTCCCCTGACCCTGCCCTGGTGACATACTCGCACAGATACTCATTGATGGCCCTCTGCTGTGTGTGCAGCTGCTGCAGCATTGCCAATGTTGAGTTCCACCTGGTGGGCATGTCACAAACGAGGCGATTCTTGGGCAGGTTGCATTGCCTTTGAAGGTCAGCCAGCCGAGCACTGGCAATATATGACCAGCGGTAATAACCACAGACTTTCCTGGCCTGTCTCAGGAGATCTTGTAAGCCCGGATACCTGCTCAAGAACCACTGCACCACCAAATTCAGGATGTGAGCCAAACAGGGAACATGGGTCAAGTGTCCCTGTCGGAGGGCAGAGAATAGGTTGGTACCATTGTTGCATACAACCATTCTTGGCTGAAGCTGGCGTGGCGTCAACCACCTTTGAGCCTGACGCTGCAGAGCTGACAGAATTTCTGCCCCAGTGTGGCTCCTGTCCCTTAAGCAGACCAACACAAGCACCGCATGGCATCTTTTTGCCTGAGTTCTTGCGTAGCCCCTTGAATGCCTATGGAGCACCACTGTTTCAGAGGACAAATCTGCAGAGGAAGAGGCAATAGAGGAAGAAGAAGAGGAGGTGGTGGAGGAGAGAGCTGTGGCAGAATCACCATTAGCATTTTGAAGACGTAGTGGCAGAGCAAGCTTCAACAATACTTAACTCTGTCCTGCATCTTTCCCAGTTCCCAGTGTGCCGTGAAAGAAAGGTAACATCCCCGTCCATGCCTGCTGGACCATGGGTAAGCAGTAATATGCACCTTACTGACCGCCCTGTCCAACGAGTCCAAGACATTGTGTTCCACATGCTGGTAGAGAGCTGGATGGCCTTCCGTTAAAAAAGAAATGGAGTTTGGGAACCTGCCACTAAGGTACCGCACATTCCAAAAATTCACGAAAGGGGGCAGAGTCCACCAGATGAAAAGGCAGCAGTTGCAGTGGTAGCAATTTGGCCAAGCTAGCATTCAGACGCTGAGCATGTGAAAGCTGGGACCAAATTTCTTTAGACGATTTAGCAACTAGGGTAGGGAAATTTGCCTGCTAAAATCGGATGGTGTTGTACCACTAGCAGGTTGGCCGCAAGTACCTATTTCTATACCTTCATTCCTCTCAGTGCAGGTTTCTGAGAGGAATGGAGGTATATTGGGGTTGGTATTGCATGCTTGATACACTTCAGACATAGGTTGCAGCAACGGTGCAATCTGCTGCACACGTGTCAAAAAAGGCCAACTCCAAATAACTTTGTAAAATATGTGGGGAGTTAGCAGCGCCCTGCACTTGCTTAGCTCTGCAATGTGATGCAATAGGGTGGCTGCCCTTAAGCTGCCCCCTGGAGGGCATCCTGCCTCGTTGGAGATGTGCCTACTTCTCCTCCTCTCTTCTATCAGACACTCATGTAGAGTCAGTGACCTCATCATCCCCTCCCTCCTCGTTACTGGAGAAAACGTGGCTGTATGCTGCAGCTGGGGGAACATGACTGCCAGTTTCTTGTCCTTCTTGGAAACCCTCTCTCTAGGCTCACGTTACTCCCTTCCACAACCTGGGTACCATCATCGAAACCTTCAAATCACTGTGTATCCTCCTGCAGCATGCACCCAAAACTGTGGTCGAATAGTTTGGTGGACTCCTCCGTGCATGATGGTGGGGCTAGGGAAGGAGTGACTGTTGATTAGTGTTGCTCACGAATATTCGTATTGCGAATATTCGGCTCGAATATGGCATATTCGAGTATTCGCGATATATTCCGAATTTCGCGGTGAATATTCGCTATTTCAAATATTCGTATTTTTTCAATTTTTTTTTTAGAACAGATCACATCCTAGAGATCCCCATCGACGTCTAAAAGCATTGCTGGTATGATTAGAGACCTTGGGCCGAGTAGCTGCAGCGATCATTTTATATTGCCGAAAAATCGCAATGCGATTATTCGGCAATAGCGATATCGCGCGATTATTTTCTCCGCCCTATCTTCTGCCTCAGAGCGATTATTTCAGTTTCATTTTTAAAACAGATCACATCCTAGTGATCTCCTTCGACGTCTAAAAGCATTGCTGTTATGATTAGAGACCTTGGTCCGAGTAGCTGAAGCGATCGTTTTATATTGCCGAATATTCGCAATTATTTTGTATTGTAATATATCACGAATATTCTGAGCCAATCAGAGTGCTCCATTCCGCATTTCTCGAAATTTTGCAATTATTTTGTATTGTGAAATATCACGAATATTCTGAGCCAATCAGAGTGCTCCATTCCGCATTTCTCGAAATTTCGCAATTATTTTGTATTATAAAATATCACGAATATTCTGAGCCAATCAGAGTGCTCCTTCCGCATTTGCCGAATATTCGCAATTATTTTGTATTGTAATATATCACGAATATTCTGAGCCAATCAGAGTGCTCCATTCCGCATTTCTCGAAATTTCGCAATTATTTTGTATTATAAAATATCACGAATATTCTGAGCCAATCAGAGTGCTCCTTCCGCATTTCTCGAAATTTCGCATTCGCATTCGCAATAGCGAAATTTCGCAATCATTTCATTTCCAAAAAATATCGCAAATATTCGCATTTAGCGAATATATCTCCAATATTCGACTATATATTCAAGATATATCGCGAAATCGAATATGTCATATTCTGCTCAACACTACTGTTGATATAGAGCCGATGGAATAAGCCGCTTTGGCAGCTGCATTGGCAAGCAACCTACTCTGAGCCTGGGTGACAGAGGATGAGGAGGATGAGGACAGCTTTGTTATCCATTACACCAACTCTTCTGCATGTTGTGGCTCAATAACATGAAAAAAGGACAAGTGTGCCCCACATCCACGTGCAAAGGATGCACCTTGTCAATGACCAGCACTGTTGACTGTAGACACAGAGCCTGCTTGCACTCTTTTAGTTAACGTCTGCGTCTCCTTGGCAGCCTTCCGGACATGCTGTAAATTTTATTTAGCAAAACCATGCTACATTGTATTGTGTACTGTGTACACCACCAGAAAAGTAGTAGCAACTGCACTAGGGGTGCACTGTATTGTGTACACCACCAGAAGTGTAATAACAACTATGGGTGCACTGTATTGTGTACTGTGTACACCACCAGAAAAGTAGTAGCAACTGCACTATGGGTGCACAGTACTGTGTACACCAACAAAAGTGTATTAACAACTATGGGTGCATTGTGTACACCACCAGAAAAGTAGTAGCAACTGCACTAGGGGTGCACTGTAATGTGAACTGTGTACACCGCCTGAAGTATATTAGAAAAAGTACACCAGGAATGGCCTGCAGTCAGATATAGGCTACACTTGATGCAGACAGTGTGTATATATATATATATATATATATATATATATACAAGAATGACTGTATATACAGTAAATACACTGCAGCTAACTGAATAATCTGCCTGCCTGTTTAATCGAAATCACACTCTCTCTCTGTCCACGCCAACAACACACTACACTAGGCCGACATGCAGGCAGCCTTATATAGTGTGGGGTGTGGACCTAGTCCCCCTGAGTCATGATTGGCCAAAGGCACCCTGCCTTGGCCAATTATGGCTCTCTTACAGTAGGTGACCGCGATATTGTGTCAATCTCGCTCCCTTTCTCAGCGATATTGACCACCTACGAGCCCCATCGCGGGAGCCAGCACCGAGCCTTCTAGCTGCGATGGGGACAATGCCGTCATAGAAGCGACGGGGATCCGACTTGGATTCCCGCCAATTCTACACACGGCGTTTGGTATGAATACTGAGGGGGAACTCCCCGCCAGATTTTTTTTTTAAATCTGGCATGGGTTCCCCCCAGGAGCATACCAGGCCCTTAGGTCTGGTATGGGTTGTAAGGAGACCCCCCCTATGCCAAAAAAACGGCGTGGGGGTCCCCCCACAATCCATACCAGACCCATATCCAAAGCATGCCGCCCGGCCGGTCAGGAAAGGGGTGGGGACGAGTGAGCGCCCCCCCGCTCCTGAGCCATACCAGGCCGCATGCCCTCAACATGGTGGGGTCGGGTGCTCTGGGGCAGGGGGGCGCACTGCGGCCCCCCCACCCCAGAGCACCCTGTCCCCATGTTGATGAGGACAGGGCCTCTTCCCGACAACCCTGGCCGTTGGTTGTCAGGGTATGCAGGAGGCTTATCGGAATCTGGGAGCCCCCTTTAATAAGGGGGCCCCCAGATACCGGCCCCCCACCCTACGTGAATGAGTATGGGGTACATCGTACCCATTGACCTGCAAGCAAAGTGTAAACACAAATAAACAACACCGGGTATTAAAATATTTTATTAGTCTGCTCCGGTGCCCCCCTCTCTTCTTTAGCTCTTTCACGAGGGGGGGCTTGCTTCTTTGACGTCTTCGAGTGGGGGCCGCTCTTCTTCCCGCCATCTGGTTCTTTTCTGCCGCTGGAGGGGTCGTTTTTTATAAAAGCGCCCCCCCCCCTTGCGGGCTTCCTCTGACGTCTATGGGGGGGCCACATACTGTAGGACATACTGTATATTACACATCTAATTTCTTGACTATCTATTACACTTTTGAAGACAATGGAAATGCTCACACAATCACCCAATTTTGGAAAGCGAACACCTCAACATATATTCTATGAGGCATAATGAGTCTTTTGAACATATAATTTGTTCACAAGTTTTTGGAAAATGTGGAAAGAAAATTAAAACGCATTTTATTTTTTTTACACAAAATTGCCCATTTATAAGATATTTTTAACACACAGCATGTACATACCAAAAAGTACACCCCAAAATACATTCTGCTGCTCTTCCTGAGTATGGTGATACCACATCTGTGTGACTTTTACCCACCCTGGCAACATACAGAGGCCCAACATGCAGGGAGCACTGTCAGGTGTTCCAGGGGGAAACATTTCACATCTAAATTCTTGACTCCATATCATACTTTTGAAGGCCCTGGAGCACCAGGACAATGGAAACACCAACACAATTACCCCATTTTGGAATGCAAACACCCCAACATATATTCTATGAGGCATAATGAGTCTTTTGAACGTGTAATTTTTTCCACATGTCTTTTAAAAAGGGGGAAAGAAAATTAAAACACAGCTTTAGACAAGTTTTTTGAGTACTGACAGGCATTAATAAGGTTCAACTGATAGGGTGGCACTGATGAACACTCATTGATGGGCATTAATATGCACTTTTGGGCACTGATGAGTAATGTAATGGCACTGATTAGCGCTAATAGGGCACTTTAGTTTACGTATGAGCACTGTGGTTGCACCTTTGAGCACTGTAGTGGCACTGATGAGCACTTAAGTGGCACCGATGAGCCCTCACTGATGGCACTGTAAGGCACTGATGGCATTGTAGGGCATTGATGAGTTGAAAGAGGGCATAATCCAACCCATCCTGAAGAAACCCACCCTAGACCCCAAGGATCCACTCCACCGCCGTCCCATAACAGGCCTAAATGTACTCTCAAAGGTAATGGAAAAAGTAGTGGTACAACAGCTGCAACAGCATCTAGATACCCACAAGCTACTTGATCCATTTCAATCGGGTTTCCGTCCGGGACACGGGATGGAAACTGCATTGCTCAAAATATGGGACGACGCTCTTGAGGCCGCAGATTAAGGATAATCTTGTCTTCTGGTTCTGTTGGACCTAAGCGCAGCTTTCGACACCGTAGACCACAAACTATTATTGACACGGCTAGCTGAAGTAGCCTGAGTCGCAGAAGGCGATTTATCTTGGTTCTCCTCTTTTTTAGAAAACCGATCGCAAACAGTGAAGTTAGGACAATTCACTTCTGAGAAACGCACAGTATTATGCGGAGTCCCTCAAGGATCGCCTCTGTCACCAGTGCTGTTTAACATCTATCTTCATCCTCTTTTTGAGATTATCAGCAGCCAAAAACTGCTTTACCACTCATATGCAGACGACACACAACTGTATTTCCGCATTGGCAACAAAAAGGATCACCACCTCAATCTAGAGACATGCCTCTCTTTGATAGAGGACTGGATGACAAAGAGTTATCTTAGGCGGCGTACACACGATCGGATATATCCGATGAAAACGGTCCGCGGACCATTTCCATCGGATATGTCCGATCGGGAGTTTGATCCGATGGCGTGTACACACCATCGGATCAAATTCCCCGCCGCCGGAAGGCGCGGTGACGTGGCGGTGACGCGGCGGTGACGTTGACGCCGCCGCGCCACCGCAACGTCACCGCACCAGGAAGTAAAACACTTCCGCGCATGCGCCGAATCCATTCGGCAGCGGCGCGGCGGTGGTGGGAGCCGACATGTCTGCTGGTAAGTGTACTAACCAGCAGACATGTCGGGCGGACAGATTCCCACCGGATAGATTTCAAAGCATGCTTTGAAATCTGTCGGGTGGAGAAATCTGTCCGCTAGCCCATACACACGAGCGGAGATGTCTGCTGAAACGGTCCATCGGACCGTTTCCAGCGGACATATCCCCTCGTGTGTACGCGGCCTTAAACTCAACGGAGCGAAAACAGAACTTCTCCTGTTTCACGCCAAGCGTAGGAATCAACCTGCAACAACATGGATACCCCCGTCCATTCTGGGCAAAGTCATCTCCCCTAGCGCCAAAGTCAAAAGTCTAGGGGTCATTTTTGACTCCTATATGACAATGGACGCACAAATAGGGTCAGTAGTCAGCGGATCCCACTATCTGCTGTGCCTACTACGCAGACTTACTCCTTTCATCCCCTAAGAAGACCTAGCGGTCGTGGTGGGAGCAATTGTTAACTCCAGACTGGACTATGCAAATGTCCTTTACTTCGGACTCCCCAAGTACCAAATCGCTCGTCTGCAAGTCGTTCAGAACACGGCCGCCAGACTTGTGACTGGGAAAAAACCCTGGGAATCAATCTCACCTTCACTGAGAGCCCTTCACTGGCTGCCAGTAAAAGACAGAATTGCTTTTAAAGCACTCTGTCTAACGCATAGATGTATCCATGGGAATGCTCCCCATTATCTATGCAAAAAAATAAAAGCTCACAATCCCAATCGCGTTCTGCGATCCACCAATCAAAACCAGCTCCAGATTCCGAAAGCCAAGTACAAGTCCAAAGGAGAAAGAAGATTCGCGATCCAGGGTCCCAGACTATGGAACGCTTTACCAACCAGCATTCTGTTGGAGGAGAATTACTTAGCGTTCAGGAGAAAGATCAAGACTCATCTCTTTTGATATCAAAGGAGACAGGAACAACAAGCGCGATTTAGTTCACATGTGCCGCGCTATATAAGTTTCCATTCATTCATTCAACATGGCATAAGATGGAACTTTGTAAACGTACCCCTCATATAGCAGGGGTAAATTTGTGCTTACGGAAACGACGTAAACGACGACGAGGCGGCGTAAAAACGTTCGTGAATCGGCGTATTAGGCTCATTTGCATAGGCAAATGAGAAATCAACGTTAAGGCCACCTAGCAGCCAGCAAAGTAATTACATCTAAGATCCGACGGTGTAAGTGTTTTACACCTGTCGGATCTTCGCTGTATCTATGCGTAAATGATTCTATGAATCAGACACATTGATACCCGGGGAAAAAAACAGAGATACGACGGTGTTTCCTGCGATACACCGTTGTATCTCTTTTGAGAATCTGGCCCATTGTGTTTTTTTTTAAATTGTCGCTCTTTTTTTGTTTATAGCGCAAAAAATAAAAAACACAGAGGTGATCAACTACCACCAAAAGAAAGCTCTATTTGTGGGAAAAAAGAAAATACATTTTGTTTGGGAGCAACGTCGCACGACCGTGCAATTGTCAGTTAAAGCGTCGCAGTGCTGAAAGCTGAAATTTTGCCTGGGCAGGAAGAGTGTATATGTGCCCAGCAAGCAAGTGGTTAAGTGATCACTTCATCATTGGATGGCAGGCTGTCATATGATGGCTCCAAGAACTAGGCGGCCATTCTGTAGTCAACATTTGACTATAGCACGGTCAGCAAGTGGTTAAACTATGGAAATGTAATTTAGCATGATGATTTTTACATTTTAAATATTTTTATTGAAATTTTACATGGAAAGTATAACATTCAATAACAAACATGTCATCGACCAACACAGTCTACATTCAAAGTTACAGAACAACCTAAGAAAATATGATCAAAAAAGGAAGAAAGGAACGGTCGCTTGTAGCAAGTGAGAAGTACTGAACACAAATCTAATGTACGCTAGTGTTCCCCATAATATCGTGTGGTCAGTTTCTTTAGGTCTGTGGGGACGGGACCCTCCCTTTCACAGGAACATCCAATGGGGTCCCACCTGATATCATCTGCGGCCTCTGCGGAGTAGTTCTGTAAGGAACACTAGCGGGGACGGCCACTCATGCTGGGAGTTGTCCAGCCCACCACCCCTTTGGGATCACACTGTGGCGGTGCCCGACCTCCTCCAGGCTCTATGCCCCCCCCCCTTGTCCCCAGACCTTCGACTGTCTAGCCCCATAGCAAGCCTGGACTGTCTCTTCATCATGCTTCACAGAGGGACAATCCAATAAGGAAATAGCTTAGGTACCTAGACTGTTCTGAGTCCTATTTGCTACACCAGTTCAGGGGCTTGAGTTCCCCATCTCAAATAAAAAGGAGAGTGGGAGCAGAGTGTCCCCGAGGGAGAAAGAGGAGGGAGGGAGAAGAGGAAGGGTGGTGTATCAGGTGAAACCAGTTATCTACTTTTGACACCCGGGTAGAGGGAAATTTTGCAATAGGAGGCCCAGTGTACCCAGATCGCTTCAAATTTCCCCCTTTTATACTGCAGTTTTGCCACTAGTTGTTCCTGTGCCATCACCCAGGAAATTTTTCTCATAGCCCCCTGAAGGATACTGAGGGTGTTTTCCACGCCCTTGCAAGTATTATTTTAGCTTCCAAGAGAATATAGAAAGTTAGAGCTTGCAGGGTACTTGAGATCAAAGGCATGTTGTGGTTTAAGAGGGCTATAGTGGAGTCTGGAGAAACCGTGGAGCCTGTTATCTTCCTCAGGGTGTGGAACACCTTTTTCCAGTAGGACCTAATTCGGGGGCAGGACCACCAGATTGTGCCCTCCAGATCGCACCCCTTAAAACACAAGGGAGAAGCTTCTGGGTAGATCCTTGCCAGCCTAGAGGGGGTATAATACCACCCAGTTATACATTTGGCTTTCATCAGGGAGATATTAAAAATGCCTTCATAGGAGTTTTGGAATGCTTCGCACCAGATAGCAGGTTCCCATGATTGTTCCGTATACATTTCTCAGGCCCGGGCATATGGTGGAATACTGTCCTTATCCCCCAGGGAGGAGTAGATTAAGGAGATACCTCCCCTCTGATCCATAATGTTGGAGTCAGGCATTTCTAGGTTCGTTCTACAGTGAGTATGATAGATTTTGAAGCATACTGAATAAATGAATGAGGTTAATAAAAAGTGTTGGGGAACTTCAGACTGTAGGATACTTTTAGGCATTTTAGATAGCAGAAAATATGCAATTATCATTAGACTACTGTATATGTTAAATGGTAGTATTTACTGATAGTAACACATACAAGCTCTTCACTGTATTCTCTGACCACACTTAACTAGCCTTAAAATTGTTTGAGTAGCAACAAAATATGGGGCTGAAGCAAAGCAGCCTAAATATTTATAATTATGTTCTCCATGTGGCAAGCCTATTTCCTATTGGAATGTTGGAAATGTTTCAATAACGTCTTATACAATCCTATGGCCAATATGCAATGGATTATATCCTATACATGTGAGAGAAGCTGTCCATTATATGCTTTTAAGTCCTTTTAATGGAGCCATCTAATCTAAAAATGTACACAGTGGACCACTGATATATACATTTATTTGATCTTCCTAACAAACAGGGAAAAACAAAGCAAATTCTAAATCAATTATGTTAGCCTGTGATGAATTTAGAATCCACTTACCAAATTGTAATCTCAAATTATAATGTATTATAGCTTCCTGTCACTATCCTCTCTTTAAATTGCGAGACTGTAAATTGTATTATGTTTTATTGGAATGTTGAAGCTGAAGTAACATACAGTTAATATAAAAAAGAAGTTTGAGGCTCTAGATCATTAAAACTAGTGTATTAGACACAGTTTGAGGCCACATAATGTTTTTGTTATTATTATTGTTATTAATATTTCAACATATATATATATATATATATATATATATATATATATATATATATATATATATATATATATACCTGTGTATATGTGTGTGTGTGTGTGTATATATATATATATATATATATATATATATATATATATATATATGTTTATCCAATGCAAAAATATGTTTACTTTTATTAGGGAATGGTTTAACCGTTTCACTACCAGCTAAGTACGGCATACGGACCTAATTTCTCCTTCTGCTATAAGCTCGTGGTCACTTCAATGACCATACACATATACCAGAATTGTTCAGCAGTTCATCCTTCTTCTTCCACCATGCACGGATTACCCCAAACCAGATACCCTTAGAAGTCAGCATCCCCCTCTGCCACTCCCACCTGCTTCAGGAGCTGCAGGACCTTAGAGGGGAGCACAGTATGATCACCCCCTGTACCGGCCCCCTCACCTCCGATCCATCCCTTCTCCAGCAGCATCCCTCCTTTACCTCCTGCAGCTACTGACCAGTGAGCTGTCAGGCTAGAAAGCATGGAGGGAGGGGAGCAGTGTGGGTGAAGTTAGGCTTGGGTAAACATGTATTTATTCTACTGGTCATTTCCTTTTTAGAAAATATATGGTTTGTGGGGGTCTTTTACAAACTCTTAAAGCTGTAAGTGAAAAATAAAAACCTCCCGATTTTTAGAGAAATTTGGTTATTTATAGTTTGTGCACATTCAGTTATCACCATTTTGCAAAAAGGTGCAATTTAAATTTACAAATATTTGTTATTTATTAACTGAATACATATTAGGAATTTAGCATGACTTAAAATAAATGTAGAATTAGCTGTCATTGTGTCTGCTAATAATGATTTTAATGTATTTTTACCCAAAAATTGCTTTGATAAACAATTGTGCAAATATTGCGGGTCCTTAAAAATCAGTAGCACCTTCCTTTTATTTAACTAGTCCTATGCTTTGAGAAAATATATGCTTTTAGGGGTCTTTAACAAACTCTGAAAGCTGTAAGGCGGCGTACACACGATCGGACATATCCGATGAAAACGGTCCGCGGACCATTTCCATCGGATATGTCCGATCGGGAGTTTGATCCGATGGCGTGTACACACCATCGGATCAAATTCCCCGCCGCCGGAAGGCGCGGTGACGTGGCGGTGACGCGGCGGTGACGTTGACGCCGCCGCGTCACCGCAACGTCACCGCACCAGGAAGTAAAACACTTCCGCGCATGCGCCGAATCCATTCGGCAGCGGCGCGGCGGTGGTGGGAGCCGACATGTCTGCTGGTAAGTGTACTAACCAGCAGACATGTCGGGCGGACAGATTCCCACCGGATAGATTTCAAAGCATGCTTTGAAATCTGTCGGGTGGAGAAATCTGTCCGCTAGCCCATACACACGAGCGGAGATGTCTGCTGAAACGGTCCATCGGACCGTTTTCAGCGGACATATCCCCTCGTGTGTACGCGGCCTAAGAGAGCAATGAAAACCTTCAGATTTTTAGAGAAATGTAGTTATTTATATTTTTGCATATGTTCAATTTTCACCATTTTGCGAAAAGGTGTAATTAATACAGGTTAAGGAATTTTTACAAAATGTGCTGTGTTTATATCTGCTAAAAATAATTTTAGAGAATTTTTAGCGAATATATTGTTTTGATAAACATCTGCACAAATATTGCAGGGTTTTAAAATCAGTAGCATCTTCTTTTTATTCTATAGGTCATGTGCTTTCAGAATTATTTTTTTTGTTCATTACCAAACTGTGAAAGCTGTAAGGGCAAAATGAAAACCTAGAATTGTTGCATCTGTTCGATTTTCACCATTTGGCAAAAAGACACAATCTAACATTTACAAAAAGTGGGTATTTATTAACTCAATACAGGTTAGCTTTTATATTTAGTAGGAGTTTTGTAAAATGTGCTGTGTTTTTATCTGCTAATAATGATTTTAGTGTATTTTAAGCAAAAATATTGTTTTGATAGACATTTGCACAAATATCAATGTGCCCTAAAAATCATTAGCACCTTAATTGTATTTTGCTGGTCATGTGTTTTTAGAAAATATATGGTTTGGGGGGTCTTTAACACAATCTGAAAACTGTAAGGCAAAAATATAAAAGCAATGAAAAAATTGCAAAAAAATGGCCTGTGCCAGCTAAGTTTCAAAGTGGAGCACTGGGCTTGGCAGCAAATACTCCCTATAGTGGGCACTTTAAGCACCATAATGCGTTCAATGCTGGAACGCATGCGGCGCTTGCGCGATGACGTGATGCATTCCAGCCTGAAACACGGAAGTGCGCCACACACAGCGTTTTGTTTGAATTGCTGCAATGCACTGCAGCTGGATACTTACCTATAAAGGCATTCTTTCAACTAAAGAACTTTGTTCTATTATTGTCGGCTGTAGCCGGCTAGGCTACCAGCCTTTATAGGCTTTGGAGGCATCCACTATTAACACTACAGAGGTACTACAGCTCCCAGCATTCCTTGGACGGCATCACTCCCCATGCTGCAACACCGCTTCTGGTATCAACTACACCTTTAGTGCTGTTGCACTTACTACAACCTTAAGGCCTTGCTGAACATCCTTCACCACAGGATCCCTAGTACCTATACTGAAGCCAGCAAAATGGATAAGTTGTTATTCTGTTACTTGTAGTGCTATAGCAAAACCTGCTACTTATATATCAGCTATACAATTGCTATTGCTTATCATGTCTATTGCTGCTCTACATATCTAGGAGATACTGTTGTCTTATAGGACTGTCTGCTAAGGAATATGTTAAAGGCACATCTACACTCAAATACCCTGAGCTATTCACCTCTCATATATAACTAATGGTTGTTTCTACAGCTCCTAACTACTATATGTACTCTCAAAGTACCTGAGCTATATTGCCTCTCATACGTTACTATTAGTTGCCAGTACAACTCGTGTATTATTACGTATACCCTAAAGTACCTGAACTATATTACCTTTCTTATGCAATCAGTTGTCGCTACAACGCATATTTGCTACGTGCTGACATACGTGCTACTTGTATATGGGCACATGCCCTAAAGTTGCGGAACATGTTCACCCAAACTTCCTATGCTAAGGGTTGACGTATTGTATACCTTCTACCTTAAATCGCCTAATGCACGACGCTATGTAATACTCATAACCACTAGCGTACAATTGTGCAATACAACCTTTTGGAACATAATATAATTTTAATCGCTAAGCTTTGGTTGAATGTTGTAATGCGTCCATGCTTAGTAGCTCAACGCCTTTCTTTATGTGACACAGAGATGATGTATAGATCTCCCTAACTCCTGTTACGAGGAGTGATGCCTGGGGTCCAATACTGAGTTGTTGCATAGAAAAACGCATTGATTTCCTTGCTAACTGCAGTTGTGGTTCACTCCTTTCACCAGTGCTGTTACACCTGCTCATTTTGGGGTGTGTAATGTGGGGAAGATGTGCTCTGACTGTACGGGTTGTTCGTGTGTGAAGGATGGAAGTCAAAACACTTCCTGCTTCCTCCATAATACTCAGCCAGCTTTGCGCTTCTCTCTGAGATGGTGAATCAGAAAGTGAGAATTCTGTCACAGATCGCCAGTGAGGCGCCGAGATCGCACCTTCATAAACTGGCCATTTCTGTGACAGTCAGTTACAGATTCTCACTGTGCTGCGATAATCAGTGGAGACCATGTTCTCTGCTGATTACCTCAGCTTCATAAACTGTGTATGACCTGAGATCAGCGGTGAGACCCGGGATTGCTGCTGATCTCAGTTTTATAAAAGAACACCTTTAAATGCAGATTATACTCACCTAAATTTCTCTTGATAATGGCTCCTTTAAACTCCTTCACTGCAATACTCCTGGAGGGGGGTGGAGTTGTAAAATGTAATGCCAATACAGGTCTGCTGTATGTGCTGATAAGATAGAGCAAAAGGGAAGACCTCATCTGCTCTGCTGCAGCTCCTTCACTATCCTGTCACAGGTTAGAAACACAGAGGGTACCAAGATGTTTTGCGAAGTTGAAGAAGAGAAAATTTAGAACTCCAACCTGAAAGGGCTGTCTGGTAGGGCAGTGTAAATCTGTGGATTGGCTGGACAAAATTACTAACTATTGGAAGTTAAACAGAAAAACAAACAAGACGCCTCTAAGTGCAGAAGTATAAAACTTTTAATATCTCCTAAAGGGGTAAAAAACACTTACAAAATAGTGGATGAAACAGGCATGTAGCAGGTAAGTGCATCCAGGAGATGTTCCAGTGGCAGGGCAGTCCCAGTTTGTGATGATAAAGCTTTCAGGAAAGTCCACAAGATAACAGCCGTCTTGTGCTGTGAATGTTTACAGGACACAATAATGCTGGAGCCTGGGGATGACGTCAGAGGAACGAGACAGAAACCAGCATGGAACACAAACAGGAAGTGGACAGGAAGTGTGTCATAGATGCGTGACGCGTTTTTAAACAGCTCATTGGTTCCTTCTTCAGCCAGTGAAGTGCTGCCTAAAGTGTGTGAAGATTTTCTACCCTCTCCAACACAGACTTTATCTGTCAGGATTCAAATGCTTGGAGCGCCCTGGATTTACAAATTTTTTCTGGATCCATTGGAAGTTAAATGAATTTACATATATATGTACTTCAACTGTATGTTTCAGTGTTTCCTATAGTTTAGCTTAAAGCACAATTGCATTGTTCAGGGAAATAGTAAATAATAAGACACTACTATAAAGATTCCTTATCAATGCCCAGAACTTGCTAGTTTAACATATAACAACATGTTGTTTTATCCGCAGTAATATGAATTCATATAATTAATGAATTCAAGCTTAAAACTTTTAATGACCTTAAAATTAATGTTACTAAGCCTATTAAAAAATACTAGTAAATGTATAGTAACAGTGAACAAAATAAAAACATATATAATACTATCAAACACTAAATATGATGTTGATTCTTTTCAGATTCTTTCCTAAATTCATACCTCATTGTGGGAACTCATAATGCAAACTAGACAAGGCTCTGTGGGAGACTTAAATTATCACTGAATCTATTTTAATTCCAAGAAAAGACTTCATCAATAATGTGCACTAGACACATGTATATAAAAATTACACCAAGCAGATTATATTCTGAGCCAAATTTATAATCGTTACAGTATTAGACATTTTCTTCAGTAACTGTAATTGTTTGGCATTGCTTCTAAATATTAAAGAGCACTTACAGTGCACCTTATGCCTCTGTAGGAACATGAGTTGTGTGTTCTAAAAATATTTATTAATTGCTGCAGTTTTACAGGATCAATACCATTTTCTAGCAACATTTTAACATAACAATTTAAAATTACTAATTTTTGGTGAAAATATAACAAAATACATCACGAGAAGTATCACTACATAAATTATTAATGCACTTTCATATTCTAAATGTAAAGATTTACATGGGCAAACTTATAAAGCTTCAAATTCATTTTGTGGTCTAACATCTCTTTATGGTAATTTTTTTTTATTATGTATTAAAACCTTTGGCATTGAAATTAATGTTCTGAGGCTTGAATTTACTGCTCTCCAGCAGACCCACATTTCTGTATGTTTTGTAGCTTTTATTTTCTCAATTTATTCACTTTTAATGATCCCACTATACTACAAGGAAATAAACAAGAGAAAAATACCAAGAATGGTATAGGGATTCCTGTTTTACAGGATGTTTTTATGGGTTTTAAGACATTCTTGCACTCAGCATGCACAATTCTTTAATTGATCTTAGAAAAAGAGTACACTCTTATTCAAGTAATACATCTGCATCCCTTAAATGATACTTATATGCAGATATGTTGCTTACAAAATAAGCTGCTTGGAGGTGCCTGCACATACCTGATGCAGCCTCAAATAACCTACAGATGTAGGTCTTCTGCTCTCTACTGTCTGTATTTGTAAATAGCTTTTGCTTGTATTTAACACAGAGTCAGTTGGTTACAGACAGGTAGTTCCTGCCCCTACTAACTCTGAAATCCTAATTGGAGGACTGTAATGTTATATAAGGGACATTTTTAGTAAGTAGACACACATAACTGAAACTCATGACCAAATACACACAGGAGCTGCTGTCACTGTCCTATTTCACCCAGACCAGAAGCAGAGACTATTAGGCAAGTATTCATTTGTTCTAATAGCTTAAATGCAGCTGCCCATAGATTCTTGATTTTCACATACACAGTGCCAGATAGCTAGATCTAATCTACTGTATGTGTTTTTTGATCACCTTCCAGTATATTAGTTGGGCAACCTGTTTATTGCAATAGCGTTTTGGTTTGGGATTCTATAGCTAGTTTGTGTGACTGAAAATTTGCATATTTATTAGTAAGATAGGTCTTTATGCTTATGTAATTGAATTCAACATAGATGCTACAATTCTGTGTTCCTAGAAAAGATAAGTTATTTTACATGAGTTTTGAAACAGATTATTTATAATTTTGATCCGACTAGCTGATAAATGTCAGGATTTCTTTATAATGCTTTGTATATTTCAACAGTGCACCTTTTCTTTTTTTGGTAGTTTTAAATGAATCCCCCTGGCAACTATTACCAAATAAGTCTGTCAGCTGAGAATAGCAGATCTGAGCATCTTTGGTTTGGGAGGGATTTTTAGGAAGAAAAAGGTTATCCTGCTAAGGCTCCATTAAAAGCAGGGTGCCCATAAATAATATTAACCACTTAGGGCCAGATTCAGATACAATTAGATTATCGTAGCATTTCCCAAATACACTACGCCGCCGTAATTTACCTGGCTCTACGTGGAATCCAGGTAGATTTTGTCCAGTAAACGACGGCGGCGTAGTGTATTTCTCCCGGCGCAATCCATCTACGCGATTAGGGGGCGTGAAGCATTTAAAATAGGCGCGTTCCCGCGGCGATCGAACTGCGCATGCTCCGTTCAGAAGTTTCCCGCCGTGCATTGCGCGAAATCACGTCGTTACGTCATTTTGTCTTGAGTAGCGTCGTTTACGGACATTCCTATTCCCGAACGAGTTACGTAAAAAAAAATATATATATTTTAAATTCGACGCGGGAACGACGGCCATACTTAACATGGGCTACGCACCGTTAGACCAGCAAAAAGCTGGTCTAACAGTACGTAGAAAAAAATAGACAAAAGCGATTGCGAAGACCGCTCGTATCTTCGTGGATCGCCGTAAAAACTCATTTGCATATCCCGACGCATGAAAACGACGCAAACTCCTCCCAGCGGCCGCAAACATATTGCAGCGTAGATCCGAAGGCTTACGAAGACGTAAGCCTCTCGGATCGAAGCCCGAAGCCGCCGTATCATGGTTTGAGGATTCAAACTAGTGATACGGCGCGCGAAATTTGAAATTACTCCTGTCTAACACCACATTTTTTTGTGATACAGAACAGCATTATTTTAACTGACAGTTGCATAGAGATTTATTTTAGTGTTTTTTGATCACCTCTGCGGTTTTTATTTTTTGCCGTAAACAAAAAAGACAGACAATTGAAAGAATTTCCAAAAAGAATTGAATTTATTCATCAATTTAAGCCCCTATGTATTCTTCTACATATTTTTGGTACAAAAACACAATAAGCGTATATTGATTGGTTTGCGCAAAAGTGTAATAGCGTGTACAATCTATGGGATATATATATATATATATTTTACCAGTAGTGTTGGTGATCAGTGATCAGTGATTTATCAGTGATTTATAGCGGAACTTCGATATTGCGGCAGACAGTCGGACACTAACTTACACTTTTGCTACTTTTTGTAGACCAGTGATAGTTCTAAAGTCACTGTACTAATGACACTGGCTGGGAGGGGATTAAACACCAGGGGTAATCAAAGGTTTATCTGTGTGCCTGACCAGTGTCTTAGTGTACTGTGGGGGAATGCTTTGCAGAAATACAGGATCCATGCCTTTCCTAATGACAGAACGGAAATCTGCCTTGTTTACATTCCGACCACCATTCTGCCTCTGTGCTGAATGATCGGCAGGTGCCAGTAGACATTGAGTTTGCGGTACCCACAGATACGCTCCAGCTGTCTATAATCACAGTGGTAGGAGGCCATCGGTGACACACATGTGCACCCCAAAGGTATTGGATTACGTACTAGGTATGTGATCCGGCACAGCAGTGCCACCTTGCTGTAAAATAAGTAAAGTTATATGGGTGGCAAGTGGTTAAAGATAATTAGTCATATAATGTTATTATTATTATTATATAAACCCTAATTTAATTACCGTATATGTATTCTAACCATTTAAATACTGGATTGTTTCATTTCTTTACAGTTCAGGATATTTTTCAGTTTTCAGCACTGTAGGGCCCCATACACACGAGCAGACAGATTTGTTCAAATCGGCCGGGCAGACCGATTTGAACAAATCTGTCTGCTGGGGACATATTGGTTTGATCTTGTACACACGATTAAACCAAAATCCTCGCCGGCAGGCAGCGCGGTGGTGACGTTGACGCTGCCACGTCACCGCACCAGGAAGTAAATCACTTCCGCGCATGCGTCGAATCCATTCGACGCGTGTGCGAGAAGACATGTCTGCTGGTTAGCGTAGTAACCATCAGACATGTCGGGCGGACGGGTTCCCAGCCGACAGATTTGAAAGCATGCTTTTAAATCTGTCGGCTGGCCAAATTTGTCTGCTCGCCCGTACACACGATCAAATCTGTCTGCTGGGACGGTCTGGCAGACCGTTTCCAGCAGACAGATTTGGTCGTGTGTACACGGCCTTACACTTAGAATGACAATCACTGAGTAATGCAACACTGTAAAAATGTATTTTACATAATTGTTTTAGACATTTTAATTTGGTTGTGTAAGGGTGTGACTCTGTCCTACCTGAAGGATGGCTGGGTTTCGCCAGATTTTGAAGAGAAAGACACGTTAATTACACAGCTGTGTGTTCAGGTATTTAGTCTGACCTGGCTGTGGCTCAGGGCCCCACCCAACAGACAGGAAGTCTGTCCCGGGAGTTAGGTGAAATCCCAACCCTCTGAGAGGACTCAGAGACGCTGCATAGGTGCAGCTAGTGCATGCAGGTCTGCAGGAAGCAGATGTTGTGTAATTGAGCAGCAAGACACTTATCAGGAGAAAAGCGAGGCTTGAGCATATCTCTAGGAAACTCTGTTTGTTCTGAGGAACAGAACTCAGGCCTAGGCTACAGGCCTGAAGCAGCGGGATGAGAAGAATGAAAGCTAGGAAGCTAATCTGTTGACTTTGCAAGATACAGTAATGGTGGAACCCCCTGCGAGGGCTGCTTATGTTTTTGTGAAGTTTTGTGCTTTTAAATAAAAGTGGGCTACCAGGCCCTTAAAAACTCTTCTGGATTGGCGTACTTACTGGAAAACGCACCTACCATTGGAGTCTGATCCCCCAATGCTACAGTGGTATTAAATTACCAATTACCATTTGCTATATGAACAAAACAACACCAAACATTTTGGAAACATTTTTGCTATAACATTTTGCAAATAAATAATCTTTGTTAATTTAGGGTAGATATGTTAAATTTCTTTGGTAAAAAATTAATCCAAATCAGTGTATATTATTTAGTTTGTGTGAAAGTTATAGAGTCTACAAACTATGGTATATATACATTATATGAAAATTGATCACTTGTGATATACTGACTAATCTAATTTCTTAAGGCCCTAAAATGCCAGAACAATACAAATACCCCAAAACTGACCGTTTTGTGGAAATAATACAGACAAGGGTATTTGGTAAAATACGTAGGGAGTTTTTTGGAAGTTGTAATTTTGTCAAAATTGTTTGCAAAATGTAGAAATGTAATATAATTTTTTCACAAAGTTGTCTGTTTACCAAGTTATTTCTCACACAAAGTATACGCATACTTAGAATTACACCCCAAACCACATTCTGCTACTTCTGAGTATGGAGGTACCATATAAGACCCTTTAACAGCCTTGATGCACAGAGGGGCCGAGTATCCAAGGATAAATTATGCATCTAATTTCCTGACTACCTCTCACATTTATTGAGTCTCTGAAGTGCCAGGACAGGAGAAACACTCATAAATGCAAAACCATAAGGGGGGGTGGGGTATGGTGACATACAAGACTACCACATTGCTGTCCATGCAGATCATCTAAAATACTGGTTTACTCAATCAGCTGAACCACTATGGGTAGACATTGAAAAGGTTCTTAATAAAACACCCAATCTATGCTCCATAACATATGTAGACTCATGGAGACCACTGAAAAAACCCTCCTCCCACCTTCAACAACTTTACTTTCCTGGAGAGTAGGGATGAGCTTCGTGTTCGATACGGACGTATGTTCGACTCAAACATTGTCTGTTCGTACGTTCGACGAAATTAAAAAAAAAACAGGTCGTTCGCGCCAAATTAGAGTGACGCAAAACGGCCCATAATTCACTGCGGCATTGCACGCTGTATGTCCCGCATGCTTGGCCAATCACAGCGCACAAAAAACGAAGAGCCATAATTGGCCAAAGCCTGGGTGGCTATGGCCAATTATGGCTCAGGGCTTAAGCACACGCCCCACACTATATAAGGCCGCCTGCTGGGCGGCCTCGTGTAATGTTTTCCGGCTTGTTAATAAAAGCAGTCAGAGAGACAGAGAGATTGTCTTTTTAAATATCTAGATAGAGCAGGCAGACATGCTAGTCAGTTTAGCTTAATTTACAGTGTGTAGAGGATATATATACATCCCTAGGAGTTGTACATATATTTATACACTGCATAGCTTAGATAGATCAGTTCTTCCTAATTTACTGGCAGGCAGGTGATTGTGCTATTTAAAGACGTTATCACAGGTATAGACACCCAGCAGGTACAATATTTAAAGGAATTTTTCTTTTCTTTTTTCATTTAAGCATCAATAAAATCACTGCTCCTGAAGCAGTGATTTTAATGATGCCTAACTTAAAAAAACAAAAACAAAATTATTTTAAATATTGTACCTGCTGGGTGTCTATAGCTTGCCTGTGAAAACATCTTGAGAACCCAGGTCTTGCCCGAGGGAACATGTATCAATGGAAAAAAAAGTTTTAAAAACGGTCATTTTTTCAGGAGTCCTGCTTCTGAAAAAACAACCGTTTTTTTTTACTTTTTTTACATTGATACATGTTCCCTGGAGGAAGACCCGGGTTCTCAAAGACGTTTTCCAACAATAACTTGAATATTGGTCTTCAATACGATTGTTTTTGAATTCAAACGTTCGAGTCCCATAGACTTCAATGGGGTTCTAAATGTTCGCACGAATGGTCAGTCTGTTAGACGATTCTGATGCGAACCGAATGCGGGGGTGTTCGGCTCATCCCTACTTTAGCATAAGATTTGAAACAGAACACGGCAGCAAGTCCGGAATTATCTTAAAGCTGGACCTCAGCTTTTGATACACTTTACAGCTTGGCCCAAACAAACGATGTCCTTCACTAATATGTGAGGCTGCTGGATGTGCTGTATAAACTGTATGAAGCTGAGCCTACATATAACACCATGTTTCTTGTTCGAGTCGAGACTTCCTGTCTCATACCCAGAACACATCTGTGTATCTGATCGATCAGCGCTCAGCTATTCAGAGAAAGCAATGTATTCTAGCAATGAATAAAAAGCCTCCTCTGATTTGCTGAGTTGGAGAGGCTGGCTGATGATGGCACAACCTCTGACTCCGCTGAGTGCCGATCAGATAGACTCTAATGTGTTCCGGGTATGACCAGACCACAGTGTGGTGTGCTGTGTGTAGCCTCAGCTACATACAGTTTATACAGCACATTCAGCAGTCTCACACGTTAGCGGGGGACATAGTTTGTTTGGACCAGCTTGCAGACTATGTAACGTGTATCAAAAGCTGGAGTGTTTGGGCCAGCTTAGGTACTATGTAAATTATATTAAAGCTAGAGTGCAAGTTTAATGTCAGCAGTAAACATCTAGAAAGGTTATCAGCACTTTTCATTGAGGGCATTGGAGTCAGGAATTTTTGCCAAGGTGTGAACTTTAAGGTAATTAAACCATTAAGAGTACATGACATGCAATAAAATGTCTTACCCAGGGCTAAATTATATCATAAAAGCCATTTATGCCTTTTCTATACTGATAGCTATCCTACTTTACTTGCAAAAGACCCTTGCTTCAATTCTCAGTAAAAATCTACACATAAATAATAAAATTAGCCATGATCAAGCTACATTACTATGAAATGGCAGCAATCAGTGCCAACAAGTGCCAGAAATCAGTGGCCATTAGTGATGCCAGTCAGTGGTGGCTATTAGTACCTACCATCAATGCCCATCACTGCTGCCCATCAATGCCACCCATAAATGCCCACTAGTGCCCACCAATGCCGCCTATCTGTGCCCACCAGTGCCGCCTACCTGTGCCCACCAGTGCCACATTCAGTGCCCACCAGTGCCGCCTATCTGTGCCCATCAGTTCCCACCAGTGCCACCCATCAGTGCTGCCTATCAGTGCTCATCAGTGCCACATATTTGTGCCCATAAGTGCGGCATATTCATGCCTCCTCATCAGTACCAGCTAATCAGTGCCCATAAGTGCTGCTTCATCAGTGCCCATACTTGCCACCTCATTAGTGCCCATCAGTGCAGCCTATCAGTGCCCATCAGTGCCACCTCATTAGTGCACATCAATGAAGGAGAAAAATTACTAATTTACAACATTTACTGACAGAAAAACTATGTTTTTTTCAAAATTGTCTGTCTTTGGGGGGGGGGGGGGGGGGGGGGGGAATAAAAAACCCAGAAGTGAATAAATACCACAAAAAAATAATTGTTTGAAGAAAATTATAAAAATTCCACGTGGTTACAGTGTGACCATGCAATTGTCATTCAAAGAGTGACAGCGCTGACAGCTGAAAAATTGCCTGGGCAAGAAGGGGGGTGTAATTGCCCTGTATTGAGGTAGTTAAAAAAAAAATCAGTGCACTTCTGATTGGACACTTTTGTATAACTTTTTGTTGTGTGAATATTTTATTGATACAAGTTTATAGCTCTACATTTTTTTTAATGTAAAATTATGTAAGCAGATCTGAACAAGTCCACCATTTATACAATTACTATCTATAGGGGGTTATTTACTAAAGGCAAATCTACTTTGCACTACAAATGCAAAGTGAAATTGAAATTGCATTGCAAGTGAACTTGGAAGCACAGTCATTGTAGATCCAATGGGGGGGCATACAAGGAAAATAAAAACATGAATTTTATCTTGCACATGATTGAATAATAAAATCAGCAGAGCTTCCCTTCATTTCAGATCTACCCCTCAGATTTACAGAGACTGCACTTCCAAGTGCACTTTTAGTGCAATTTCAAGTGCACTTTGCACGAGGCTGTGCTATATACCATGATCTGTGATGCTATACTATTTACTCCATCCTGTGATGCTAAGCTGTATACTCCTGACACTATGGGTGGAAGCAAGGCAGGGCATGGAGTGGGAGGATTATATAAAGAGTGGGGCTTATAATAAGTGGAAGGGGTCAAAAAGGAAGGGCCAGGTCTGGCGCCCCCCATCCTAAAACTTCACCAGCCGCCACTGGCTATGAGTGCTTTCTGCAGACCCAATGACTGTATTAAGCGCTCAGTTTCCTCTCATGGCTGTTCGCTGTGAGAGGAAATGGTTCAAAGGCTGCAACTTAGCACTGTAGATTTTCACACCCTGTATACATCTTGTATATGCTTTCAGTGATATCTGCATGGCATTTCTTGGGGTGACTTTCCTTATAGTGACAACCATCATAATTAATTTAAATGGTCAATTATAGTCTCTATCATAAACCCATGTGACAGGGTGACAATGCAGGAACACAGCTGGGGAGCTGGGGCAGGTCATTGTCACTCTGTAACAGGAAGTGCCTGAGCTTAAAGGGTTTGTAAATGATTTGTTTTATCTTAATAGCTTCCTTTACCGTAATGCAGTGCTGTTTTCATGTCCTCATTGTTCGTTTTTGCTCTCAAGTTGCTGTAATTCTTCTCTGATCTCCACACTTCCTGGTTGTCTGTTTCCTGATGACCAGAGTGCTGGGAGCTTTCTCTCTGTGGTCACTAACTTCAATAAGGTGTGATTACTGTGTAACTAGTTTCTAGTTTCGTTTTCCAAATCATCACTGCGCTATGGCTCTGTATGCTCTGTATAGCACAGAGGCAGGAAATAACATGCAAAAATGAAACTAGATGCAACAACGAAACTAGAAACTACAGGTACATTATATGATTGACTTTTATCTATTTGTAATTGTTTTTAAAAGGAATCAGTTAACTATTATGTCTCTATACCCTGTAAACAGTAATTTCAGCAAAAACATTTTTTTCCTTTACAACTCCTTTAATCCATAAAGGTAGGTTTACCATGAAAACTGCAGATATAAAATTACTAAAATTACTTTTGCAACTACATTTACATGTAAACGAGTATTTAGTATTTGTTTTTACATATACAATGCACTTTAAATAGTACTTATTAATTATTTAGTGCCATGGCAATAAAGTGGAAGCTGTTTTTATGTTGTTTGTAGCATACCCTAATTCATTAATGTAAAAAGCAGACATTACCAATGTATTGATTTCCATACAGTTATGGAATCAGAAGCATTGATTTTTTATATATTTTTTATTTCAATTACACAGCAGTTAAATATTTCCAGGAACTGTCTGCTCTTAAATAGTTGAAAAATAGCAAAGTGGTCAATAGCAAAGTGTCGCAAGTGAACTTTGGCAAATGCTAAATAATTTACTAACTACTTTTACCTAACACTGAGATATATGCCATGTCACAAAGTCACACTTACAACACAAAACACTTATGGAACAGATGGTATATTTTCTCTCAGTTTGCTACGAGCGCCAGTAAGTAAGCAAATGTAAGCAATAGATATTGTTAGACCATTTGGAAGATATTTAATTTTATGGAATCACAGTTTACTCACATAATTACTGCAGTATAGCTATTAATATTGTGTTTGTGAAGGGTCTGTAAGCACCCAGAATACCTTCTTCTACCTCTACCTGCCCAAAGTAGCAAGGCCACTGAAATATGCTGCACTGAAATGAAATGGCTTCCATTAAGGTTTTGCCAAAAGTCTGTTCATAAAAGCATCTCACTTCTATTTTACTGTAGTATAATGATCCACATTACTAAACTAATAGCAAAATAAACTTAGTTTGGAAAAACTAGATACAGATCTTCAATAATACTTTAGCCACCTGCCTACTGGACACTTTTACTCCCAGGACAATTTTCACCTTTATCACTGTCACACTTTGAATGACATTCAACACTGTACCCATATAAAAAAATATATCATTTTTTTCCTACTGATGGGGACTAATAGACAGCACAGATGGTCACTGATGAGGTGGCACTAATGAGATGGCACTGATCGACTGCACTAATGGGCACTGTTGGGCATTGATAGGCGGAACTGATGAGGTGGCACCGATGGGCACTAATGAGATGGCACTGATAGACTGCACTGATGGGCACTGATAGGCATCACTGATGAGGAAGCACTGATCGGCAGCACTGATGAGAACTGATGAAGAGGCACTGATTGGCAGTCCTGGTGGGCATCATTTGGCAACACTGATGGGAACTGTTACCGCCTGACAGCATGATCAAATGAATGCTGATAACCGGCAAGTGTGTTTAGATCATGATCAACTGTGATTAGACACAGATGATCACATGGTAAAGAGCAGTGATTGGCTCTTTTGACACAGTGATCACAGAATGCACTGGGTGCATGCTGCAGCAGTCGTGCGGGGGGAGCAGTTCTGGGAGTATGTCAATAGACTCCCTCCCAGAACTGGGTGACCATGCTGTAGCCATCATTTGGCTATAGCATGGTTGGCAAGTGGTTAATGGTTCACATTATATAGTCTTTATTTTTTCAATGAAGTATGAAATTTGTCCTTTTTTTTTTTCACCAGCAAACAAAATTTAATAAAAAACCTGTCCAGTCCTATGTTTTATTTTGTAGTATTGAGTTTTGCATGTTAAACAGTGTATTTAGAAGTTACAGATTTACTGGTTGTATTCCCCATTCTTGAATGATTTGAGATCACTGGGGGTTAATTTGCTATAACTGGAGAGTGCAAAATCTAGTGCAGTTCTGCATAGAAACCAATTAGTCTTCCAGGTTTTTTTTGTCAAAGCTCAATTGAGCAAGCTGAAGTTAGAAGCGGATTAGATACTCTGCATAGCTGCACCACATTTCACACTCTCCAGGTTTAGTAAACCAAGCCCAGAGTTAAATAAAGTAAAGTACAGTAATAAGTGGATCACTTTGTAAACCATGTGATTGGGCATACTGGTGAAACGTCAGTTTGGAGTTCAGTAAATATATACGTGATGTTGAATAGAAAGTCTATAAAATTGCAGTACACCTCCAGTGAGTGCCAATGTAGACAGACATCCACCACATGAAATGGCCTCTCACCTCACCACCTGGACCCTTTGATTATGGAGGGTCAAATGCGCTTTATGTATAAATATCAGCAAATCCAGCAGTAGTGGAGACATCACAGAGAAACCGATAGATCATCCCAGGTCATGTAATAAACAAATGCCAAAACATAGTGCTCTCCATTTGGACAAACAATTTAATCGTAATAAAAGATAAAAACCACTCACAATGAAGGCACCTTCAGCGGTCCACTGTAGAAGTCC
Source organism: Rana kukunoris (assembly GCA_029574335.1). NCBI lineage: Eukaryota > Metazoa > Chordata > Amphibia > Anura > Ranidae > Rana > Rana kukunoris. Next base: position 252,418,454 of record CM056053.1, on the reverse strand, counting down.
CCATAGAGGACGTAACGCGTACGGGAGGAGAGTCGTGACATCACCCGCGGCTATCACTTTGCTCATTATACACGCTGTATACATCGGCACCGGCCATCGCGCCTTCATTGTGAGTGTTTTTTATCTTTTATTACGATTAAATTGTTTATCCAAACGGAGAGCACTATGTTTTGGCATTTGTTTATTACATGACCTGGGATGATCTATCGGTTTCTCTGTGACATCTCCACTACTGCTGGATTTGCTGATATTTATACATAAAGCGCATTTGACTCTCCATAATCAAAGGGTCCAGGGGGTGAGGTGAGAGGCCATTTCATGTGGTGGTGGATGTGTGTTTAGCACGTGTGAAGTTATCTACACAGTCATCTGTCTGTCTACGTTGGCACTCACTGGAGGTGTACTGCGATTTTATGGACTTTCTATTCATCTTTTATTATTTTATGTGTGCGCTGCACCATCTGTATTTGTTTCTCCACAGGGATTTTGTGATTATTGACCCTGGTGTTCAGCTGCTATACAGGGGTTCATTTGTCATTTTTGCGCTGATTTTTTTTTTTTTATATACATGATGTTTCTAATCAGCAGAAAGTTGTACAATTATTGTTTCTACTTATATTTATGAATTGAGTTATCCGGCAAATATGTAAGAAACTTGTACCAAAAATTCACCAATCAGTTATTCACCTATTTAATCATCAATGCCAGCAACAATGACCCCTTTTAAAACAGATTTCTGCAAAGGCATAAAAAAACTCAACAAGCATTGTTGAAATGGGGATAAATGTGGATATAGGACTATAGCTCTGACATATAATATACTACTGTTATAACACCCAAAATGTTTAGTTCATTTTCTTTGCCATTTCTTAGCTATTGATTGTTTTATTTTCATTTACTTGCAGTTGTGGTAAAAAGTGGTTGTTTCTGAAAATATTATTTAGAAGATGTTAAATCATGCTTCTGAGTTTGAGATAAAGCTCAATCAGGAAAAGCAAGACAAAATATGCATACTGATTTTGCTGTTGTGGTGACTTATTATCAAAGAGTACTTGCCAGATATTGAACATGCTGATACCAAACGTTTTAATGTAACATGACTGACTGCATTGGCACTTCACTGCATTACCTCCTATTGTAAGTTTTACCAAGCACACTTTAAGGGCATCATTTTCAGTCATGTCCATTTTATTTTGTGATGTGTCAAAAGCACTAAAGTAAGAGGACATGTGAACCCCCCCCCCCCCCGCCCATTATATACTGATTTATTGTTGTTCTACCCACTGCATATGTGGCTTGCATACATAGAATAAATAAATACAAATATAAAAAAAAAAAATACACAGTTGAAAGACAGATCCTGTCACTTGAAAAAAAATATAGGGGAGATTTACTAAAACTGGTACACACAGAATCTGGTACAGCTGTGTAAAGTATCAGCTTCTAACTTCAGCGTGTTCAATTGGGTATTGATAATGAAACCTAGAAGCTGATTGGTCACTATGCACAGCTGCATCAGATTCTGTGTGTACCAGTTCTAGTAAAAATCTTCCCCATACTGTCTATATGTAACACACGTGTGCTGCCACACTGCATACCCAAGCAGATAGAATAAACCATCCTATTTGATAATGACTGAGACCTAGTAATACAGTGATACCTCCGTTCACAAACTCTTCTGTTCACGAACAACTCGGTTCACGAACAGAAAAGTTCATAAAAATATGCTCCGGTTCACGAACTCCGCCTCGGTTCACGAACAGGAGCCGCGGCCATTTTAATGCTTTTTCCAGGCTGTCACATGGTCGTGACTTCCTGTAGGAAGACCGTGGATAGAAGAAGAGACACAGAAAGAAGTACTGTGAGTACTCTGCAAACATTTTAAGTGATTTTTTGATTTTTGGTGTGCTTTTTAGAACATACAGTACCGACCGATTTGAACAAATCTGTCTGCTGGCCGTTTTGGTTTGATCGCTGTACACACACGATCAAACCAAAATCCCCGCCAGCAGACATCGCGGTGACGTGGCGGTGACGTTGACGCCGCCACATCACCGCACCAGGAAGTAAATTACTTCCGCGCATGCGTCGAATCCATTCGACGCATGTGCGAGAAGATATGTCTGCTGGTTAGCGTACTAACCAGCAGACATATCGGGCAGACAGGTTACTGTAAAGTGACTCAACATTTATGGTGACAATTAATGTATCATCATGTATTGAACGTCATTTAGCAAATTCATAAGATGCTTATTGTGACGAGACCCTTGCTCGCCCAGGTTCTGCTCTCCCGACACTCCTCTGCTTCTATTTGATCAGCTTGCAGATTGCAACATCTGATGGTCCAGTCATCCAAGATTCCAGGATCCAACCTACAGCTATGTGCCGATTGGATCCATGAAGAACACACACCAAACTAGTTGTATGTATGTTCAACCAGAACTCTTTATTGAAAGCACACAGCACACTTTTATACAGAATTTGGAACATCCCGCCCCCAACAACCGCTTTTCTATTGGTCAATTGTAAAGTACATTTGTGGTTTTCACTCAGATCCTCTTCCATGCAAATGAGGACTTCAAAATGTCTCAGCAGAGATTGGTCCCAAAGCTTGAATAGCCTGACTTTGTGTGTTGAGACAGAAGCCCCCAGGGGGTAATTACTACAATGAAGCAATCAGAACAACAATTAACACCTCTACACACTGCACAATAAAATGTCTCTCACAAGCCCGGCTCCACTTATTTTACTAGTCGGAGCCAAGCATTGAAGGGTCATTGTCCTAGTGACCTAGTCAGGACAAATTAAGCCACTTCCAGTATATCTTGCAATATGTACTCCACAATGTCTCATCTCCTGCAATACATGAATATGGATTTCACGTAGAAACACTTTAATATCTCACGATCCATGACATTACTCCCCCTGGGAAGTAGTCCAACAGCCGCAGTGGGACCCAAACGGGTCCACTCAAGGATGTTGGAAAAGTAGTCTTAAGGTTCCAGGACTGTCTGCCGGAATAAACCATCCGCCTTCCTGGTTTGAGGCCCTGGGCCATAATCGGACGGCAAGAGGCTTGCATTCAGTCCTCTCCAAAAGCCCCTGTCCTGGCTAGGTCTGGCACACAGCTCCCCTTTTGGCAGGAGACTAACACAGTAGGAGACACCAGATGGGTTGACTCTGAACTTTGTCAGTAGTTCCAGTCCCCCAATGCCAGTATCCATACAGTACCCCAAATGACTTGTTCCAAACAGAGCATTACTCACCCCGCCATCCTCTGCCTCTCTCAGGGAATACGCCTGCCACTGGGGCGAGGCCTGGACTGGCCCTTCTCCCTGGAGTCCTTTCAGCCGCTGGAGAGAAGACAGGGTGGCCGGGCTCAGTTCATCATGCTGTTGGGGATCTGGGCCAACTGGACACCATTCCTGGGGTATACCAGTGGAGACTAAAGTCCCATCCACTGGTGCTAGGTGACAATCCCCCGGTGCTTGCAAAGCAAAGCTGACATCCTCCTGTCTTAGGGCCGTATCATTTTCTGGGGTTGAGTCAGTGAAGATCAAAGTCCCATCCACTACCACAGGAACCCCCTCTTCTGTTAGGTGAAAGCAGAGGCCCGGGGCATTCTGCTCTGTTGCCAGCTCTTTCGCTTGGTTGCTGTGAGTGGAGACCACAGTCCCATCCACAGATATTCGCTCAAGCTGTAGTGGGGTGTAGCCGCCAGTAGCATCCTGTCCTGCTGTCAGTGATTCCGCTGGGAGTAAGAGCTTTACCACCTCAGCTGGTTGCTGGGGAGGGGGGCCAACCGCCCCGGCTCCCTGGAACTCCACAGTTGGTCCCGGTGCTGGGCAGAGATGGCTGGCACACTGCCCTGTTGCCAGCACTTCTGGTGGGGGTGCACAATCCGTAACATCCTCTGAACAGTCCATACATTCTGTAATCTGCAGCTGGGGCGTGATCGCCACCTTCTCACCATGAGCCTCTGGAACTGCCACAGGGGTGGGGCAGAGGTCTTGATCCCTCTGTCCGGTGACCAGCGCTTCAGCTGGGGAAGTTCCTTGTAACTCCACAAATACTGCCCTTGGTGCTGGGCAGAGCACAGTGAAGTTTGGCCCTGCTCCCAGCTCTTCTGCTGGAGGCCCATCAGGTTGTTCTTCCTCAGCAGAAAAATCTATTAAATCCCCTGTCTCTGCAACTGGTGTCTGGGGAAAGAGGTTCACCATCTCCTGTCCATGTAACCCAGAAGATGCTATAGGTACTGAGCAGAGGTTAGCAGAGCTCGGCCCTGCCGTCAGTACTTCAGCTTTGGGAATAGCAATCTCCAGATTTTCCACTGCCGATTCACTGGCATACTGCTGGACAGGCACATTCCTCCCTTAAAGATCATCCCCTGCAGAAACAGGATCATCAAGGTCAGTCAGCACTTGCTGCATCCGCCATAAGACTTCTGGGTCCAGGTTGGCAAAGCACACTGTTACCCTGCCACATGGACGATTCTTCAGCCAGGATTTCAGCCAGAATTTCAGTGTTGTCAGCTGATATTTCCTCATAGTCCCAGGCAAAGGGAACCTCACCCTGCTGCTGAGCGGAGTCTAGCAGCTGTTTGTAGGCGATTTCCAGTTGCCATTCCTGAACAGCCAGAAATTCCAAATCTTCCTGTAGCCAGTGCACTTTTGAGAGATTCAGTCTTTGCTCTCTGTGCTCCATTATGTCCTCCAAACGCCACTCCCGATCGCTCCCAAAGTCGGGATCCCTGGACATCTTCCAATACAACAATCCCAGGCCATCATAGTCAAAGCCTTCCGTGGGGCTGTCACCTGCTGACCACGGGCACTCTTGGACTGCATGCCACCGGAGGGCTCTGTAGCTCTCGTCCAACCGCATCTCTGCCCGGATCAGCCTGCTTAACTCTGTTGTCCACTCCTGCTTTGGTTGTTCCCCCAATAACAGCATTCTTACTTCATACTGTGACCAGTACCTTCTATGGATGGAGGGGAGAGCTTTTCCCTGGTGTCGCTGCTCGCGGGCTAGCGCTTCTTTCCAGAGTTCGCAGCGGATCGAATCAGACCATCCAAGCAGGACCTCCTTTGATACTGGTCCTCTGTACTGTATCTGCTTCTCTCGCAACCTCCTTCTAAATTCCTCTTCCATGGTTACCGCCGGTATCTGTACCTCTCCTCTTCTTTCATTTGGTGCTGCTTCTCGTTCTCTCTGTTGTCGCTCTCCTTCTCTCTCTTGGCGCCTTTGTTCTTTCTCTTGTCGCTCATTTTGCAGCTGGATGTCTCTAATGGCCTCCTGTCTGGCGGTCTCTGATGGGTTAGCACCATAAAATGCCAACCGCTGTTGAACTCGCTGCTGGAACAAGTCTTCAATAGTGTTGCTCACGAATATTGCATATTCGAGTATTCGCGAATAACGCGAATATCGCGGCGAATATTCGCTATTTTGAATATTCGAATGTTTTAAATTTTTCTTTAGAACAGATCACATCCTAGAGATCCCCATCGACGTCTAAAAGCATTGCTGGTATGATTAGAGACCTTGGGCCGAGTAGCTGCAGCGCTCATTTTATATTGCCGAAAAATCGCAATGCGATTATTCGGCAAATAGCGATATCGCGCGATTATTTTATATTGTAATATATCACGAATATTCTGAGCCAATCAGAGTGCTCCATTCCGCATTTCTCGAATATTCGCAATTATTGTGTATTGTAATATATCACGAATATTCTGAGCCAATCAGAGTGCTCCTTCCGCATTTCTCGAATATTCGCAATTATTGTGTATTGTAATATATCACGAATATTCTGAGCCAATCAGAGTGCTCCTTCCGCATTTGCCGAATATTCGCAATTATTGTGTATTGTAATATATCACGAATATTCTGAGCCAATCAGAGTGCTCCTTCCGCATTTCTCGAATATTCGCAATTATTGTGTATTGTAATATATCACGAATATTCTGTGCCAATCAGAGTGCTCCATTCCGCATTTCTCGAATATGCGCATTCGCATTCGCAATTCGCAATCGCATTCGCATTCGCGATAGCGAAAATTCGCAATCATTTCATTTCGAAAATATATCACGAATATTCGTATTTAGCGAATATCTGTCGAATATTCGACTATATATTCGAGATATATCGCGAATTCGAATATGGCATATTCTGCTCAACACTAGTCTTCAACTGACCGGGGTCCTGCATCACCATCCCTCTGATCCATCTCGGCTAGCGCAATGATCAGGGTGGCCTTGTTATTCGCACCGGTCCCTCCACGGCTCTCAAGCAAGTCTTTTAGCATGGTTCTCCTGCAGGCTGTATAGCTGGTCATTCATGGTGGTGGTTTGGAGTTGTCCCAGTAACTGGAGAGCAAATCCCACTTCTGCCAACCAATGTGACGAGACCCTTGCTCGCCCAGGTCCTGCTCTCCCGACACTCCTCTGCTTCTATTTGATCAGCTTGCAGATTGCAACATCTGATGGTCCAGTCATCCAAGATTCCAGGATCCAACCTACAGCTATGTGCCGATTGGATCCATGAAGAACACACACCAAACGAGTTGTATGTATGTTCAACCAGAACTCTTTATTGAAAGCACACAGCACACTTTTATACGAATCAGACCATCCAAGCAGGACCTCCTTTGATACTGGTCCTCTGTACTGTATCTGCTTCTCTCGCAACCTCCTTCTAAATTCCTCTTCCATGGTTACCGCCGGTATCTGTACCTCTCCTCTTCTTTCATTTGGTGCTGCTTCTCGTTCTCTCTGTTGTCGCTCTCCTTCTCTCTCTTGGCGCCTTTGTTCTTTCTCTTGTCGCTCATTTTGCAGCTGGATGTCTCTAATGGCCTCCTGTCTGGCGGTCTCTGATGGGTTAGCACCATAAAATGCCAACCGCTGTTGAACTCGCTGCTGGAACAAGTCTTCAATAGTGTTGCTCACGAATATTGCATATTCGAGTATTCGCGAATAACGCGAATATCGCGGCGAATATTCGCTATTTTGAATATTCGAATGTTTTAAATTTTTCTTTAGAACAGATCACATCCTAGAGATCCCCATCGACGTCTAAAAGCATTGCTGGTATGATTAGAGACCTTGGGCCGAGTAGCTGCAGCGCTCATTTTATATTGCCGAAAAATCGCAATGCGATTATTCGGCAAATAGCGATATCGCGCGATTATTTTATATTGTAATATATCACGAATATTCTGAGCCAATCAGAGTGCTCCATTCCGCATTTCTCGAATATTCGCAATTATTGTGTATTGTAATATATCACGAATATTCTGAGCCAATCAGAGTGCTCCTTCCGCATTTCTCGAATATTCGCAATTATTGTGTATTGTAATATATCACGAATATTCTGAGCCAATCAGAGTGCTCCTTCCGCATTTGCCGAATATTCGCAATTATTGTGTATTGTAATATATCACGAATATTCTGAGCCAATCAGAGTGCTCCTTCCGCATTTCTCGAATATTCGCAATTATTGTGTATTGTAATATATCACGAATATTCTGTGCCAATCAGAGTGCTCCATTCCGCATTTCTCGAATATGCGCATTCGCATTCGCAATTCGCAATCGCATTCGCATTCGCGATAGCGAAAATTCGCAATCATTTCATTTCGAAAATATATCACGAATATTCGTATTTAGCGAATATCTGTCGAATATTCGACTATATATTCGAGATATATCGCGAATTCGAATATGGCATATTCTGCTCAACACTAGTCTTCAACTGACCGGGGTCCTGCATCACCATCCCTCTGATCCATCTCGGCTAGCGCAATGATCAGGGTGGCCTTGTTATTCGCACCGGTCCCTCCACGGCTCTCAAGCAAGTCTTTTAGCATGGTTCTCCTGCAGGCTGTATAGCTGGTCATTCATGGTGGTGGTTTGGAGTTGTCCCAGTAACTGGAGAGCAAATCCCACTTCTGCCAACCAATGTGACGAGACCCTTGCTCGCCCAGGTCCTGCTCTCCCGACACTCCTCTGCTTCTATTTGATCAGCTTGCAGATTGCAACATCTGATGGTCCAGTCATCCAAGATTCCAGGATCCAACCTACAGCTATGTGCCGATTGGATCCATGAAGAACACACACCAAACGAGTTGTATGTATGTTCAACCAGAACTCTTTATTGAAAGCACACAGCACACTTTTATACAGAATTTGGAACATCCCGCCCCCAACAACCGCTTTTCTATTGGTCAATTGTAAAGTACATTTGTGGTTTTCACTCAGATCCTCTTCCATGCAAATGAGGACTTCAAAATGTCTCAGCAGAGATTGGTCCCAAAGCTTGAATAGCCTGACTATGTGTGTTGAGACAGAAGCCCCCAGGGGGTAATTACTACAATGAAGCAATCAGAACAACAATTAACACCTCTACACACTGGACAATAAAATGTCTCTCACAAGCCCGGCTCCACTTATTTCACTAGTCGGAGCCAAGCATTGAAGGGTCATTGTCCTAGTGACCTAGTCAGGACAAATTAAGCCACTTCCAGTATCTCTTGCAATATGTACTCCACAATGTCTCATCTTCTGCAATACATGAATATGGATTTCACGTAGAAACACTTTAATATCTCACGATCCATGACACTTATTATCTCCTAAATAGGAAGGATATGTTTGAACGATGGGCTGTAAAAAATAATCAACATAGTCACCTATTCTAGAGAAATTTTTATCAATGCCACTAATGATTGTTCTGCCAGGTGGGTGTTCAGAGTTCTTATGTATTTTTGGTAATTGGTAAATAACTGAGTTTTGGTGCGTCTAGAATAAGGTATCTGGCTTCTTGTAACAATTCTTTTTTCTTTAGCTTTTTGTACAATCTTTTTTAACAAGGCTTTAGTTTTTTGTTGGAGTCCCCTTTTAATTTCTTATAAGTACTGGTGTTGCCTACCAACCTGTTGAGTTTTTTTAATATAATCTTCTTTGTTAATGACCACAATACCCCCACTCTTGTCTACTGGTTGGATAGCTATATTTCTTCTTTTCTCTAACGCCTCTATTCCTTTTTTGTATGTTACCTTTTTAGTTTTTATCAATATAATGTCCTGCTCAACCATTACTTTGAACATCTTCAAAAAATTATTGGATGACTTCTTCGGATTGAACACTGATTTCAACCCACTAACTTTATAGTCATGTCCAATAGTTGGAATATTGGTGATAGGCTTTTCAGCAAAGTATTTTTTTAATATTACGTTTCCTAACAAATTTTTCAGTGTCAATGATAGCATCAAATTTGTTTAGTCCCTTTTCTATAAAAAAAACAGTAGAACGAGAGAGAGAGAAAAAGTAGGGGTTGAGGGACAGGGAGATCCTGGGGGAGGAAGAAATAGGGGGAAGTATAGTAGGCCAATCAGGAAGTCCAAATCATGTAGATAGGGAGCTAGGATAAAGGGGAATCTTCACAAAGTGCCCAGGGTTTCCAGATCGTCTCGAACCTCCACACCCTATCTTGAAGGGTAGCCACCAATTTCTCCTGGGTCATGATCCAGGAGATTTTCAGTTTTTGCTTCTAAAAGAGATACTTTTTTTTTTTTTAGACTCCGGCAAGTGTGATATTATCTCCCAGGATCATGTAAAAGATAAGAGACTGTGTTTATTTATTTTTTATTTTTTATTCTGCAGTTTAGAAAGGCTATTCAGGTCCTGAGGAATAGGGAGTCCGTGCCTTTGTGTAACAGGCGAAATTAATTGTTCCAGTAGTTTCTGATACGGGGGAAGGTCCACCAAGTGTGGAACATGGAGACCAATAGATTGCACCCTCTGAAGCACATGGGGTTAGTGTCTGGATACATTTTTGCCAACCTAGTGGGAACAAGATACCATTTAGTAAAAATGTTAATATTTGCTTTGATGAGAGAAATATTCATGATGCCCTTGTAAGAGCATGTGAAGGATTGGAACCATTTGACAAGGTCCCATTGCACCTCTAAGTCAGATTCCTAGCTCCAGGCATAGGATGGTTTGCTCAGATTACCAGCTAGGGAGGAGTAAATGATGGAAATGCCTCCCCTCTAATCAAGGATTTTACTCTATTTTACTCTATTGTTCATAGGCCATGAGTCTTGGAGGGTCCGGTTTATCTGGCCAAATAGTGTGTAAGTAGTAGGAGATTTGAAAGAATCAAAATTATTTAAAAGAGGGCATTTCAAGGGTGCCCCTACAGTGCCCAAGTGAGATGAGACCCATGGAGTTGAAAAAATTACCAATTCAAAACAGTTCTTTGTTCAATCACCATTGGAATGCTTTTATGTTTAAGCCAGAGGGGCAGAGAGGGTTGTGAAAGAGGTGAGACAACGGTCTCGTGATAGACATTGGTGCTGGGTTTTTGTGCCGGGAATCACATAGGAGAGTGGGAACCAAAACTGGGAGTCTTGATTTTGGTGGGTTCCACAGTAGGAAGTATTCCCATTCCAATCCTTATACAAAAGCCATTAAATGATATGGCAGATTTATAGATGGGACAGTAACATTGCAGATTTATCATCATTTTGTATTGTATGTTAATGATAACTATCTTAATCTGGAGTTTAGCCACAAAAGCCAAGCTAACACTATCAACTATATTAATGTCACATTGGTGGGTGATTACATCACAGGCAGTGTACAAACTTGCACCTTTTGGAAAGAGTGTGCTGGTAACTTCTTTTATTTTCAAGCTGTCACCCTACGCACACAATTTGATTGATTCCTGTAGGCAAATTTATTAGAGAACGGCACAATTGCTTTAGTGCAGACAGCTTCAGAAAGGAATGCACCAAACACACCTTTCCATTAATTAAAGTGCATCCAAGTACACATATCCCTGTATCTATTACATTTTAGTAATATGCCCCCCTCATGTCTTGGAGACCAACAAGGAGAGATAAATGCTCCCATGGCACTGTAAGGGGGCCAGCAACATCTGTGTCCATCCATCCTTATCCTCCTCATCCTCTACCACCAAAGCAGAGATTAGTACACAATCCCCCTCAGCTGTCACAGGGGCTTATTCTGCCCCCTTGTCCACAGCAACTCTTGCCATAGCCCCTGCATAGATTAGTCAGCTGAGTTGCACAGGCCTGACTTGATTCTGAAGAAGATTCAGAGGTTGAGGAAGGTAGGAACATGATCCTACAGAGAGGGGAGAACAACAAATTGGCCATTGGTCATGTTCCCTCAGCTGTAGCGTATTGCCAAGTTGGCTCCAGTGATGATGAGGATGGAGGGGATGATGATGATGAGGTCACTGATGCAACTTGGGTGCCGGATAGAACAGACAAGGAACGTAAGGGGGAGAAACAACCCCAACAAGGCAGCCATCATGCAAGAGTTGAAAGTAGCCACCCTATTCCATCAGATTGTGGAGTTTTTATCTCACAGCCCACAGGTGTCACAGGTGTCACAGGTCCTTGCAGGATGTCTGCCAGCAACACACCACCAACTGTAGAGTATAGAAGGGAAATTTCTCTGCCCCAGCTGCTGAAGCGAAAAAAAATAGTCACTGCCACCCGCAGGCCCAGTATCTAAATTCAAGCTTGTCAAAGTTTCTGCCTTTACAACTCCTGCCTTTCTTTCTGAATTTCCTTTCTGTGAATTTGCAGAATGTGCTGTACCACAGTAGCAGGATCACAGTTGCTATTCTTTGCATGTAAAGCCATTCCAACTCTCATGTGGAAGGCAATGTTGTGGCATCATTGGGAAAGGCAGTCAGCCACAAGGTCCATATTACTGCTGACACATGGTCCAGCAAATTTTGTCAAAGTGAAATATTTTGTTCACAGCACACTGGGTAACTCTGCTTGCAACTTTAGAAGGATGCAGGACAGGGTTCAGTGCTGCAGATTGTTTTATTGCCACAACTCCATACAGCTGGTGGTGATAATGTGAGAATTGTCCTATGAACCACCAGTACCCCCTAAGAGTTTAAGCTAATAGTTCCCATGCAGTGCTTTAGACAGATGCTGGCACCAAAAAAACTATTTAAACTCAGCCAGTAGTCAGGATCAGTACTGCTTTGTCTTCAGCCTCCTTCCTTTCTTGAGCAGACTCTGCATGGCATTATGAACAGGGCACTCAAGGCAGAGCAGCAGGAGCAAGAGGAGGACTTCCTTTCTTTTCAAGGCTCACTTTATGCAGACACCATTCTTGTGATGCCACAAAACACAAGAGAAGAGGGAGGAGGAGGATTCTGGCTGTTTTGGTTTCCTAAAACCCTTGGGAGTAGGATGTGGCTGGGAGGAGGCAGTTCCAGATACTGTAATCCTCAGTGACCCAGAGTACTCTGCTTCTCATGCCTCCCTCATTCTTTAAAGCATGTGAAAGGACCTGTGAATTTGTGTCATTAAGGAGAAGGATCACTATTGGTTGGCAACCCTCCTTCACAACTTTTACAAGGGGAAAGTCTTGGAACTTATCCCATCCCCACAGAGGGAGCTTGAGGACACCTTAACTACTTACGGACTGCCCTTTGTCATTAAACGTTGGTTCTTTGAAGAAGAATATCATTGTTTTGACAGCAGCTAGCTACCATAACCCTGGTATCATCTTCTTCAATGAACGGTCCGCTTTCAGATAAAAGTAATCTCTGCGGCCAATCAATTTGAATTGATTTGCAGCAAGATCACTTTTATCGATGGCGGAAAAGGGCCCCTCCCGCCACGCTCCAGGGGTCTCCGCTGCTTACAGGACTCATCGGTAGTGGCGGAGAAAATCATGTCCCTCCCCTGGTGGCCAGGCTGCCGAGTGAGGGAATGATGACCCCCACTTATTATAGCAAAAAGTACAAAATATTGTGTTTTTTTTTTTTTCTAAATTTTCACATCTGTTTTTGTTTTTTGATCTTTTCATTACGGATCTGATATGGGGTTTTTTGTTCGACTACAAAATGGTGCAATGTTTTTTTTCAGATTTTTCTTATTGTTCATGTCATCAATAAGGCAATGTCTACTCACCTCCTATTTTGTCTATGACTTGGACAGAAAGTGGGGGGGGGGGGCAACAAAAACATGTATCAAGGGTTTTATCTTCCCTACTAAAAAAAAAATATTTAATAGCTCTTTGTGTCATGCCAAGAAGACAAAATATAAAGGAAAAAATATTTTTCTGGACTGTGTGCAAATTCGAGTGAAACGAAACAACCGTTTTTAAAACTTTTTTTCCATTGATACTACTATCAATGGAAAAAAAGTTTTAAAAACAGTCGTTTTTTCAGGTGTCCTGCTCCTGAAAAAACTACAATTTTTAAGACTTTTTTCCATTGATACATGTTCCCTGGGGCAAGACCCGGGTTCTAAAAGATGTTTTCCAACAATAACTTGAAAATTTGTCTTTAAAATTATCGTTTTTTAACTCGAACGTTCAAGTCCCATAGACTTCAATGGGGTTCTAAATGTTCGTGCGAACGATCGGACTGTTCGACAGTTCTGGTGCGAACCAAACGCGGGGGTCATCCTTATTGCTGGCATTTTGTAATGGTGTTACCCACAGACCTGGCAAAAATTTTTTTTTGTAAATTCTTGTTAATTGCAAAAGAAGACTATGCATAAAGCCACAAAACACTATTACGTGCATGAGTTCTTGTCCTCCTAAAGTCAGCTGGAAAATTCTTGAAAGTTTCAATTTCCTATGTCCTACAAATCTCATTTACTTATTTTTTAACTCCCATGTCATTACTGGTATGTGAAAGTCAGAGGAAGGAACCAATGAACACTATAAGGCAGTGGTCATCAACCCTGTCCTGCAGGGCCCACTAACAGGCCAGGTTTGCAAGATAACTGAAATGCATCACAGGTGATGTAATTTGCTGCTCAGTGATTGCAGTATTCCAGTCTGCATCTCCCCAAGGTAATACATAAAACCTGGCCTGTTAGTTGGCCCTGCAGGACAGGGTTAATGACCACTGCTATAAGGGACCAAACAGATTGACACCCATTGTAGTGTTGAGTTCAAAGCAGACTTCAGAGGATGAGAACTCATAACAAAGCAGTATTTGGTTGCACTGGCACAGGAAAATGTGAGTAAGTGCAGTCTTCTTTTATAGGTAACATGGGCTTTACCATCTTTTTTAAGGCAAGGTTGCTTTAACAAAAACATAGTCCTTTAGCATCTAAGAATGTTATCTTTCTCCAAGCTTTGTATGAAATAATATGCACAAAACATTCTCACTTAACCTTTAAAAACACCTCTAAATGCATTTCTTGACTTAGTATTACTGCATCACTAAACACAATTATTTACTCCTGCGAGTCTTATTTTACAACATGCCAGGCATTTGATGCATAGTAGCAATATAAATTACTTTTTGTAGTTGAAAAAGCAATGCATTCATTATCAACAAGTACAAACAGTACAAAATAACAATTAATCACAACTTTAATACTACTACTATAGCTTAATCTTCTAAAACACTCCCATGAGAATCGTACTAGTGGTTTACAAAACGTGAAATCTTTGTGAAGCAGAGACATTCCTATGTTTTCCTACTCTGCATATGATATTCTGTTTGAAGTGAACACAGGTTAGCTTCGCCGAGAGTAAAACATTTTTTACTAAATCAACTCCCTAAAATGGTGCACAAGTATACTGTACATGCATATTTAACATTCATTTTTGTTTTTATTGGAGCTGTCTACTTTCATGACATTTAAAAAAAAATGCAGACCTTTATGCAGAGAAAAAAAAATAGCTGTACTCTACAAGAAAATGTTCAACCTAAATTTAAGGTGCCTACACCTAAAGGAGCTGATCCAATGCTGTCCATAAAAAAAGGATTTTATAGTGTCATTTTTTAGACCACTATTCTAAGCATGGGCATGACTTCCTGGATGTGCTGTAATGTTTAATAGAGGTGGACCACTCTAATGGCGCATACACATTGTCAGGATTTACGACAACAAATGTTCGATGGGAGATTTTTGTCGGGACATTTGCTGTCGGAATTTCCGACAACAAAAATTTGAGAAGGTAGCCGGACACTGAAGGATTGATCACCTGTCAGTCGGTACCTTTGCGACGTTAAGAAGGAGATCCAGGCGTGATTCATCTGAGGAGGATTGCCTCCGTAAAGCAAATCAGAGAGGGCCTGTGGCAGACGTATCTCCCTGAACCAATCATGGCGGCGGTTCGTAGAAGGATTACAGCGATGGAATTTTTTTTAATAAAGGATTGTCCCAAGCTGTGTGTGTTTTTTTTACCTTTTTTGTCACTTTTGGTTGAAATGATAGGGATACAATGTACCCCATTACCATTTCACATGGGGGGCGGAATCTGGGGGTCCCCTTTGTTAAGTTCCGATAAGTCCCCTGCCCGTAAACCCCCACAACCATTGGGCAAGGGTTGTGGGGATTAGGCCCTTGTCCCAATCAACATGGGGACATCTTCCAGAAGGGTCTGGTATAGATTTTGAGGGGAACTCTACACTTTTTGTTTTTTTAATTTAGCGCAGGATTTCCCCACACATTTTTTAAAGGAATATTTCACTTTTATTGTTTCACTTTAACCACTCAAAAATTGTGAATTAAAAAAATAACAAAACAGTAAAGTTAGCCCAATTTTTTTGTATTATGTGAAAGATGATGTTACGCCGAGTAAATAGATACCCAACATGTCACGCTTTAAAATTGCTCACACTCATGGAATGGCACCAAACTTCGGTAGTTAAATATCTCCATAGGCAACGCTTGAATTTTTTTTACAGGTTACCAGTTTAGATTTCCATTGGAGATCTAGATTGCTAGTGCTAGATTTGTTGCTGGCACTCTAACGCACGTGGCGATACCTCACATATGTGGTTTAAACAGTGTTTACATATGTCGGCGGGACTTACGTGTGCGTTTGTTTCTGCACGCAAGCTACCGGGGACAGGGGCGTTTTAACCACTAGCCGACCAGCCGCCGTGGTTCTACGGCGGCAGGTCGGCTCTCCTGGGCGAGAGCCCGTAGCTCTACGTCGGGACATTCGCGGCCACTAGGGGGCGCGTGCGCGCCGCCGGCGGCACGCGCGCGTGCCCCCCGCTCGCCCCCGAGTCCCGCGCGCTCGTTCGTCACAGAGCGGGGAACGGGAGGTATATGTGTAAACACATTCCTCTTGTTCCTGTCAGCGGGGGAAACGCCGATCCTCCGTTCATACAATGTATGAACGGAAGATCAGTGATTCCCCCTAGTGAGGCCACCCCCCCATACAGTTAGAACACAAATAGGAACACACTTAACCCCTTCCCTGCCCCCTAGTGTTAACCCCTTCACTGCCAATGGCATTTTTATAGTAATCCAATGCATTTTTATAGCATTGATCGCTATAAAAATGCCAATGGTCCCAAAAATGTGTCAAAAGTGTCCGATGTGTCCGCCATAATATCGCAGTACCGAAAAAAAACGCTGATCGCCGCCATTACTAGTAAAAAAAAAATATTAATAAAAATGCCATAAAACTACCCCCTTTTTTGTAAACGCTATAAATTTTGCGCAAACCAATCAATAAACGCAAATTGCGATTTTTTTTTAACGAAAAATATGTAGAAGAATACGTATCGGCCTAAACTGAGGAAAAAAAATGTTTTTTTATATATTTTTGGGGATATTTATTATAGCAAAATGTAAAAAATATTGCATTTTTTTCAAAATAGTCGCTCTATTTTTGTTTATAGCGCAAAAAATAAAAACCGCAGAGATGATCAAATACCACCAAAAGAAAGCTCTATTTGTAGGAAAAAAAGGACGCCAATTTTGTTTGGGTGCCACGTCGCACGACCGCGCAATTGTCAGTTAAATCGACGCCGTGCCGAATCACAAAAAGTGCTCTGGTCTTTGGACAGCAATATGGTCCGGGGCTAAAGTGGTTAATTTTATTTTGTATTCTTTATTTATTTTTTACTTATTTTTTTTTTTTTTACACTTTTGTAATGTAAATGTAATGTAAATGTAAACATCCCTTGTAATAGGAAATGTGTGTGGCAGGTCCTCTTTTTGGAGATATGCGGGGTCAATAAGACCCCGCATTTCTCCTCCAGGCTGGAAACCATGAAAACGGTGAAAAAAAATTCACCGATCTCTTGAATACTGTTTTTTTACTAGCCCGTGGCTTTGTTTACTTACGGGGACCCAGGCGTGACGTCATCACATCGTGCCCGGGTCCTCCGATGGTCATAGAGATGACTGGTGACCATCTGGTCACCAGTCATCTCTATGCTTCCTGCCTACGCCGGACAATTCTTTCTCCGGGTCCCCGAAGGCACAGGAGAGCCCGGAGAAGCACCAGATGGCGGCGGGAGGGGGGATATCCCCTTCCGTCGCCTGTAAGAACGATCAAGCAGCGTAACCAGCCAAAGGTCAGTTTTTGCAGTTTGGAAGCCTAATCTGAGTGCCTGGAAGGAGCGACTTACTGATTATGTGACTGCACACACAGGAGTGGAAGTGACCTCAAATGGGAGATACACTGGTTGTGATAAATATGACCCTGCTGAAACAGCAGGGTCATATTAAGATAATAAAGCATTGGCAGTGCACAGTGGTCAACGTGTGGTATTGCAGTCAGCTAGGACAGGGATGACCACTGAGAAATGGATGGCATTGCCCCTAGCAACTGTGGAAGTCAGGAATGCGAATGTGCAATGTATTTCTGATAATGTTAAGTATAGTACTGACACAAAGTATTTCAGATGCTGCTGAGCCACTCTGTCCTGTGTCTCCTGGGGTAGTTGGAGTGGTATTGTGTAGTACCTCTGTTGGGAGTACAGAGAAAGTAGAATGGGACAGATGGGCAACAAGCCTGTTGGTTTTATTAAAAGAGGTCTCTGTAACATTAGAGCGGACACAATTCCTGCTGTGCTAAATGGAGGGACTGCAGACTGCAGTTTTTGGACAAGGGCTCGCTTCTGTTGCAGATGGTATCCCTCACAAGATTGAAGGGCCAAGTGAGCACATAGCAGAGGTTGTGCCCACAACGCACAAAGGATATAATGATGTGTAATGCCAAACGTGTTAATGGAAGTGCCAGAAGGTACAGGTGTATATAATGATGATCAAGTGTCAGGACAGTTGCTGGACAGTTGCCATTGTCAGCTTTGTGCGATTCACCTCCAGACACTGCCTTGCAGGACACTGGGGAAATTAGTCCTGAAATATGTGTGGATATTTCCGACATTGAGTTAAAAGGCAAGGCACTGCTAAATGCTGATGTTACCTTGGGTGACAATGCAAATATTGGTAGATCAGGGGAGCAAGTTGAAATTGTTGCTGATAATAACCTTGAAAAATGTGGCGAGATAGGTAATGATATGTGAGGTTGACAGTCCTGGGAGAGTATGTCTGGGGGAGGTGAAAAGAAATGAAGGACCTCAAAGATTAGGAAGCATGGAAGCAAACTTGGAAAAAGAGGTGGGTGGAGTGCCCCTTTAGGAAGAAGGGTGTTGTATTTCTCCCTCCAGTGCGAAACAAGGGGGAGGATATGTAGAGATGCAACCCCATGTCAAAGGTGCAGGTGAGCAGTATATGCCTGATTTTGGTAGGCTTGCTAATTGCACACCTGTGCACTGACATAATCAACCCAGCAATAGAAGTCAGGGCTCATCCTTAGAGAAAGCTCTGTCTGACAGACAGGACTTCTATCTTTAGGAGTTAGGAGGGAGCCATTTTAGCATGAAGATGCAAGCACAGAGGTTCTGAACGTCCGGTCTGGGGACACAGACCAAGGCCTAAGGTAGATGGTCTGAGCAGGAGTTCTACATTTTAGCCAGGAAGGATGAATGCTGGTTCTGAAGCAGGACTGTAATGATGAATACTCCTGCGATGGAATCTGATGTTTTATTTGTGAACTTTGTTTCTTTTGAATAAAAGTGGGCAAAACCAGCCCTGAAAAGGAGAAAAGTGAGTGTGTCTGTCCTTAAAGCTGTACACTTGGAATAAACCCCTGACAATATTAAGAAAGAAGATCTTCCAGCGGTGGTCAATTGTCAGGTAGGAGATCTGGAAGGAGCAGCCTGTTGAGGTGTTAAAGAATCTTTCCACCATCTTCGACTCACTGGGGTCCAGATCTTAGCCAGTGTCAGGAGTAGCTTTGTAATCTGAATGAAAAGCTGTGGTTTCTCCTCGGGAATAGGTTTCATGGAGATCTCTCAATGAGAATGTTCATGCCATCTTTAGAGGCAGAGAGGTGGAAGGGGAAGCCCCATTGGTAAGCAACTTGGTGGTATTATAAATGGGTAGTGACAAGGGGCAGGCTATGCCTCTTAGCCAGTGTAAAGGGTGAGAGGTCACTGGAAATTGTAATCTTGGTGCCAATAGTAAGGTCTAATTTACTTTTGTAGTAATGAAAGCGAACACTAATGTCCCTTGGGTTGAAGCACTGTGGCGGTTTGGGGGCCAATGATCTGTGAGTTCTGTCAAGTCGCCAGTCTATATCTGGGATATGAGGTGCCAAAGTAACTAACAGAGCCAGAAGATACTGGCATAATTCTTTGTCACTAACGGATTCACAGATCCTTTGATTTTGGCAGTGTTCCCTATTTTACACATCTTCCTGCTGTAATTGGAGTTGAGAAACTTGTGTTTGATGGCAGTGTTATCTTCTTCAAGAACACATACTGAACAAGCTCATCTAATTTGCTTTCCAGTGTGTCAGTGCATTCCCCAAATTGATCAATCTTACCTCTAAGCTCTTGTGCAATTTTCCCAACCGATTTAGTCACATTTTGAGTCAAATCCTGATGCAGTGTTTGTAGCCCAGTACAGCAACAGTCACCATCACTGTGGATTCTGAGAGATGGGGTTGCTGGGATATGTGATTTCTGTGTGACATACATTCAGCCGTTAGAGGGAGATCAGAGTAATCCAGCGGATTGGATGGGCTACTCGAGGACGGGGATTGGGGCCTAAGAAGGTAGCACTGGGGCCTTGGTAAATGTTCTTTTGGTCACCAATTTTTCCCATGGGGTGCCCAGGCAGCTCTGGCTGTGAATGATGTAGCTCTTGGGGCGGTGAATGCCTGTGTAGCAATACAGGAGCCGCTGGCAAGAAGGTGGGGGCCGGAGCTCAGCACACACAAGTCTTCTATCTTACAAGTTGCACATGTACCCTCCACAGTGTTAACTTTTTAATGACTTATTTGTTAAGGCTTGAACCTACGGTTAACATTTTAATACACTTTACTGCTTCTAAAGCATGGGTCCTCAAACTTCGGCCCGCCAGCTGTTCAGGAACTACAATTCCCATCATGCCCTAGTCATGTCTGTGAATGTCAGAGTTTTACAATGCCTCATGGGACTTGTAGTTCCGCAACAGCTGGAGGGCCGTAGTTTGAGGATCCCTGTTCTAAAGTGACACTGAACTCATTTTTACATACATTTTTACACAATACCAATCATTGCTATATTTTTGTATGTCTCTTTTTAACCCTTTCATACCTAAACCTATTTCTGTCATTTGTTGCTTACAAGTTAAAATCCGTATTTTTTGTAGAAAATGATCTAGAATCCCCAAACATTATATATGCATTTTCAGCGGAGACCCTAGAGAATAAAATGGCAATCATTACAAATTTTTTATGTCATACAGTATTTACGAAGAAGCCTTTTACAGAGGCTGACCACCCATTTTTTTTTTAAAAAAGCCAGCAGCTACAAATACTGCAGCTGCTGAGTTTTAATAAATGGACACTTACCTCTCCAGTGCCCCGTTGATGTCAGCAGCCGAGGTCGAGCAATCGCTCTTCTCTCGGCTGCCTCCACTGCCATCCTCGGTAAGGGAATCAGGAAGTAAAGCGTTGCGGCTTCACTGCCTGGTTCCCTACTGCACATGTGCGAGCCATGCGACGTGCACTCACTGGTCCCAACTGTCTCCTGGGACCAGTGTGTTTCCCATAAGACAGCAGGGGGTGACACAAAGGGGCATGACTCCCGCAGTACCCCCTCCCCCCTGAAAGTTACCAAATGTGACACCGGAGGGGGGAGGGTTACGAAAAGCAGAGGTTCCCTTTCTGTGTGGACCACTTTTTGTGTTTTGGGAAAAAAGGCACTTCCATGAATTAAAAAACAAACAAAAAAAAATGTAAAGTTAGACCAATTCTTTTGTATAATGTGAAAGATGATGTTACGTTGAGTAAATAACTAACATGTTATGCTTTGTATAGAGAGGGCTCCTGCGCCACCAGGAGTGGTGGGAAAGGGGGACTGCTACAAACACCTGGTATTCTGTCCTTGGCAGAAACAAAAATGATGTGAGAAAAGGGAGGGGGTGGTGTCTGCGCACGTTATGCTTTGAAATTGTGCACACACTACGGTACTTAAAAATCTCCAAAGACAACGTTTTAAAATAATTTAACAGTTACCAGGTTAGCGTTACAAAGGAGGCTAGAATTGCAAGATCACAGTTCATTGCTGTATAATAATTTAACCAACGCATGCACCTGACCTGCATGCTACTGGGT
The DNA here is from genome assembly GCA_029574335.1 of Rana kukunoris. Lineage (NCBI taxonomy): Eukaryota > Metazoa > Chordata > Amphibia > Anura > Ranidae > Rana > Rana kukunoris. The sequence continues at coordinate 252,397,024 of CM056053.1, read as the reverse complement.
AACCCTGCCCCCTTCTGACATCATGTGACATCAGAGGGGGTGGAGGGTTACCCATTTACTCCCCCGGTTGGCCCCGCCCTTGCCTATATAACATCTGTCAAAGCAAAAAGATGACAGTCGACTGGACGCCTCCCATAGGGGCAGTGTTTTTTATTTTTTTTATTTTTCTCTGGACTGTCAGCGTGGTGATTGCTGAGGAATTTACCTGAAGGGCCTAGTAATGGACTGGGGGAGGACTTTTCACATTTGCGTCCCATAGACTTTAACAGCGTTCGCACAAATTTTTTGTCTGCTCGTATGTTCTGGTGTAAACTGAACCGGGAGGGGGTGTTCGACTCATCCCTAATTACTAGTATAAAAAAAAAAATCCATAAATATACCATAGTTTTTAGACATTATAATGTTCATGTAAACCAATCAATATATGCTCAATGTAGCAGAAAGCATATTTTAGTCTAAATCTATGAAAACATGTGATGTTTAAATTTTTATTGAATGTTTTTTTTTGTAGCAGAATATATATATATATATATATATATATTTTTTATAACACAAAAAAAAAAAAAAAATGCAGTGGTAATCAAATACCACCCAAAAAAATATGTAGACAAGAAGGACATGCGCCAAACTAAGTGTAGTAAAATAGGGATTTAATGAGGTAAAAATAGTAGTAAACAGTAGATTGGCTACTCACAAAACAATTGAGAGCAAGGGCACATCAGGGGTTAACGGCTGGTCAAGGGTCACAACGATCGTACTTTTGGATCTGATGAACCAGCGGATGCTGAGAAACGCGTCATCCCATTGGCTGGCCCGAGGTTCGACGTCACTTCCGGTCGTACGGCGACAGACTGCGCTTCATGCTGGAACGCATAGCGCGTCCTATCCTGGAAACACGGCTCCTGGATCCCCGGTTGCTTCTCCTAGGCTTCCCCAGGATGGGTCTCCATATCTCCCATGACTTGGCCACGTCAGCCTGCCTGCAGCTGTGAACGATCGTTGTGACCCTTGACCAGCCGTTAACCCCTGATGTGCCCTTGCTCTCAATTGTTTTGTGAGTAGCCAATCTACTGTTTACTACTATTTTTACCTCATTAAATCCCTATTTTACTACACTTAGTTTGGCGCATGTCCTTCTTGTCTACATATATCTTTCAGAGTCTGCTTCTGCTTCAGGATTGTGCTGCCACTAGTGTTGCTGGATTAAACATTGAACTTTTGGGACTTTTTATTTTGACCATTTGTTGTATGGTCATTCATTTGGACTATCATTATATGGTCATTTAATGTTTTATTTTATTTTTTTTTCTTTGATATTGACATGGACCTTATGATCTACTAATTGTTAACTATATTATTAATTCCTTTGATTGCATTCTTTAAGTCGTGCGCCATCTACCTATATTTTTCACCCAAAAAAATAGCATACTTGTTTTTGGGTACAGCATTAAAGTAACACAGTGCCATAGCGAAAGAAAAATGGCCTGATCATGAAGGGGGGTACATTTTACAAAGCTCAAGTGGTTTTGAGGAAAATAACTGTATGAGAAAATTAATTGAATGCTCCCATAAGTGCGGACCTGCAGATGCTCCACAAACATAGATCCTGAGATAATGTGACAACTCAGCTGGTCACTGCTATCACTTGTAAATAAACATCTAATGAAGGAGTTCTGTTTCTCACCATCTTAGATAATGTCATCTGTCAGAGCCTCAGAGAAAGTGGGTAGTAAAAGAGTTCCTCTGCCTTTGTTTACCCCTTGTGAAGAGCTGTCACAGCACCTGTGGGTCTTCACGGATGGAGATGTAAATGGGACACAATTTAACTACAGAGGGGCCCACCACTCCTAATCTCACAAAGGATTCTATGGCAGTAGTTCTGTCTGCTACATATAGTTATACAGTATAACATTTTGCTTGTGTGATATCTTCATAAGGGCCCTTTCACACTGGTGCGTTTTTGCCGCATTTTCGTGGTAAAAATAGCGCTATTAAAACACTCATAAAACGCTCCCCATGCCCCTCTCCATTAAAATGAATTAAAAAATGTGGTAAAAACGCTGTAAAAACGTGGTAAAATCGCCGACGATTTTACCATGTTTTTACAGCGTTTTACCGCGTTTTTAATTCATTTTAATGGAGAGGTGCATGATGGGTGTTTTAATACCCCTATTTTCACCGCGAAAACGCGGCAAAAACGTGGGAAAAACGCACCAGTGTGAAAGGGCCCTTAGATATTATGATACATGGGAATATATTTGGACTTTTAAATGTGTGTCTCTGCATATAATACAACTCCCAGCTAGGAATGAGTTGAGTGTCAAATACAGAACTTTATGGGCATTTGGTGGGAATTGCTCCATCAAATGTCCTATAATGCATTGCCAAAGCTATCATTGGCCAAAAGTCTTGCACCTGAATTTTGATAAGGTGCAATACTTTTGCCAATGATGATTTTGAACTAAGTTTCAGCCCACATGCTATAAAAGGCTCCACTCCCAACAGCCCGTTATATGTAAGTGAGAGTTTGGTGAGCATGTAGGACAGCTGACATTGCTTTTAGGCAGAGAGAGTTGGTCAGTGTAGTGTGCTTCTACTGATTTGTGCTTGACAGTAGGGATGAGCTTTATGTTCAGGTCGAACATGAGTTGGCTGTTCGTCCGTTTGCCGAATAGCGAACAATTTGGGGTGTTTGCGGCAAATTAAAAAGCCGCGGAACACCCTTTAAAAGTCTATTGGAGAAATCAAAAGTGTTAGTTTTAAAGGTTAATATGCAAGTTATTGTCATAAAAAGTGTTTGGGGACCTGGGTCCTGTCCCAGGGGACATGTACAGTATCAACGCAAAAAAAAGTTGAAAAGTTGAAAAAGCCACATGCCCTTAACATGGGGAAGATGTCTCCATGTTGATGGGGACAAGGGCCTCATCCCTTAAACCCTTGCCCGGTGGTTGTGGGGGACTGCAGGCAAGGGACCCCCAGATCCTGACCTCCCCCCAGTGAATTGGTAAAAGGTACATTGTACCCCTACCATTTCACAAAAAAAGTGTCAAAAATGTAAAAACCACAGTACACTGCTTGGTACAAATCCTTAATTAAAAAGAAAAAAATAATTCCAGGGATTTAATTTAGTCTCGATCTCCAGCGGTGTAAATCCATTCTCGATCTCCAGCGAGGAATACAACACCAACACGATCTTGCCTCCACGGGAGGCACCCGACGAATGTCACGCTCCAGGCTCCCTCTGACACAATAAGGAGAGGCCAGGGTTACCCAGTGACATGTACGGGTGACCCCGCCCCCTCTGATGCAATGCATATTAACCATTAAAATGAGCACTTTTGATTTTTGGGTGTTCTAACAACTTTTTTGCCTGTTTGCATGTTCTGCTGTGAACTGAACCAGGGGTGTTTGGCTCATCCCTACTTGACAGTATCAGCGTTATATACAGTACTATATCCTGTACTATATATTTGCTAATGATAGATTGAAGGGAATTGCAGTTTGTGTGGCAGGAGAGCGTGGACCTGCATTAAAATTTTGTTTTTCTTAAACAAGAAAATAAATAATAATAAAATAAATAAATGCATTAGATACACAAGTTTTTTTTGCTTGTGATGTTTTTGGGCGTTTGTTTTATTTTATGTTTTTTGCATTTGTGCTCATTTTGTTTTATGGGTGGGTGGTTATTTTGATAATGGTCATGTATTTTTATATCTGTTTATTTATTTGTTTATGATGGGGTCAGCATCAGCAACATCAGTTTAAATCTGTTAGATTAACCACAACAGGTGCATTTTGTTTGTAGTGAAGCACTTCAGAACATTGATGCACTCAAACACCCCAGTTTACAGTGAACTCAAGCACCACTTACCCCTCATCCAGCTCTTCTAATAGTTGTAAATAGAAGTAGGAAGTAAGCCCACACTATCATTGTCATGTCTGGAAGGCCTACACGTTGAGGCAGAAGTTGACATGCACCTATCGTGGGGTGAGCAGCCATTTTTTGTCCAATTTAGTGGTGGTGGACATGGTGCATCCAGCATTGAGGAGGGAGGGGATGATGAGGTCTCTGACCTTACCTGGGTGCTAAATATAGTATGGGAGGAAAGAAAAGCAGAAGCACAACCCCAATATTGCAGGATGTCATTCCTGGACAGCTTGCAAAAAAGTGGAGGGAGAAGCCCATCAGGTGAAACAGTGACTGCACATTAAGAAGTGAGTCATTGTCATCAATGAGTACCTGTGTGAGTTTGATATGAGGACAGGCTAGCCACTTCAAGCAAAATCACGTACCTGTGCATCGTTTTGTTGAAGTGGTTGTACTGGGGTCATGCGTGCAGTCAGAGGCATCACCCGGTACCGTTTTTTTGAGCTGGCAGTCGGCTTTCAAGTGATAACAAACCAGTGGCTGCTGATACAAGTAACATGCAGTGCAGTGCCATCATTTGAGGAGGTAATGAGAATCGTGAGCCTACATCAGTGACACTATGCCAGTTGTGTTCCTGCTGGAGCACACACTAGTCATTATGGATCAGGCACCTGAGGCAGTGCAGGAGGAGAAAGAGGAGGACTTCCTTGCATCAGGGCCCTCTTTATCCAGACACTGACAGAAGAGCAGCCAGAATCTGACAGGAGGATGCAGGACACACTAACAGAAGAAGCGGCAGGCATGCAGTGAGGTGGCAGGGCACAATTAGACTAGTGACTGCTAATGAGAATATTTATAGTAACTTACAGTACAGTACATATAGTATTAATTTTTAGTAAGTTGGAGTACTGATTAGTAATATTTGGAGTACTGGGAGTAATATTTGTAGTAACTTGGAGTACTGGGAGAAATTAGTTCAGTATCTTGGAGTACTAGGAGTAATTTTGTAGTAAATTGGAGTAACTTTGTAATAACTTGGAGTATTGGGGTTGACTTGGAGCACATCCAGCCATTGTTACTACATCCCACTACCTGCAACTATTAATATGTGCTGCCACAGTTTTAGGCCTGCTATCATTGCCATCCTAAAATGGGACAATAAAGTTGCAAATGCTATGAATTTTGCTAAAATTATGTGTTGAGTAACGGTTTCAGCCAAATGATCAGACCAGTGGTGATAGGCAATTTCTACTTTACTTAACAATGAAATTCAACATAAATTGTACAGGAGATCATGTAAACACGGGTATACAGTACAAAACATTTAATATGAACCATAAAGAAAAAAGGATATAACTATACGTACTGCAGTTCTACTAACTTCCACTAGGTGGGAGCAGTGTGTTCTGAGTTCAATCTACAGATAGAATAGGGATCTAGAGAATCTCAGGTGTCCAACATAGTAATCGTTCAATCAGCAGATTGTAAGCTGAATGGACCTCCTGTTGGCACAGACTTCACACTGGCGCTGCTTGCTACTTGCTTAGGTCAGGAGGTTCTGGTGGCTGCAGATAGGGCCAACCCACTTCATGGACAGCTTCCCCAAATGGACCATAACAGAGTCCTCTCCAGTGATTGGGTCTTGGAAAGATGCTGCATGCTCTTGTGCTCACTGCTGGTGGCCCGCACACCAGGCTTAATGGGGGAGGACCCAGCAACTGGGAACAGCTCACTTGCCCAGTCACTGCTGTCCCATCAGGCAGGATCTCTCTGAGCCCAGGAAGCTGGGTGGAGATGACATTTATATCCTCCGGGCATGTCCAGGAGCTCAGATGATTGTGGGGAGTTGAGTTAAAGGGACCTGCACCGGTATCTGAACAAAAGGGCATCCCACCACAGATGTCCTTAGGTACACCTCAAATTAACGAGGCTCCATGGCATTCTTTGTGTGGTACGCCTTGTTTAGCTCACTAAAATCTATCTCTACCATGACTGGGCTAGTTTGTTGTGTTTGTCACCTCATTAAATGTTCCCAGTCCTCCCCTGTTAAGAACTATGCTTTCTAAGAACACAATTTGGAGTTTGCCTCACAGCATGTTGCATGAGCAGCAAAATGGCTTTGTAATTAACACTTCTGTTTTTATAGCAATTTGGTCCATTGCCCATGACCTTTAATAAGTAAACTTCTGTGTAAATTGTTGGTGCAATATAATTACCTATAATAAATACCAATGTTTACCTACAGTATATCAGTTAGAGCCCTGCAAAAGTGTGGCATTCGTTTCTCTTGCAATGATCCTTTTTTTTTTACCAATATCTTCTAATGATTTGAGTTTTTCAATTGTTAGTTTTTTTAAAAGGCTGAGCATAATCTTGTATCTATTGTTATTTTTAATGATAATGCTGTCCACAACCAGATAATAAGGCAATACTAATGTAGTTCATAGTTTTTTTGTGATTAATGTCCATGAAGCAATCAGAAAATTGGCAGCATGGGATTGGGTTCTCTTTTAAGTTTAGTTCTTACTATTTTTAAACAGATCCAGCTGTGGCAATCCCAATTCGAATTGGGCATACTGTTTAAGCATACTGTATATACCATGTAACAAACCCCTTTCATGGACAAGGTTTTCCTGCTGCCTACACTCTGGCATTTGATAAGATAAACTGTTGGTAGTGGTAGATCTGTGTAGCTGTATGAAGGGTTAAGCACTGATCACACCCTTTTCCCCACTTTGGGCTTATATACATTTTCTTTCAGATGAGTAGTGTGATGGTGTGTGCTGGGAAGGGACTGAATGCAGAGTGTGCTGGAACAGCCTGCGAGTCAAAAATATCTCATAACTAGGAGGCTGAATATTTTGTTTTATACTAGACTGTGCTGACACAGACCCCCAATATAGGAAACTTACTGTTATAAGCAATCATAGTGTGTAGAAAAAAAACAAACAAAAACAAAAAACAATTGCCTCCCTGTAAAACAAAAAAAGTAATACAAATGAATAAAAAAATATTACAAAAAAATGTAAAATTACATTTTTTTTTTTATCACCAGTGAGTGTCCCTGATCACCAGCTATATGATGTCGCCGTACTGCACTGGTGACAGTATGTAAAACATATATATTTTCCAAACTATTACAACTATTCCAAAAAGTTGCCATGTCTCTTAAATGCCTCAAACTGTCCACGTTCCAAAAAGGGAAATTGCTTTCAGGCCTCAGATATTTTCAGATAGGTTCAGATATTTATACTATAGTTTGTTGACTCTATAACTTTCCTACAGACTAAAAAATATACACTGATTTTGGTTATGTTCACCAAATAAATGTATCAGTATACATGTTGGCTTAAATTTACACAGAAAAAAACATTTATTTGTAAAATTGTATAACAGAAACAATTTTTGTTCAGTTTTTTTGGGGCTTTTTTCATTTTTTTTACAAATAAATATTATTAAAAAAAATACCACCAAAATAACGCGCTATTTGTGTAAAAAAAAATATTAAAAAATAGCTTTGGGTACGGTGTTACTGTACATGTTCATTCAAAGTGTGACAGCATGGAAAGCTGACAATCTTGAAACTTGGACCTGCTTATCTCTTTTCTCTGCATACCTGCTATTCACGCTTGTCCTCGGTATATATTTCTTCACCAGTTTTGGTGGCTTGACGATTGCTGTGTTTGTAGTTTGCTGTCTGTCTTGTGGGTTTTTCTGTTTTGCACGTGTGCCTTAATCTTAATAAATACTTATTGTTTTACTTACCTCTGTGCCTATCTTCCTTAGTACAGCCCACTGACCTGTCAGTTAATATTGGATGCCTGTGTAGACATCCCCTGACACTGACTTTCATCAGTCTTGCCTACACACCATCAGTCAAAAATACGATTGTGTCCAAACGTGGTGACGTACAACACTGCGACGAGCCGAAAAAAATGCTTCCAAGCATGCGTCGACTTGATTCTGCGCTTGCATGGATTTTTGACTGATGGAGTTCCATACAGACGATCGGATTTTTCTTTCTTTTTTTTATCCATAGGAAAAATTTAAAACATGTTCTAATTTTTTACACCGATGGAAATAAAACCTCATGTGGCCCACAAACGATCGGTTTGTCCGATGAAAACAGTCCATTGGTTGGTTTTCCGCGGACAAACCGATTGTTTGAAGATATGAAGGTTTGGTTGTACACTTTGGGTAAACTTTTGGTTTAAAGTACTAAAATTGGAGAGTGCAAAATCTATTGAAGCTCTGCATAGAAACCAATCATCTTCCAGTTTTTTCTTTTGTCAAAGCACAATTGAATAAGCCAAAATTAGAACTTGGTTGGCTACCATGCACAGGTGCAGCAGATTTTGCACTGTTTGGTTTTATTAAATCAACCTCTATGTGGTGTAAATGTATGCTTCTTGCAATATATATATGATCTGTTGCTATATGTACAGTATGTGTTATGCCGCGTACACACGGCCGTTTTTTGTGATGAAATAAAACAACGTTTTATTTTTTGCGCTATAAACAAAAAAAGAGCGACAATTTAAAAATATATATATATTTTACTTGTTGCTATAATAAATATCCCATTTTTTTAATATATATATATTTTTTCTCAGTTAAGGCCGATACGTATTCTTCTACGTATTTTTGTAAAAATAAAAATAAAATCGCAATAAGCGACTGCTTTGCGCAAAAGTTATAGCGCCTACAAAATAGGGGACAGAATTATGATGTTTTTTTACTATTTTTTTTTTACTAGTAATGGCAGCGATCTGCGATTTTTATTGGGACTGCGACATTACGACGGACACATCATACACTTTTGACACATTTTTGGGACCATTCACATTTATACAGAGACCAGTGCTATAAATATGCACTTATTACTGTATAAATGTGACTGGCATTGAAGGGGTTAACACTAGGGGTGAGGAAGGGGTTAAATGTATTCCCTGGGTGTGTTCTAACTGTGTGGGGGGAGGGGACTGACTGGGGGAGGTGACCGATGCTATGTCCCTATGTACAAGGGAAACAGCATCTGTCTCCTCTGTTCCTGACAGGACATGGAGCTCTGTGTTTACACACAGAGCTCCACGTCCCTGCTGTCACCGCCGATCGCGTGTACCTGACGGACACCACAGCCGCCGGGTACACGCATCGATTCCTCAGCGATGCTGTTTTTCCCCGCTGCGCGCCACCCAGTGGCGCACGTGGGGAATTACAATAACATGACGTCCAAAGACGTTAACCCGGCACTCCATGTCTTTTGTCTATAGCGCAGATCTGAAGTGGTTAAAATGATCGTGTGTGGGCAAAACGTCGTCTTATGTCTTCTGAAAAACGACCAAAAAAAATTCGAACATGCTTCAATTTTTTATGTAGTTTTTCAGAATGTCATTTTTTTGTGTCATAAAAAATTATCGTGTGTCGACAAAACGACGTTTAAAACAACTCCCCTGTAATTCTTGTCCAAACCTTTGGAGTATGTGCCTAAATCTAATCTCTTTTGGTGCAAACCTGGTCCATTCCTGACTAACCTATGTTCTGTGATGAGGCTCTAACACTTACTTCCTTAGTTGTGCCTTGGCCACTTTGGTCAAATTCTCTGGTCTTTATATGTCCAGGAATAATATATTTAATGCTTAAATTCTCTGGGAAAAAAGCTGTGAATAAATGATAACAGTGTAGTAGGAAAACTAATGACAAAGCAGAATTTTACATTTTGTTATTATCTAATACTTACCCAATAACCAAGGAAATCCTATAAAATGTTTTTGTACAGTCTTGGAATGAAGCAGGCACAGATTGCTCTTTTGGATATCTAAAATATACATTTTATGAATGAGGTTACTGTTGTTCCGTTTTCCATTACAGCTTACTGACAAAAAGTGAATTAACTACTACATACAGTATGTGTATATATTCACTTCAGCAGCATAAAATACAATTGTGTCCGACCTTAACTTACCTGAACACCATATACTCATATTTATTATTTTTTCTTTCCCTTTAGTTATATACTGATCAAGATAAAGGAGATGGAAATTTAAAGTACATTTTATCTGGAGATGGAGCTGGCAGTGTGTTTGTTATAGATGAAAATACAGGAGATATCCAAGCTGTAAAGAGATTGGACAGAGAAGAAAAGTCTATTTACACTCTTCGAGCCAAGGCGATAGACAGAAAAACAGGACGACAAGTAGAACCTGAATCCGAATTTATTATAAAGATTCATGACATTAACGATAATGAACCAAAGTTTACCCAGGATATATATACTGCTACTGTCCCTGAAATGTCAGAAGTTGGTAAGTAAAATCCATATTTTACTGAATACATTATGCATCATGCGTACCAAACTGAATGTAAACAGGAAAAACATAAATGAGCATGAAAAGTTGGAGTTGGATTAATGTATTGTAATAAAATATTTTTTGTATATGGCCAGATCAGCAAACTTCTATAAAGTGGAATTAAATAATATTTAAAATAAAGAAAAATGTGTGGTCTGTAACACTATAAATATTAAGCCTCCCTCCCTAAATATAGTATCTCACAAATATGAGTACACTCTTACATTTTTGTAAATATTTTAATATACCTTTTCATATGACAACACTGAAGAAATTACACTTTGCTACAATGTAATATAGAGAGTGTGCATTTTGTATAACATTGTAAATTTGCTGTCCCCTCAAAATAACTCAACACACAAGTGAGTAAACCCCTAAGGGAAAATGTCCAAATTGGGCCCAATTAGCCATTTTGCCTGCCCGGTGTTATGTAGCTTGTTAGTGTAGCAAGGTCTCCGGTGTGAATGGGGAGTAGGTGTGTTAAATTTTTTCTCATGCCGCGTACACACGACCGTTTTTCAAGTTGTAAAAAATGACGTTTTAATGGTCTAGAAAAAACTACGTTTTTTTTCAACCCGATCGTTAAAACGGCCTTGCATACACACGATCATGAAAAATAATGCTCTAGCAAAGCGCGGTGACGTACAACATGTACGACAGCACTATAAAGGAGAAGTTCCATTCAGATGGCGCCACCCTTGGGGCTTCTTTTGCTGATTATGTGTTAGTAAAAGATGATTTGCGCTTTTCAGTCTGTTACAGCGTGATGAATGTGCTTACTCCATTACGAACGCTAGTTTTACCAGAACGAGTGCTCCCTTCTCATAACTTGCTTCTGAGCATGCATGTTTTTTTCACGTCGTTAAAGCCCACACACGACCATTTTTACGATGTTAAAAAAGACAACGTTAAAAACATTGTGAAAAATTAAAGCATGTTCTAAATTTTTAATGGCCATCCTTTACATTGTGAAAAATGCTATGGAGCCCACACATAATCATTTTTTTAATGACATTAACCACTTGACCACTGGGCACTTAAACCCCCTTCCTAACCAGACCAATTTTCAGCTTTCGGTGCTCTCACAATTTGAATGACAATTACTCAGTCATACAACATTGTACCCATTTGAAATTTTTGTACTTTTTTCACACAAATAGAGCTTTCTTTTGGTGGTATTTGATCACCTCTGGGTTTTTTATTTTTTGCGCTATAAAAGAAAAACAACTGAAAATTCTGTAAAAAAAAATACAAAAATCTTGTTTCTGTCATATTAGCAGGTTATTTCTCACACACAGCATATGCATACCACAAAACACATTTTGCTATTCCTCCCGAGTATGGCGATACCACATGTGTGAGACTTTTACACCGCATGGCCACATACAGAGGCCCAACATGCAGGGAACGCCATCAGGTGTTCTGGAACACCCAGACCAATTCTAACATTCCTCTCCTAAATGTAAAAGTCATCATTTATTTGCTAGAAAATTACATAGAACCCCAAAACATTATATATGCTTTTTTAGCAAAGACCCTAGAGAATACAATGGCGGCGGTTACAACTTTTTATCTCGCATGGTATTTTCGTATACATTTTTTGAACGCATGTTTTTTAAAAAAACAGTTTTGTGCTAAAAAAAAAAACAGTAAAGTTAGCCCAATTTTTTTTCATAATGTGAAAGATGAAGTTACGCCGGTTAAATAGATACCCAACATGTCACTCTTCAAAATTGCGCACAATGATGGAATGGCGCCAAATTTCGCTACTTAAAAATCCCCATAGGCGACGCTTTAATTACTTTTATTGGTTACATTTTTTAAGTTACAGAGGAGGTCTAGGGCCAAAATGATTGATCTCGCTCTAACGTTCGCAGAGATACCTCACAAGTGTAGCCTAAACACCGTTTTCATATGTGGGCGGGACTTAGGTATGCGTTCTCTTCTGCATGCGAGCACACGGGGACAGGGGTGCTTTAAAAAAATGGGTATTGCAGAATATTTGGGTATTACAGAGCATTTGGGTATTGCAGAGTATTGTGCAGGGTATTGGGGTATTGCAGAGTATTGGGGTATTGCAGAGTATTGCGCAGGGTATTGCAAAGTATCGTGCAGGGTATTGGAGAGTATTGGGGTATTGCAGAGTATCGCGCAGTGTATTTGGGTACTGCAGGGTATTGGGGTACTGCAGGGTATTGGGGTACTGCAGGGTATCGCACAGGGTATTGGGGTATTGCAGAGTATTGTGCAGGGTATTGCACAGTATTGGGGTACTGCAGAGTACTGGGGTACTGCAGGGTACTGGGGTATTGCAGGGTACTAGGGTATTGCAGAGTATTGGGGTACTGCAGAGTATTGGGGTACTGCAGAGTACTGGGGTATTGCAGGGTATTGGGGTACTGCAGAGTATTGGGGTACTGCAGGGTACTGGGGTACTGCAGAGTATTGGGGTACTGCAGGGTACTGGGGTACTGCAGAGTATTGGGGTACTGCAGGGTACTGGGGTATTGCAGGGTACTGGGGTACTGCAGGGTACTGGGGTATTGCAGGGTACTGGGGTACTGCAGAGTATTGGGGTACTGCAGGGTACTGGGGTACTGCAGGGTACTGGGGTATTGCAGGGTACTGGGGGATTGCAGAGTATTGGGGGATTGCAGGGTACTAGGGATTGCAGAGCTGGGATGGATGGAGGGATGGCTGGATCTGTGACTGCATTTGTCACAGATCCAGCCACAGCACAGCTGCTGACACCCCACCCCCCCCTCTCCTCGCACACTGTACCGAACGATACAGAGAGGAGACGCAGGAGAGGGAGGAACCGTCATCAAATGACGCCGGTTTGTTTACAAGTGATCGCGCCGTCATTTGACGGACCGATCACGTGGTAAACGGCCGCTATCAGCGGCAATTTACCGTGATCCGTGATGCGCCGGGTCCCAAAATAACTCTGCCGCGCTGTAGCAGTATTTTTGCTATAGCGCGGTGGGAAAGAGGTTAAAAAAACATAATTTCTTACAACCCGTAAAACGGTTGTGTGTACGTGGCATCACTCTCTCATACTGGTCACTGGAAGTTCAACATGGCACCTCATGGCAAAGAACTCAGAGGGTCTGGAAAAAAATGTTTTGCACTACATAAAGATGGCCTAGGCTATAAGAAGATTGCCAAGACCCTGAAACTGAGCTGCAGCATGGCGGCCAAGACCATACAGCAGACAGGTTCAGCTCAGAACAGGCCTTGCCGTGGTCCACCAAAAAAGTTGAGTGCACGTACTCAGAATCATATCTAGAGGTTATCTTTTGGAAATAGATATATGAGCGCTGCCAGCATTGCTGCACTGGTTTGAAGGGGTGGGGGTCAGCCTGTAAGTGCTCAAACCATAGGCTGCATACTGCATCAACTTGGTCTGCATGGCTGTCATCCCAGAAGGAAGCCTCTTCTAAAGATTGTGCACAAAAAAGCCCGCAAACAGTTTGCTGAAGACACGCAGATTAACCACTTAAGGACCTCCGCACGCACATATACGGCCACAGAATGGCACGGATGGGCACAAGGGCGTAAATTTACGTCCTCGCCCAGTAGCGGGTCAGGGGTCCGATCGGGACCCCCTCCGCGGCGTGCGGAGGTCCCCGTGTCTCCGGGACGAGCGGGCGGATGTCGGTGTTTGCCCGCCCCCCGTGATCGCTCCCAGCCAATCCCTGCGCTCTCCCGCCCTGTCACTTCCTCCTCCTGTGTTTACACAGGAAGGGGGAAGTGATGTAATCTCTCATCGCAGCGGTATTTCCAACCGCTGCGATGAGAGGAACACCTCACAGTAAGTGTGCACCAACATTACACTGACACACACACACACATAGGCATACTTAACCCCTTGCGATCTGCCCCCCCCACCCCCCCTGTCACAGTGTCACTGAATGCAATGATCTAATCACTGCATTTAGTGTCAGTGTGACAGGCAGTGTAAAATCAGTTAGTGTTAGGTTCACGATAGCCCCCCCACCCCCCCTAATAAAGTTTTAACCCCCTGATCACCGCCCTAGTTAACCCTTTCACTCCCTATTGCCATCGTCACTAAGCGATCATTTTTCTGATCGCTGTATTAGTGTCGCTGTTCCCGCTAGGTAGCTATTTTTTTTATTGCGATTTTTTTTTTTACTAAAGACATGTGGCTAAATAAATTTTGGTCTAAATGTTTGACTAAAATTTAGTTTGATTTTTTTTTTAACAAAAAGTAAAAAATAGTGTTTTTTTTTCAAAAATGTTGCTCTATTTTTGTATATAGCGCAAAAAATAAAAATCGCAGAGGTGATCAAATACCACCAAAAGAAAGCTCTATTTGTGGGAAGAAAAGGACGCAAATTTTGTTTGGGAGCCACGTCGCATGACCGCGCAATTGTCTGTTAAAGCGACGCAGTGCCGAATCGCAAAAACACCTTGGGTCATTTACCAGCGTATTGGTCCGGGTCTTAAGTGGTTAAGGACATGGATTACTGGAACCATGTCCTGTTGTCTAATGAGACATAGATAAACCTACTTGGTTCAGATGGTGTCAAGCGTGTGTCAACCAGATGAGGAGTACAAAGACAAGTGTATCTTGCCTACAGTCAAGCATGGTGGTGGGAGAGTCATGGTCTTAGCACTGACAGGCTGACCGCCACCCCTTCAACCTCTGCAGCAATGATGGCAGTACTCATATGTCTATTTCCGAATGATAACCTCTAGATATAACTCTGAGTACATGCACTCAACTTTTTTGGTCAGCCATGGTAAGGCCTGTTCTGAGGTCGAACCTGTCTGCTATAAAATGAGTGAATTTTTATTTATACTTAAGGACAGATTAGCTGATTTGGAAGATTGTTCCAGACAAAACAATTTAAAAATCAGAGGCATCCCCAAATCCATAAAATCAATGGTCCTGAAAGAGTATTTAGATGAACTCAAGTCAGATCTCTTGCCTGAAGCACCAACAGCTGAATTGATCATCAACCATATACACAGGTTACCTTCACTTTTACCATATCAAAAAACGTCTCCTTTGGGCCACTAGAAATGCAGCGTCGCTTCCTAAGCAATACTCTGGCCTTCCCTTCTTTGCTGCCTTGTCCAAATACACATTGCTAAATAGAAAAAAAATGTACACCATCACTAAGCCTTTATGCAACCACAGCATACCATACAAATGGGAGCATCCAGTGCAATTGGTGATAACCAAAGATGGAAAAAGGCCAGCAATGGAAAATTCCAGAACCCCAGGCTCCTCTTGGTACTTTAACCTTGGTGCGACATCACATTGATCCTGACTGGAGTGCATCTAACCATTAAACTGAAATGATCACTTAGCTTTTCCCTATGGTTTATACTTTAGCCCTGAAAGTATGAGAATGGGCTATCTTGCGTATATCGCCCTCAAGTTCTTAGTTGCGGCACACCTTGTTTGTTCTTAAAGTATTTATAACTCATTTATACATGTTGTTACATCTTTTTGATCTCTTTTTTCAAGTGTTTACCTTAGTTCAGATATATTCCAGGCATATCTGTACACCTTACTATCAACGAACCAATCATTTGTCTAACAGTATACAGCTAGTTCAACATGCAAAACACACTTTCTCAGTGATGCTATGTTTCTTTAGCTGTATAGAGATCTCTATTTACTCCCTAAACTGTAAAAGTTACCCTTACAGATCTCCAACTAATTCCAGTGCTAAAGAGTCATCACGGCTCACACCACTTAATAAACATTATGGGCCAGATTCAGGTACATCTGCGCAGTATTGGACCGGCGTTGCGCACCGCCTTTACGTTAGATTGGCACAATGTAGCGGTGCAATCACCCTATTCTCGTCGGTTTTACGCAGAAATTTGCGCCTGCGCAACGTTATTTCAGAGGCGCAAGGCGGAGTAATACAAATTGGGAAGGACGTGGGCGTGTTACATTGAAATGAGCCGTGACCCCATGCAAATGAAAAGCCGGCCTGGTCGTGCATGCGCACTTGAAGCAGACCATGGTCAGCACCTCTGTGCGCATGCTCACAACTCGGGAACGGCGCAATCAGTGAAATTGGAAGTGGACTAGGGCAAATTAGTGAACTACGCAAACAGCATAAATAGACAGAGACAAACGCACTTCCTTTCGCAAAAGTACATCCCTTTGTATCCCTCCCTATACAGCAAGGTGCTTTTGTTCTGTTGTTTATTAGTGTTTGTTTGTTTGTTTGTTTGTTTGTTTGTTTGTTTGTTTGTGACGTGTCTTTGAGAGTGATTTTTGTCTTTTATGTGTTTTCTTTGTTGTTATTTTGTTTAAATTATATTTTTGCTGGGCATTTTTTATTTTTGCTGTTCAAATTATTATTATTTTTTTTGTTCTGTTTGTGTATGATTTGGGAATGTGGGGGTGACATTCCTGCCGGAAAAGGGGTGTCACCCTCATTTGTGGTGGAGAAGTGATCCCCAGGTCCGTGTGAATGGTGTATGAATGTACAGTGACATAATTGGAGCTGTGGCATGGCGTTGCTGCTCACAAGTCCTGCATGGTGGGCTTGTGCCAATCCAATGTGATGAGGATGTGATGTGTCTGTGCTAGGGACCACAGTGGTGTGCATGCATGCATTCTCATTGTGCCACGATTAATGTGTGTGTTTAACGTGCAAAGATGCCTAATGTGAGCTGTCTCCTGACTGCTCTTCCCTCAGAAGACGGGGTAGCCTTGGTTAGGGGGGTTCCGTATAGGAGTCATGAGATGGGGTCCCAGTGCATATGCAGAGTCACCCTGAAGGGATAAGACAGGAGGATGTTAGTAGTGCATGTGCCCCTTGTGATTTCAGCATCATGGGGGGCCAGTCATGCCTGCCACCCATGTCACTCACCAACCAGCCAGCTGTCCTCATACATGTTCTGTTCGAAATCTGTGGGGATGGGGCTCTGATTGTATATGTAGCTGTCATGGGTGTCATGGGTAGTGTCATGTGTTGGGCTGGTGATGTCCTCCTGCAGAGTTGTGGTTAATTCCATGATGGCATATGAGGGGTGAATCTGAAGATGCAAGACACCTCAGAATCACTCATGCCATAGATGTCTATGCGTGTGTGATATATCCTCTCCCGTGAAGAGTGAAGAGTGAAGAGTGAGGGGCTTGTATCAGATAAGAATATTGTATTAGATTAGATTAAATTGTAAAGTTTATATAAGCAAAAAAAACGAGTGCCCTCCTCCTTCTTTGCTCATCTAAAGTCAGTAGTATAGCTATGAGCATAGATGCCACTGGCATCCTGGCATACAGATTGATGTGTGTGACTGCTCAGCTCCTCACTAACAGTGTTGCTTTATCTGACATGTAGACGAATTGTCTAATTTTATACCAGCTTTTATATGGTCTAATTTTAGACAGGACATTTAGCTGTTGCGCACAGCGCGTAGCCTGCGCTGCACCAACGTTCTTTTGTGGAACCCCGTAACTCCCTCATTAGCATATTTGAATAGCAAATCAATGGTGTGTCTAGCGCAGTTTTGCGCGGACGGATGCGCCTGTCTAACGAAATTACGCTGGACAAAAAAAAATAGATTTCTTTCGTATCTCGTTTTGGGAGTGCCGTGCATCGAAACGCACGCGCACAATTAGACTTACGCCGCGCATCTCCTGTAACGCCGGCGTAATCACTCTGTGAATCTGGCCCTATGTCTTTTACAATCACCTCCTTCAATGTCAAAGGGCTAAATAGCCCTAGCAAATGCTACTCACTATGGTCAGAAGCATGCAGACTGCATTGTGAAGTCCTATGCCTACAAGAGAATCACTTCTGTGCTGCCAATGCTAGGAGGAATGGCAAGCGCCATTAAAGATACAGTGGCTTTTAAACCAATAAATGTGACCACGGATGACCAGGGGAGATACATCATATTGGTTTGCCAAATTAACAATATTCCGTACACCATCGCTATTATGTATGTACCAAATTCAAAGCAACTCTCCTTTTTTCATAAGGTCTGGAAGAAAATCCAGAAAAAGCTGCAAGGTCATCTTATATTATGCTTGCTTTCCGGACATCTCGATGCACACCTCTACTCCTTTCTCTTTGCAGTCCTTTATCTGGTCTAACTCTCTTTTTGACATACAGTATGGAGGTGCCAGCACTCCATGGAAAGACTACACCTTATTCTCCAAACCCCACTGCTTGTACGCGAGAACCGACCTCATGTTAATGGATAAGTATCTTCTCCAGGATATAATATTCTCTACCATTCATACAAAAATGTGGTCATGCTCCATTCTCCATGTGTGTGTGGGAGAAACAACAACGGAAGATGCATGATACTTTGGCGCAATGATCCTAATCTAATGTCTATTCCTACTAACCAAAAAATATAACACACCAAATCCAATACAGGGTTATGCGTAGCAGGCAAAGAACACAAAATTACACTCTTTGCCCACAACATTATTCTCACGCTAATGGATACAGCCTCCTCACTGTCTGAAGTGTATAATATTCTGAAGGTCTTTAACTCAATATCCTACTATAAAATCAATTAATCCAAATGCAACATTCTTAGCATGAACATAACTAAAAATGAAAAATACCAATTACAAACTGCTTTTCCCTTCCAATGGTCAGCATCTTCTCAGTGCTAATTATACTCAACTGCTCACACATTGTAAAATTGAACTGGATAGGCTTAGCAAGTTCTACCTAACCTGGTCTGGAAGGTTGGCGCCATTCAAAATGCTGGTACTTCCCAAAATGTTGTACTTTTACAGAGAACTTCCCATCCTGGTCTCCAGCTCATTCTTTACTGCTCTAAAGCACACTATAAATGCCTTCCTATGAAAGAGAAAAAAACACCTAGATGTCCCTATACTTATTAAGCACAAATTAGCTGGGGGAACCAAACTTACATGATTATTATGTAGCAGCTTTGCTGGACCTACTTAAATGTTGGCCTTCTCCCTCTTCAGACAAAAATGAAGTTATATACTGTAGAAAAACAATTCATGCCCAAGGGTCAACTAACTTCATTCCTCTTATGTGGGTGTCAAAAATTATCCCGAGACTTTTGACTTTGGCGCTAGGGGAGATGATCTGGCCCAGAATGGGTGGAGGTGTCCAGGTTGTTGCCAGTTGACTCTTGCGACTGGCCTGAAACAGAAGAATTTCTGTTTTGGAATTGTTGAGTTTGAGATAACTCCTAGTCATCCACTTTTCTATTGAAAGCATCTAAGCTGAGATGATGATCCTTTCTATTGCAGATGCGAAAATACAGTTGCGTGTCATCTGCATATGAGTGATAAAGTAGTTGTTGACTACTGATGACTTCAAAGAGAGGTCGAAGATAGATGTTGAAGAGCACCGGTGACAGAGGTGAGCCTTGGGGGACTCCACATGACACAGTGCGTTTTCCAGAAGTGAACGGTCCCAACTTCATCGTTTGAGATCGGCTTCCCAAAAAGGAGGAAAACCATGGTAAATCACCCTCTGTGACTCCGGCTACCTCAGCCAGCCGAGTCAGTAGCAGTTTGTGATCTACGGTGTCAAAGGCTGCGCTTAGGTCCAGCAGAACCAGAAGACAAAATTCTCCTTCGTCTGCGGCCTCCAGAACGTCGTCCCATATTTTGAGCAGTGCTGTTTCCGTCCCGTGTCCGGGACGGAATCCCGATTGCAGTGGATCGAGTAGGTTGTGGGTATCTAGATGCTGTTGAAGCTGTTGTACCACCACTTTCTCCATTACCTTGGAGAAAACGTTTAGCATTGTTATGGGACGGCGGTGATTTGGGTCCTTGGGATCCAGGGTAGGTTTCTTCAAGATGGGCTGGATTGTGCCCTCTTTCAGCAGGGAGGGCACTATGCCTTCCTTAAATGACTGGTTTATAAGCTGCGCAATGGGAGGTGCCAGGATATCGGCACATTCCTTTAGCAGCTTAGTGGGGATGATATCATTAGGCGATGTGCTGTTACGCAAATCGCCGATGATATTTTCTGTGGCATCGATGGAGATGGGTTCCAGAGTGAACTTTGTTGGTTGTAGCATGTTCCTCCGGGTGCTGTGTGGTAGCTCAGGGGTATTGTTTTGCGGAATTCTTTCCCGGATTCCTTCAATTTTATTGATGAGGAAATCCGACAATTCATTGCAAAATTCTTGGGTGTCTGCGTTGGGGGCTTCAAGACAGTCTGGATTCATGGTCTGCGAGACCAGCTTGAAGAGATCCCGGGGGCGTTTAAGGCACTGTTGATAGCCATGGAAAAATAGTTTTTCTTGGCTTTGAAGATTTCTATGTGGTGTCTTCTTGTTTGCTACTTTGGCGGCTTCTGCCCTTCTACGCTCTTGCTTCAGTAGCGATAGCTGGTTGTTGAACCAGCCTGCCTTGTTTTTCCAGGTAAGGACTTTGCGTTCTGGTGCTACTAAGTCGGATGACTGTAGTAGGGCTGCATTTATGGCGTCCAGTATGTCTGCGGCCGTTTGACCTGGTTGAATTGTTTTAATTTTATTTTCCAAGGTAGATTTGAAGAGTTCCGAATGGAGCTTCTTCTGAGATCTAGACCAGTGTGTTGTCACTGGCTTGGGTGTTTTTATCAATAGGGCAGTATTGGAAATTATGAATTTAATTGCATGGTGATCTGTCCATGGCAATGGTTCATTTTCCAAAATACTTACTTTCAGATTTTGTCTGAAGATAAGATCGAGTGTGTGACCTGAAGCATGTGTGGGCCCACGTACTAGTTGCTGAAGGCCTAATCCTTCCAGATGGTCGATACAGGCGTCGGCCACGGGGTCTTGTGAGGAGTTGGCCCAGAGATTGAAGTCCCCGAGCAGCAAAAGGTGTTTGCTGGTTATGGCGTAAGTGGAGATGAACTCTGACCATGAGGGTAAAAACTGCGCTTTAGGCCCCGGTGGCCTATAGCAGAGCAGAATACGGATGGTCTCCTGGGGGTTTGTTTGCAGTTGCAGAGTAAGGGTTTCCATAAATGGAAGCGAGTGCTGAAGGGCTGGTTTAGAGATCACAAGATGCGTCTTATGGATCACCGCCAGTCCTCCTCCTCTTTGCCCTATTCTGTTTTCAGTGATAATCCGGTAGTGTTCTGCCACCAGTTCTCCAAGAATGGTGTTACAGTCGGCTGTGAGCCAGCTTTCTGTAATAAAGAGACAGTCTGTTGTTCTGTAGAATGAAATCATGGATTTCTAATCAGTGTCTTACTGCCAATCTTGTATTGATCAAAGCACATGATATGTGCTTTGCTTGGGGTGGGTAGCTAAATTTTTTAACTGATGATCGTCGATCGATCCTCAAAAGTTGCTCAAATCTCAGGGCCTTTTTGGTGACGGCTGGTAGCTTTGTGGCAAATTGCCTCAGGCCCCAGATGATTTCTGCAGAATATGGCCGAGGGGGGGGGGGGGGGTGGTCAGGTGGCGGTGGGGAGTAGATTCCTTGAATCCTCTCTCCTATTTTTCATTTGGTCCAGAGGAAGGCAAAAAAAACCTGGTTCAGCTAAGCCAATCTGCTGGGCAGGGAAAAAAATTCCTTCCTGATCCCTCAGAGGCGATCGGTTGAGACCCTGGATCAAATCTGATGATATTGTGAGGGGATGGTGTGAAGGGAGTAGTTCCTGCTGGGGGGGTGTACCAAGCTGTTCGATGGCCTGACACAGGGCCCAAGCTGGGGCACCAACTTGCTGAAGTAACCCCAGAGAGGGGGTGGTTGGCTGCCAGGGAGGTGGATGGGGACATCTGTGGGTAGGGGGGGTGTGTTGGGCGAAAGCACCGGGGCGATGCAGAGTGCTGTAGCCGTGCGCCGCTAGGCCGCAGTTGAAGCCGCGGACTTTCCTAAGCCGCGGCTCCCGCGGACCTAGCGTGGCTGGCGCGGACCAGCGAAAACAGCAAGGGAACAGCGGCGGGGATGTGGGGACGGGCTGGGGATCACAGGGGAAGCAAACCAGAGCCAGTGTAAGTTGATATTGTCAGAAACCATGAATCAGACCGAGACATGCAAGTAAAATTACACTTGTTTATTAATATTAGTAAAAGGTAAACAGAGCAACATAGTCAAACCATAGACAGAGATTGGTAACTGGAACAGATAGTCAGACAAGCCAGAACGTCAGGGAGCCAGAGATTAGCATACTTCAGGATGGGCCAGGAAATCAGGAAACCGGAGAATCAGTGAAGTGGAACAGCAAGCAGGATCAGTAACCAGAAGGGACATCAGCCAATCGAGTCTCTAACAGGTACACAGGAGAGGTGAGCCGTGCCATTCAGGAGCATCTGTAACACTATGGCAAACTGATCTGATCCATATGGTGATCCTGCTCATCCAACCTTGAAAAAATATTACCAACACGTAGATTGATTGCATCTTCTAAATTCATGGCCTTTTGCCTATTGTCAGAAATGATGAATCAGAGAGAGACAGAAGTGCAGTAAATAAATGGAAAGGGCTCCTTCGCTACCGGGAGTAGTGGTGAAGGGGTACTGCTGCAAACACCTTGTAATCTGTCCTTAACAGAAACAAAAGAAATGTGAAAAAAAGGGGGGGGGGCTGGTGTCTGCGCTGTGAATAAGTGGGAATGAAAGAGGTGCAGAAAACTCACATAATGAGTAACTGAACCAATGGACATGGATAAAATGGTGTGTAAACACAGGTGCAACTAGGTGCAAGACAAACCAATATGAACTGCAGCTGTACCAAACCAGTGGAAACCATATAACGAATAAATACAAAACAAATAAGCATAAATGTGAACCACAAATACAAACAATAAAAAGAAACGTAAATGGTTAAAAAACTAAAACCACGTGAAGTACAAAGAAGACAATTGAATCAATATGAGGAAGAAAATCTATAAAGTCTCTGAGAGGTGTTCCCAAAAATCAGAAATCCAGAAGTACGGTGCCATGAAAAGAAAACTTCAGTGAAACACCTCTGGTGGTCCCTAGCTGCTCACCTCCCGGCTATAGCACGGATAGCCAAATTAGCTCAAAAGTGGTAGGCTCCGATGAAAACAGCAACGTATAAAAGATGGCTGAAGGACTCAGCAACAGATGGACAAGGAAAAAACATCAAAAAGATCATGGCACAGTATTGTGAGGGCACTAATACCACATAATGGATAACACAGACATGCACTCACATGGAGGCTATGAATGGTGGGCCTATCTCTGACGAACAGCCAGTTTGTGAGTGGTCCTGGATGTTCTCCTTGCTGTTTCTTCTATACCCGATAGACTGACAATCAGGCTTGTTGAACCCTCAGAGTATGCAGGTATGCAGGAAAAAAAGGCAAACCATAGCACAGCACCGCAATAAAAAGTAAATTTAATGGATAAAATACAAGGTAAACTCACATATACACTGGATGTCACCGGGCACATAAAACCATACGAGAGGCGAGCTCGTCTCCCTGCGTCAGGCGTGTAGGCTCTAGTGCTCCTGGGTCCCTACGCGTCTCGTCACACCATGTATGGTTTTATGTGCCCGGTGACATCCGTGTATATGTGAGTTTACCTTGTACTTTTTATTGCGGTGCTGTGCTATGGTTTGCCTTTTTTTTCCTGCATACCTGCATCCTCTGAGGGTTCAACCAACCTGAGTGTCAGTCTATCGGGTATAGGAGGAACAGCAAGGAGAACATCCAGGACCACTCACAAACTCGCTGTTTGTCGGAGATAGGCCCACCATTCATAGCCTCCATGTGAGTGCATGTCTGTGTGATCCATTATGTGGTATTAGTACCCTCACAATACTGTGCCATGATCTTTTTGATTTTTTTTCCATGTCCATCTGTTGCTAAGTCTTTCAGCCATCTTTTATACGTTGCTGTTTTCATCAGAGCCTACCACTTTGGAGCTAATTTGGCTATCCGTGCTATAGCTGGGAGTTGAGCAGCTAGGGACCACCAGAGGTGTTTCACTGAAGTTTCCTGTCCTGGCACCGTACTTCTGGATTTCTGTTTTTTGGGAGCACCTCTCAGAGACTTTATTGATTTTCTTCCTCATATTGATTCAATTGTATTATTTGCACTTCACTTGGTTTTGTTTTTTTAACCATTTACGTTTCTTTTTATTGTTTGTATTTCTGGTTCACATTTACGCTTATTTGTTTTGAATTTATTCATTATATGGTTTCCACTGGCTTGGTACACCTGCAGTTCATATTGGTTTGTCTTGCACCTAGTTGCAGAAGTGCAGTAACATCGCACTTGTTTAATAATATTAGTAAAAGGTAAACAGAGAAACATAGTCAAATCATACTCAGAATTTGTTAACCGGAACAGATAGTCAGTACAGGCCAGGAAATCAGGAAACTGGATAATCTGTGAACAGCAAGCAAAATCAGGAGCAAGAAGGGACGTCAGCCAAGCGTGTCTTCAACAGGTACACAGGAGAGAGAGTCTCTGGATGTGTTGACCAAGGCAAAGGCAGAGATGATCTGAAATGAACAGCTTAAGTAACCAACAGGACTGATGAACAGGATGTCATCAGCAGGTGAGTTACTGTGGAAAGATTTAGAGCTGACAATTAACTGACAGCTGAGCGGCCTGCTCTGAGAAGGAAGGGCTGAGCCCAGTCCTTACAGACAAAAGCTAGTCCTCCCAAAAGGTAAGAGGTCAAACAGAAGGAAGAAGCATTTAAGCTTAGCCCCCTAAGGGGGGTAGCACGCTGGATAGCAGGGAGTGGAGACAAACCAGTGTATACGGTCAGCCAAAATGATTGCACCATTCAATAAAGAGAACCACTGCAGGGTTGAAAAGAATGGGTCCCGGAGCATGTTGGGACTGTGACATCATACGAGGCCTATATAAATCGCCGCCGCCTCGCACACCCGGCATTACAGCGGGAGGGAGCGTCGAGTCAACATAAGAAGAAAAGAAGAAGGCAGAAGTCGGCAAAGAAGACCAGGCTGGCCACCGATAGTAAGAGAGCTTCAAAGAACATAGTGGCGGCCAGCCCCAAAGAAGGCAACGGAGAGAGAGCAGCAGAAGAACCGGGAAGCGCTGAGACGACAGCAGAGAGTGAAGAAGATGAAAGATGACCCCCGGAAAGCGGAGAGGACCCCCAGAGAGCGGAGAAGACCCCCGGAGCTGACTAATAAATTATTTTAAAACCCTGTGTTGTGTGTTTATTTTATTGACACTTTTCCTGTCAGGTTAATGGGTAGGGGTACGATGTACCCCCATACTAATTCACCTAGGGTGGGGGGCGGTATCTGGGGGCCCCCTTATTAAAGGGGGCTCCCAGATTCCGATAGGCCCCCCGCCCGTAGACCCTGACAACCAACGGCCAGGGTTGTCAGGAAGAGGCCCTGTCCTTATCAACATGGGGACAGGGTACTTTGGGGTGGAGGGGCAACAGGGCACCCCCCTGCCCCAGAGAACACACCCCCCATGTTGAGGGCATGCAGCTTGGGAGGGGGGGCACTCATCCTCACTACTTTCCTGACCGGCCGGGCAACGTGCTTGAATACGGGTCTGGTATGGATTGTGGGGGAACCCTGATGCCGTTTTTTTCGGCGTAGGGGTTTTCCTTACAATCCATACCAGACCTAAGGGCCTGGTATGCCCCTGGGGGGAACCCATGCTGGTTTCTTATTTAAAATTTGGCGTGGAGCACCCCCTCATGATTCATACCAAATGCCGCGGCTAGAATTGACGGATCCATGTCGCTTCTATGACGCGCTCGCTGGAATGTGCTTTTCCTATGTCGCCGAGAATCAGCATGATGCCTTTGTGCTGGAAACACATTCTCGGCGACAGGTACTGTAAATAAGAAGATAAAGCAAAACATGGTGAGCTACAAGCATTGTGTATAATAAAGGGCTCATGTATGCGCATGGTGTATGCATATACATTTTTTTATGAACTAAGAATAGTATTTGCTGACATGATGCTTTTTAACCACTTGATACCCGCCCGCCGTCAAATGACGGCGGCGGGATACTCTATGTTCCTGACAGCACGTCATATGACGTCCTGTCATTTAAAGCGGCTAGGGGCGCGCACGTGCCGCCAGCGGCGCGCGCACGCACCAGCCGCGTCACTGAGAACACCGTGGGTGTGCCCGGCGCACGCGATTGCCGACAATTGAGCTGGGACGTGGAGCTCTGTGTGTAAACACAGAGCTGCACATCTCTGTCAGGGAGAGAGGAGACCGATTGTGTCCCTTGTACATAAGGACACAATCGGTCACCTCCCCCAGTCACCCCCCCTCCCCCTACAGTTAGAACACACCTAGGATACACATTTAACCCCTTCCCCACCCCCTAGTGGTTAACCCCTTCCCTGCCAGTTACATTTATACAGTTATCAATGCATATTTATAGCATTGTTCACTGTATAAATGTAAATGGTCCCAAAAATGTGTCAAAAGTGCCGATGTGTTCGCTATAATGTCCCAGTCCCGAAAAAAAATCGCAGATCGCCGCCATTCCTAGTAAAAAATAAATTTAAAAAAATCATAATTATGTCCCCTATTTTGTAGGCAATATAACTTTTGTGCAAACCAGTCACTATACGGTTATTGCGATTTTTTTTTACCAAAAATATGTAGAAGAATACGTATCGGCCTAAACTGAGATAAAAGAAAACTTTTTTTTTTTTTAATGGGATTTTTATTATAGCAAAAAGCAAAAAATATTGGCCCAGATTCACAGAGCGATTACGCCTGCGCAACAGGAGATGCGCGTGCGTAAGTCTAAATGTGCGCGTGTGTTTCGATGCACGGCATCCCCGAAACGAGATACGCAAGAAATCTACTTTTTTTTGTCCAGCGTAATTTCGATAGACTGGCGCATCCGTCCGCGCAAAACTGCGCTAGACAGACCATTGATTTGCTAGTCAAATATGCTAATGAGGGATCCACAAAAGAACGTTGGGGCAGCGCAGGCTACGCAGTGTTTGCAACAGCAATATGTCCTGTCTAAAATTAGACCATATAAAAGCTGGTCTAAAAAGAGAAAAAACGTCTACATGCTAGATAAAGCAACACTGTTAGTGAGGATCTCAGCAGTCACACGTGTTGCACAACAATCTGTATGCCAACATGCCAGGGGCATCGTCGCGCATAGCTATACTACTGACTTTAGATGAGCAAAGAAGGAGGAGGGCATGGAGGATGGCACGGGAGAGGATATACCGCACACGCATAGACCTCTTTGGCATGAGTGATTCTGAGGTGTATCGCATCTTCAGATTCACCCCTCATGCCATCATGGAATTAACCACAACCCTGCAGGAGGACATCACCAGCCCAACACAACGCTCACATGCAGTGCAGCCACTGGTCAAGGTCATGGCAACACTCCATGTCCTTGCCAGTGGCTCTTTTCAAAGAACAAGTGGAGTGGTGGCTGGGATGTCACAATCCTCCATGAGCAGATGTGTGCACCAGGTTGTCCCAGCAATCCTCAGACGCATGGCCAACCAAATTATCAAACCAACCACTGAGGACCTGCGGCTGAAGGCAATGATAGATTTCTACAGAATTGCCAGATTCTCACGCACCAGGGCACTCCAGCCCCCCCAGAAGACAGAGCACATGTACCGCAATCGGAAGCATTGGCATTCCATCAACGTACAGGTGATAGTCGATGCCCAAGGCCTCATATGGCACGTCCGTGCCAAACACCCCAGATCCAGCCATGACAGCTACATATACAATCAAAGCCACATCCGAATGGAATTCGAACAGAACGTGTATGGGGCCACCTGGCTGGTTGGTGAGTGACATGGGTGGCAGGCATGACTGTACCCCCCATGATGCACACATCACAAGGGGCACATGCATGACTAACATCCTCCTGTCTTTTCCCTTACAGGTGACTCTGCATATGCACTGGGACCCCATCTCATGACTTCTATCCGGAACCCCCAAACCCCAGGAGAGGAAAGATACAATCAAGCACATGCCCAAACACGTGCAGTGGTGGAGCGCACCTTTGGCCTCCTGAAGTCACGTTTCCGATGCCTGGATAAGTCTGGGGGTACGCTCTTGTATTCCCCAAACTTTGTGTGCCAGATCATCGGTGCATGTTGCATGATGCACAACTTCGCAGTAAGAAAGGGCCTGCAGATTGACCTACGTGATGACCTGACCCCTGAACCAGACAATCCCCCCCTAACCGAGGGTCCCCCGTCTTCTGAGGGAAGAGCAGCCAGGAGACAGCTCACATTGGGCATCTTTGCACGTTAAACACACACATTAATCATGGCACAATGAGAATGCATGCATGCACACCACTGTGGTCCCTAGCACACACACCCCACATCCTCATCAAATTGTATTGGCACCAATCCACCATGCAGGACTTGTGAGCAGCAACGCCACGCCAAGGCTCCAATTATGTCACTGAACATTCATACACCATTCACACGGACCTGGGGATCACTTCTCCCTGGTCCTGGGGAACCCTTCTCCACCAAAATTGAGGGTGACACCCCTTTTCCGTCAGGAATGTCACCCCCACATTCAAACAGCATTCACAACCCAAAAAAAAAAAAAATTACCAGCAAAATCAAAAAATTTCCAGAAAAAAAAGGGGGAAAAAGAAATTAGTGCCCTTGACGTGAGCCACGCCTGGGGCGCCCCCGGCCACGGCCCCCGGCTCCTCAGGGGAGACTCATGGGGAGGGGGAAAACCAGGGAAGGAGGAGCAGCCCCTGATCTCTGCCCACCTGGCGGCCTGCCCTCCAAGGCCACGGCGATTCTGTCCAGGGCACCACCTAGTGTTGACGTGTTGGCCTGGATAGCCTGGGTAAGGGCCCTCACATCCTGCCCAACGCCTGCTGATGTAGTCTGCAGGTCGTTAAGGCAGTTTGTGAAAGCCCGGGAGTGGCAGTCCAGGTTCCCCAGCGTATCCTTGATGGAGGACAGGCTCTCCTCCATCCGCACCAATGTCTGGCTGACCTGTCCCAGATGGCGGGTCTGGAGGAACTGGTCCCTTCTCAGAGTGGCGGGCAGGAGATCGGCCACCCCCCTGGTCTTCTGGGTCGCCTTCCTGCCTCCAGCTGATGCTTGTGGCCGGGGAGAAGGGGAGGCCCTTGGGAGAGGAGCCATGTTGGGGGAGGAGGGGGGGGGCTCCCCCTTAGGGAGGGCTGGCTGCTGCCAGCCAGAGGGGAACGGTCCTCCAACAACAATAGGCCAGTGCCTGACATGGACTCCTCCTCAAACTCCTCCTCCTCAACCTCCTCCTCCTCCTCTTCAACCTCCTCCGCGGACAACGGCCTTGTCGGGGGGGCCTCATTAGGCTGCTGTCCTGGGGATGGTGCGGTCAGGCCAGATGGCCCTGCACCCTCCTGCACATCTGTGGATGACACAAAATATTCACAGGTTGGAGGATCCACACACTTGCCACATATTCCCTTTCACCCCCTCCCCCACACATGCTACACACCTGATATAAAAAAAAACGTACCTGGCACCACGGGCTCCGGACTTGAGTCAAAGCCGGGCAGGCCCTCCACTTCATACCGATGAAAGGTCAGGGCCACCGCACGCTCCTCCGCTGTCAGCCTAACACGACATGGTGGGCCCCCTCCTGTGCCCCTGGCATGGACAAGCATTTTGGCCAGCTTCTTTTTTACCAGACGCCGGAGGTCATTAATCTTTTTGTCAATCCCAGACCGGTTCCGTGTCCCCCCCTCCCCCGCTGAATTGACCTGCTCAGTGATGATGTCCAAAATCTCCCTCCTCCTGGCCGGGGTGGTGTTGGCACTGTCCGGGCCGTGGAGGAAACGCCCATAATCGCTAATGGCCCGGGCAAGAATTTGTTTCTCCCCCAAAGTGAAATTCAGTTTTCTCTTTCTCTCTGTCATACTCATACAAAAACTCACTCCCAGTAAACAAAAATCAGTCACAAAAACAAGCACAACCAATCAAGCAAGAACACACACAAAGAGAAAACTAACACCCAAAAAATCACACAAGCAAAAATCAGTCACAAAAACAAACAGCAACAATTAAGCAAGAAAACAAACGAGCAGAAATATATCAAACAGTCTCTCAAACACTTATCAAAAAACACTTTCAAAGATCTACTAACAAACACTTGATCACACAGTACACTAATCTGACAAATACAAAACACAACGCAACTAACAACGGGATAAAAGCACTTTGTTAAATGGGAAGGGACAAAGGGATGTACTTTTGCAATGGAAGTGCGTTTGTGTCTGTCTATTTATGCTGTCTGCGTAGTCCTTAGTCCATTTCCAATTTCACTGATTGCACCGTTCCCGAGTTGTGAGCATGCGCACAGAGGTGCTGACCATGGTCTCCTTCAAGCGCGCATGCGCGAGCCGGCCGGCCCTTCATTTGCATGGGGTCACGGCTCATTTCAATGTAACACAGTGCCGGAAGCTAACATTTTGTCTGGGCAGGAAGGGGGTGTAGGTGCACAGTAGGCAAGTGGTTAACATTTTGGATTATAATAAAAATACTTTTATATAATATAATATTGTGTCTGTGGTACCCTAAAAATCCCTCTCCTATGATTTCCAAAAGAAAATATATTTCCAGGATGAAGGTGCCTTTTGATCTATGGATGTAGGTGACTGTTCCAGAATTTATTATGTCAATGCATTAGACTGCACTGCAAAAATGCTAATGTAATTGTTTGAAGAAAATATGGATTATAAATCAATACTGCAAAAGCAAATGAAATAGCACAATTTACCTGAAATAGTTGTCAAGCTAAATGATTTGATGCTTCATAATTAAAATCCAAACAAACAAAAAAAATCTGTTAACCATGATCTTCAATTTTTTGTAAAAGAAAGCACAGTTCCAATACAGTTTAAGGTAAGAAGGTTAGGATGGTCCTGCTCATGAGAGTTTATCTAAAAGGGCATTGCAAGTGATGAAAATGGTAATAACTGCGTGGGGATGAGTTGATGGAGTGGAGTGATAGGTGTGTTGTGTTTGCATAAATATATATATATATATATATATATATATATATATATATATATATATATTGCTTTAATGCATTCAGAAAAATAAATTTGGCATTTGAAAAGCAAGCATTAAAACATAAAAAAAAGTACAGTCTGTTTTCCACCTTCTTTTGTTTTCATTGCACTATACAGCTGACATTTCAAATTCCCAGAATACCTCAAATGACACATTTTGTTTTCTTGAAAACAGAAGTGTTATAAAGGATGTACAGTTTATATTAAAAACAAAAATTAAAAGTAGAAATGTACTGCATATTTATATGTTTTCATAGTAAGTAGGAAACATCCCCTACATCCCACCCTTATAGTCCAATGCAAGACTCAATTAAGAGATCGGCCTCTTTATTATGTCATAGATAATGATGGGTAGGCAATTTTACAGATCTTGATTTTGAAAAACAAGAAAACAATAACTTGGTCTTAACAAAAAAATAATCCCTAATTTCACAATGAAGAAATCAGCTTTAAAACAAAGATCAGCAATTATATCATAATTAGACTTTGTTTATAAATAAAGTAAAAGTGTTAGTGTGAGAATACGTGTTAGTGCTAAAACCCAACTCTATCCTAGTATATTCTTATTACGGACAAGACTTATTTGTTTTGTAAAATTTACTGATAACTATTCTGTAACACTAGGTCTTATTACTAACTAGCTAAGCGCCATCCAAGCATCAGGTTAGTTTATGCTCTCTATCCTATGTGAGACAGCTAACCACTATGATGTTATTGACATTGTATTCTGTTAGGTTACAAGGTGCCATGTTAGTTTTTGGACTTCGATTTACTGTTTGACATTGATGGTTATGCTATCAAACTGTTATATATGTTTATATATGTTGTATATATTTATTATATATATATATATATATATATTTCTACTTAAATGCATAGGGCCAGATTCAGAGACATCTGCCTATCTTTAGGCAGGTGTAGCGTATCTCAGATACACTACGTCGCCGTAACTAACAGTACCAGGTTCCTTATTTAGAATCAACTTGCGCCATAAGTTACGGCGGCGTAGTGTAACTGTGTCAGCGTAAGCCCACGCAATTCAAATGTGGAAGATGGGGGCGTGATCCATGTAAATGAATCATGACCCCACGTAATTTATGTTTTTTCTGAACGGCGCATGCGCCGTCCGTGGACGTATCCCAGTGCGCATGCGTGAAATCACGTCGCAAGTAGTCAATGTAAACGACGTGAACGTAATTTACGCCTAGCTCAATTTCCGAATGATTGACGTAAACGACGTGCAATTCGACGCTGTCCCGACGTCCATACTTAACATTGGCTGCGCCTCATATAGCAGGGGTAACTTTACGCCAGACAAATGCTTACGCAAACAACGTAAAATACGATGCCCGGCTGCAAGTACGTTTGTGAATTGGTGTATCTCAGCGTAAATGCCTTTCTGAATCGGCGTAAGGATGCGCCGGCGCAAATTTAAAAGCTATTTGAATCTGGCCCATAATATTTATTGAAAATTTACAATAAAAAAAAAAAACAGGAAAAAAAACAACAACTCTGGGAAAAGTAAAAGTCCTTTCTTGCAGTGGGTCTGTGCCCAAATTGTGTTGTCTACGACAGTGTTTTCCAACCTATTTCAGTCAAGGCACCTTTTAGAATTGTGCACAATCTCGAGAAACACCAGTCTGGGGCTCATTCCCACTAGGAAATGTGTCCGAGTGCATGTGTTTTTTTGTTCTCACATGTTGCATTTTTTAATAGGGTGTTCTGTGTGTGTAACATGTAATAAAGGTGCCAGCATGATTTTTTAGTTTAAATGTTTGTTATTGAAGTTTTCCAATAGACAAAATATAGCTGCTGTACAAAAACAGTAGTACAAAGTATGAAAAAAAGAAAAAAAAAACATCCATACATCCATGTTACATAACCATTTCAATTAAGGCACTCGATAAGGCGTGTATGACACTTGGAGTATACCAACTAGGCCTACTCTTACAAGAGAGTGCAGACAATAAGAAAACAACAATTGTTTATAGGAAAATACAAACAAACATGGGCATAACATAAAAAAGGCGGGTACAAGTGAAAAATAAAAGGAAGTGAAATTAAAAGGAGTAAAAAAAGAAAAAAAGGTAGTAGAGGGCATAGGGTATGGTCTCTCCTCGATCAGACCCCCATAAGAACCAAAGGGAATAAAGAAGATAGGAAAACAACTCAAACTACATTAATCCAATCTTTCCAGGGTTTCCAATAGCGATTAAATTGTTTTCTATTATTCAATCTATTAGCCAGTAATGTCTCATAAACAAAATGAGCTTGGGTAGTCTCCAAAACTTCCGAGGTATTGGGGTCTTTATTAGACTTCCAATACTTTGCTATCAGCGTTCTGGCCACCAGCAAAACGTGGGTAACCACAATTCTCAAATCAGGAGGGAAGGATTATTTTCCTACATTTACTACATCTAGGCCTGGGTTGGGAGGGGGGTGTTAAAATCCCTGTAATAGTGGAAATAGTACAGAAAATATTATTCCAGAAGCTGGTCAGGTGTTTACAAGTCCAAAACATATAGAACAAATTACCCACAGATCCACAGTTTCTCCAACAAAGTGATGAGTTTGTGAGAGAAAATTTGGACATCCTGTATGGCGTTAGATACCACCTCAGAGCTATTTTTTGTGAAATTTCCCAATATCTAATACATCTCAAAGCCGTATATGTTGCTCTAAATGCACTAAGCCATTGAGGAGAAGTAGACATTTACTGACCTCAAACATATCTTCAAGCGTAGAGTCTCTATAGCACCCAAACCAGAGTTTTTTTATACTTTTGAAGGGGCTATACTTGGGACTCTTCATGGCACACCAGGGTGCCGCAGCACCACGTTTGAGAAAGTCTAGTGTAGGAGATGATAAAAACACTTATTTATCCAATCCTTTTCTTTCCCGGAAAATGGCATATAAGCAAAAGTGGAAGATCTGGTAAGTAAAACTGCTTTACCCAATCCCTAAGGCCCCGTACACACGAGCAAATAGATTTGTTCAAATCAGTCGGACAGACCGATTTGAACAAATCTGTCTGCTGGGATGTATTTGTTTGATCGTGTACACACAATCAAACCAAAATCCCCGCCGGCAGACAGCGCGCTGACGTGTCGGTGACGTGGCGGTGACGTTGACGCCGCCACGTCACCACACCAGGAAGTAAAACACTTCTGCGCATTCGTCGAAACCATTCGACGCGTGTACGAGCAGATATGTCTGCTGGTTAGCATACTAACCAGCAGACATGTCGGGCGTACGGGTTCCCAGCCGACAGATTTGAAAGCATGCTTTCAAATCTGTCGGGTGGCCAAATCCGTCTGTTTGCCCGTATACACAATCGAATCTGTCTGCTGAAACGGTCTGGCAGACCGTTTCCAGCAGACAGATTTGATCGTGTGTACGCGGCCTTAGACACAAACAACCAGTTGACCTTTGCAGCATGAGTGCAACCACTGCAAGGGAGATCTTTTACTTTTTATAGGGTTCAGACGAATTAAGGTTCCTCTTCTGTTCCTCAGTATCTAGCATCACATAACAGGTCCAGGATATTTAAATACCCCAAAACCTATGCCCCAGGAAAATAATAATGTGGCCTTCTGTCTCTAAAAGCATTTGACTAAATGAGAAACTGTCACTAAATTTCATTACACTTCACTAAATGAGAAAATGTCATCAAAATGTGAGAAAGATCAAAGGCAATATTTCACTCTGAGAAAATAATCCCATTGGCCACAAAGTATTTTGCCAAATGGCAAGTTTTTGCTAAAATGTTACTGATTTTACATAAATATTGGTAAAGCAAAAATGTCCTATTTCCCTCTTCCCTGGTCTTAGCGATGCAAACATGTACACACCACATAGCCTTTTTTTAGTGGAGAGAATGTTTGAATCTAACACGAGGGTTAATGTCTATCTCATACATATACATAGCAGCCACCTCAATTTTGCTTGGCAGCTTGCAGACTTAAATTATAACTCTAGCTTGGTTTGCAAGAAGAAACCTCCTGGGCTATCAGCATACACTAAATGTATTTTAGCAAACTAAAATGTAAGTTTTCTCGATTTCTTTTTTTTTGTTTTTATTGGAAGTAAAAGAGAACAAGCAAATTTAGAGTATTACAGAAACTGATAATACAAGTAATATGACAATGGACAAGATATGGTAACATTGTAGCTTTTAGGCTATGAACAAAGTTTTCTAGATTTCTTACACAAGATGTGCAGTTATGATTAAGCAAAACTAGGACAGACTGCATCAGAGTGAGATTTCATCATTCTCATAAAAATAATTGCTCGTACAAAGAAACCTTTTCAAACCTTCTTATACTGTACTGTACCTGTTTTCTGCAATGCTATGGTTGATGTTATATTTTTTACAACAAAGAGAACTACTGTGTTTTCCCCAAAATAGGCCTGGGTCTTATATTCATTTTAGCCACAAAAGAACCAGTATGGCTTATTTTCAGGGTAGGGCTTGTCATGTGCACTCCCTCCCTGCCTGGCAGAATATCCCCAGTGGCCAGTGTAAATGTGCTTGTAAAATCTTAGAATGCACTGCATTACAGTATTATATAATGTAAACTGTGTATGTTTCTGTAATCTATTTTTGATAAATACATACTTTTAGCGCCACTTTGCGCTTCCGTTACATGCCAGAGCATGGCAGGGGGTGAGATCCCCGCTGACAGCTGAGAGAGCAGAAGGAGAACAGCAGGAGGTCAGCTGAGAGCCGAGTGCGCTATAAGAAGGTATTTATCACAAATAGATTACAGAAACATACACAGTTTACAGGATATTATACTGTAATACGATGCATTCTAGAATTTTACAACCACTTTAAAATAGGGCTTATTTTCGGGGAAGGGCTTATATTGCAGCCTTCCCCAAAAGTCACAGTAGGGCTTATTTTCAGGCTAGGTCTTATTTTTCGGAGAACATGGTAGGTAACAAAGTCAACAAGCCTGTTTTCTGCTACTATAAATTGATTATACATAAAGCTGTATATTAGGAAATAATATGATAACACCAAAACCGCATTCATTTCTGAAAGATCGCTTGTAAACCTAAACAGTTTTATGAGAAAGCACATTCAAATAAAAATGTTGATAATAAAATTGTTCCTTTTGAGATGGTGCATCTAGATGTCACACTTACCTGTTCCACGCTCCTTTGTGGGATCATGCCCTCTTTGTGTATCTGTCATCTTCCAGACACATTCAGAGGGGGCACTGTCTTAAAGGGCTAGCATTCTGGTTACAGCTGGTAGTGTTCAAGCAACAAATCCACAACATATTAGCTGGGGCCCCTTTTTATATACATATTTTCTAACGTTTATAGTATCTGTCCAACCTGTTCCCAGCTCATGTGCATTTTAGTAATCCAGTATTTCCCAGTGTCTGCCTAACCTGTACTCAGCTTCTGTGTATCTCTGTATCCCATAATTCAGTGTCTCTGTTTATCAGTCTGCATCAAGCCTTGTGTACTCCTTCCTGTGACTCCAAGACTGTGCCGGTGTTCCTTGTGTCCCCCAGTTTGTCTTATGCCCCAGTGATCTCATGCATCCCTGTCAGCATGCAGTCTTCATTTAAATGTTGGACACCCGTGCCTTGGTGATTAGGGAGAATTGTAGTTGAGTCACTGCTATCAATATGGTATCCTCAAATGGGCCAAATTACATGAATAAATTATGGACAGTGCTTGCGCCACCTTATACTAATATAAAGTACTTTATTAGTATGTATTGTGTGTCTATTACTAGATCATACAATATCAATCATGTGCTAGCTGTTTTTACAAATGAATCTTATGAAATAGTGACAAGTAGAGTGCTTAAAGTGATAACTGTGCAAAACAAAGTCTTGTAAGAAAGTGCTGTTGTGCTACATTTCCCAATGATATCTATGCATCCACCTTGTGCGAGACTGTAGAAACTCTGCACTCACCAGATGACTTGCCTGCCATATAGCAAGGGGAGTCTACTGAGCTTTTAGGTATTTTTTGAGGACCAATTCCACTCCAATATCCTCTGATGATTCCCACTGGTGATGATTACCTCCAATGATGACTTCGGAGCTCCAGGATCAAAATGTGCACAAACCCTGCTCTCACGCTGCCCCATATCCTGTTCTCACACTGCCCCATACCCTGCTCTCACACTGCCCCATACCCTCCTCTCACACTGCCCCATATTCTGCTCTCACACTGCCCCATACCCTGCTCTCACACTGGCCCATACCCTGCTCTTACACTGCCCCATACCCTGCTCTCCCACTGCCCCATACCCTGCTCTCACTCTGCCCCATACCCTGCTTTCACTCTGCCCCATACCCTGCTCTCACACTGCCCCATACCCTGCTCTCACTCTGCCCCATACCCTGATTTCACTCTGCCCCATACCCTGCTCTCACACTGCCCCATACCCTGCTCTCACACTGCCCCATACCCTGCTCTCACACTGCCCCATACCCTGCTCACACTGCCCCATACCCTGCTCTCACACTGCCCCATACCCTGCTCTCACACTGCCCCATACCCTGCTCTCACACTGCCCCATACCCTGCTCTAACACTGCCCCATACCCTGCTCTCACACTGCTCCATACCCTCCTCTCACACTGCCCCATACCCTGCTCTCACACTGCCCCATACCCTGCTCTCACACACTGCCCCATACCCTGCTCTCACACTGCCCCATACCCTGCTCTCACACTGCCCCATACCCTGCTCTCACACTGCCACAAACCCTGCTCTCACACTGCCCCATATCCTGTTCTCACACTGCCCCATACCCTGCTCTCACACTGCCCCATACCCTCCTCTCACACTGCCCCATACCCTCCTCTCACACTGCCCCATATTCTGCTCTCACACTGTCCCATACCCTGCTCTCACACTGGCCCATACCCTGCTCTTACACTGCCCCATACCCTGCTCTCACTCTGCCCCATACCCTGCTTTCACTCTGCCCCATACCCTGCTCTCACACTGCCCCATACCCTGCTCTCACTCTGCCCCATACCCTGCTTTCACTCTGCCCCATACCCTGCTCTCACACTGCCCCATACCCTGCTCTCCCTCTCTGCCCCATACCCTGCTCCCTCTCTGCCCCATACCCTGCTCCCTCTCTGCCCCATGCCCTGCTCGCTCTCTGCCCCATACCCTGCGCTCTCTCTCTGCACTATATCCTGCTCTCTCTCTCTCTTCCCCATACCCTTCTCTCTCTCTGCCCCATACCCTGCTCTCTCTTTCTCTTTGCCCCATACCCTGCTCTCTCTCTCTGCCCCATACCCTGCTCTCTCTATCTCTGTCCCATACCCTGCTCTCTCTCTCTCTCTGCCCCATACCCTGCTCTCTCTCTCTCTGCCCCATACCCTGCTCTCTCTCTCTGCCCCATACCCTGCTCTCTCTCTCTGCCCCATACCCTGCTCTCTCTCTGCCCCATACCCTGCGCTCTCTCTGCCCCATACCCTGCGCTCTCTCTCTCTCTCTGCCCCATACCCTACTATCTGCCCATACCCTGTTCTCTGCCCCATGCCCTGATATCTGCCAATACTTTGCTCTCTGCCACATGCCCTGATATATGCCCTGATGTCTGCCCATGCCCTGCTCTGTGCCCACATGCCCTGCTCTTTGCCTCATGTTCAGTGTGCCCCCTTGCCCTGCTCTGTGCCCCCTGCCCTGATGTGTGCCCCCATGCGTGACCCATGCCCCGATGTGTGCCCCCATGCTCTTCTATGGGCCCCTATTATGAGCCCCATGCCCTTGTGTGTGCCCCGTGATATGCCCTACTGTGTGCCCCATGATTTGCTCTACGGTGTGCACCACGATGTGTCCTACTGTGTGCCCAATGCCCTACTATATGTCCCACTGTGTGCCCAATTCCCTCCTTTTGGCCCTGTGATGTGTCCTGAGCCCCCATGCCCTGCTGTCTGCTCTGTGCCCCCATGCCCTGCTGTCTACCCCATGCCCCGCTCTGTGACCCCATGCCCCGATGTCTACCCCATGCCCTTCCCTGTGCCCCCATGCCGTTATGTCTGCCCCATGCCCTTCTCTGTGCCCCCCATGTCCTGATGTCTGCCCCACACCCTGCTCTGTGCCCCATGTCTAGCTATCTGCTCCCATGCCCCGCTCCATGCCCCTAGGCCCTGCTGTGTGCCCCCATTATGTGTGTCGGTGTAGCTTTAGTGTGGGCAGGGATACAGGGGGCCCCTTGATCTCCTGTTGCCCAGGGGCCCCATGAGTTGTCAGTCCGCCCCTGGGTCACACTAATCTTGTCTGAAATTCCGAACGTCAAGAACTTGGTGACGTACAACATGTACGACAAGCCGAGATCAATGAAGTTCAATAGGCAATTGAGCTCTTCTGCTTCATTCTGAGCATGCATGTTTTTTTGCGTGTCGTAATTACATACAGACGGACATGATTTGCGGCAGGAATTTTTTCTGTCACGAAAATGAGTATCACATGCAGCACAATATCTCAACTTGACCTCTGATGAAGACTATGTGGTATCTGTGCCTCAACCCATAGAAATTTTTTCTTTGTTTCTATTATACAATTTTGCAAATAAATAATCATCCTTCAGAATTGTATGCCAACATTTATCCTGCTACATTTCTTTGGTGAAAATACTTCTGTAGGAAAGTTATAGAATCCACAAACTGTGGTATATATCTGAAAATTGATCAGTCTTGATCTACTGATGGCCTGTCATTTCTTGAGGCACCAAAATGTCAGTACAGTACAAATACCCCCAAATTACCCATTTTTGGAAAGTAGAAAGTTTAAGGTATTTAGTAAGAGGCGTGATGAGTTTTTTGAAGTTGTAATTTTTAATCCTACTTTTTTGGAAATGAATAAATGTAAAAAAATAAATACTTACCTGAGCCCCCTCTAGATCTAGAAATACTGCAATAACCTGGCCAAGATTCCCCTCTTCATTGGCTAAGACAGCAGCACGGTGCAATTGTCTCTGACTGCTGTCAATAAAAGTCAGGGAGCCAATGAGAGGAGAAAGGGGGTGGTGCCGGGCCATGGCTCTGTGCCTGAATGGACACAGGGAGCTGTGGCTCGGTTTGGGTGCCCCCACAGCAAGCTGCTTGCTGTGGTGGTACTCAACAGCAGGGTGGGGCCAGGAGCACTGAAGACTTTACAATCACTTTAAACTAAATTTGCACTTGTAGTTATGCTGTCGATGAAGTCAGAGTAAGTAACTGTACTGCATTAATTAAAAATTATAATAGCCATACATGGACTTACATGCAATTTAGTAGTTCAGCAGGGACCAGCCAAATTTCAATCCATATATGTATGGGCAGGGTGGTTGTCTGTACTGTCAGATTTTTACTGCTCAATTACTGTAACACTGCCAACAATAGCTATATAGAGTAGAGATGAGCCGAACACCACCCCCCCCCAGTTCAGTTCACAGCAGAACATGTGAACAGGCATGTTGAGGGCATGTGGCCTGGTACGGTTCAGGAGGGACGCTCTTAAATTGTTCGCTTATCAGCGAACAGGCAAACACCCGATATTTGTGTCGAACTTTGGGCTCATCCCTATTATGGAGGAGGATTCCTCCCATCCACCTTAAACATGTGGAAGGTAAAATCGAGTCACTTTTATTTGTTCAACCTGTTAGTTGAATGAAAAAAAAAGACTGATTAATGTATGGGTTGCTTTAGTGGCAGTCGGACTAGAATTGTCTGTATCCATTTTATAGGTCACTTTGATAAAACTTTTTGTTTCCTGCAATTGCTATAGGTGTGTGATCAATGCATCTCATGCAGGTGAGAAACACAAGGGGCAGGTACAAAGGATTATAGTGCCTTTGAATAAAAGTCAGCATTAAAAGTCCCCATATTGTTATCCCTGGTTTCATAATAATTTGACCTGCTTGAAAAGATACTTAAGAATAATTAACTTTAGACAAATTTACTATTTAATAATATCAAACTATCAATTGTAAAGCACAAGGACAACTCACTGTTTCTTAAAACACACAGAAAAAGGTAAATAAGAATATTTATTTGTGTGCCAGTTTCAAATTAAATAATGTTTTTGTCCAGCAAGATGGGTAAGGTAAACATTTTAGTCATCTTTTAATTAATATTTTTGCAGAAAATATGGCACACATATATAAATAAATAGATTATGTTTATTCATATGTTTGTTTCTTTTTTTTTGGAACTTAACTGATTTAGTAGTCTGAAAGTCCTTTTTATAAAAAATTGAAGCCCCCACCAAGCAAAAATTGAGAAGGACAAATGCTTCATGAAGAGCATAATTACATAAATAATTACATTATGACTCTTCAGGGAGAACTACACGAGGCCTACGCAGTAGCAACTAATTGCTTTCCTGTGCCAGGTACTGCAGCCCTTCAATTAATGGATACAGGGAATGTGCCAATATATCAGTAAAATAATACAGTTCACATTTGCACATCGATATTGTTAATGTAAAGCCTTCCAGTAAATACTGGAGAGGAAAAAGGAAATTGATTGTATTCCCCTAACGCCATTCCCCTAACATAGTGTAGTTTATGGGTGTGAAGATATTGATGGGGATATTGAATTAGACTGTGGTTATGGTAGTGGAGAAACCCTTGAAAACTACAATATTATAAACTATAGTGCATATATTGTTGTTATACATTGATTGATTTGAAATAGCTGA
Organism: Rana kukunoris; assembly: GCA_029574335.1. Classification (NCBI taxonomy): domain Eukaryota; kingdom Metazoa; phylum Chordata; class Amphibia; order Anura; family Ranidae; genus Rana; species Rana kukunoris. The sequence continues at coordinate 252,355,183 of CM056053.1, read as the reverse complement.
GATTATACATGTCCTTACTAGACTTTGCATTTCTGACCTACATACTTTCTAAAAAGAAAGGAAAAAAAAAACTATACAGTATACATATCTAAGACATGTGATGTGTCATAGGGATTGGGAACAAATCTGCATTTTAGACTGTTTTACAAAGTATTCTGCTGATAACATGTACACAGACCCATATTTACCACAGAAACACCTGTATGTAATCTTAAAGGGGTTGTAAAGGTACATTTGTTTTCTAAATAGCTTCCTTTACCTTAGTGCAGTCCTTATTTCTTCTGAGAAATCCTCACTTCCTGTTCTTCTGTCTTTTACTCCACACAGTAATGCAAGGCTTTCTCCCTGGTGTGGAGTGTCATGCTCGCCCCATCTCTTGGACTACAGGAGAGTCAGGACGTTCTCTACATTGCAGATAGAGAAAGGAGCTGTGTGTTAGTGGGCGTCCTGACTCTCTGGTAGTCGAAGGGAGGGGGCGAGCATGGCACTCCACACCAGGGAGAAAGCCTTGCATTACTGTGTGGAGTTACAGACAGAAGAACAGGAAGTGAGGATTTCTCAGGAGAAATAAGGACATTCAAAAGCAAAATCGAAGGATGAAGTAAGTGAAGGAGGACTGCACTATGGTAATGGAAGCTATTTAAGAAAAAATTGTACCTTTACAACCCCTTTAATCACCACAATGTTATCTCCCAGCTTTGTTTTTACTTTTTTGTTTTACTTTTTTTAACACACATACTTTGTAAGGCTTATCTGGAACACGTTTATATATTAAATATATAAATTGAAAGGAGAGAGATAGTGTAACTGTTAGTAATACCTTCCTGCAGTCCAGCAGAAAATTACAGCGCTTCAGTATATAGATGTACAGTAAAATAACAATAATAGTGTGCAACGAAATTGGAGAAATTAAAGCGCAAGTTACATGATTCTCTCACAAGTACTATTAGTGCTGGAAAGGTGCAACAAATTTCTAAGTGTCTGTGATGAATACCAGTAATGCATGTTCAGTTCTGAGTTCCTAAGAATGTGGTTTCATCCCTGCCTAGTTAATTTCTGATGTTTACAACCCAATACATATAGTAACCTTTAGATGTACACACAGAGAGCACTGTACCTTTGCATGCAGGATGCGTTTCAAAGAAGCCTCATCTTTGTCAGCCTGTCTGCAGCATTTGTGCAAGCTAAAAAAATATATCAACATATTCAATTTAACATATTACCACCTGCTTAACACATATGTGCCATGAAAAAAGGGTAGGATATAACTTTCACATACAGCACATATGTGTTGCTAGGAGGGTGCTGAGAGCACACTCAATGCATGTTACCAGCACAGAGACCGAGCTGTCAAAGACAGCCCTGGGTCTGGACTAACTTTCAGTAGCCAGTGGAACTGACACCCAATCATATGACCACTGTAACAAGTAATCACAGTGGTATCATGGTCACCAATTAACCACTTAAAACCCGGACCTTTAGGCAGGTAAAGGACCTGGCCAGTTTTTGCGATTCAGCACTGCGTCGCTTTAACTGACAATTGCGGGGTCGTGCGACATGGCTCCCAAACAAAATTAGCATCCTATTTTCCCACAAATAAAGCTTTGTTTTGGTGGTATTTGATAACCTCTGCGGTTTTTATTTTTTGCGCTATAAACACAAATAAAGCGACAATTTTGAAAAAAATGCTATATTTTTTACTATTTGCTATAATAAATGTACCCCAAAAATATATATTTTTTTTTTTCCTCAGTTTAGGCCGATACGTATTCTTCTGCCTATTTTTGGGAAAAAAAATCGCAATAAGCGTTTATCGATTGGTTTGCGCAAAATTTATAGCGTTTACAAAATAGGGGATAGTTTTATTGCATTTTTATAAAAAAAAATGTTTTACTATTTAATGGCGGCGATCAACAATTTTCTTCATGACTGTGACATTATGGCGGACACTTTAAACAATTTTGACACATTTTTGGCACCATTGTCATTTTCACAGCAAAAAATGCATTAAAAATGCATTGTTTACTGTGAAAATGACAATTGTAGTTTGGGAGTTAACCACAAGGGGGCGCTGAAGGGGTTACGTGTGACCTCATCTGTGTTTCTAACTGTAGGGGGGTGTGGCTGTAGGTGTGATGTCATTGATTGTGTTTCCCTATATCAGGGAACACACGATCAATGACGGCGCCACAGTGAAGAACGGGGAAGCTGTGTTTACACACAGCTCTCCCCGTTCTTCAGCTCCGGGGACCGATTGCGGGACTCCATCGGCGATCGGGTCCTGTGGTCACGGAGCTTCAGACCGGGTCGCGGGTGCGCACCCGCGACCCATGGCTGGGCACTTAAAGAGGACATACCTGTACGGGCTTGTGCCCAGCCGTGCCATTCTGCCGACGTATAGGTGCAAGAGGCGGTCCTTAAGTGGTTAATAACCACTTAAGCCCTGGACCATTTGGGAATAGTTCCACAGCTTTCTGGGACCTGTGAAGTGTCCCAGAAGTCTGTGGGGCAAGGAAGGGGGCCTAATGGAAGTGAGGGGTTACCTGTTATAAAGAGGTATACACTCTCCAAAAAAATTGTTTAACCACTTAAGCCCCAGACCATTTCGCTGGCCAAAGACCGGAGGGCACTGCGTTGCTTTAACTGACAATTGCACGGTCGTGTGACGTGGCTTCCAAACAAGATTGACGTCCTTTTTTTCTCACAAATAGAGCTTTCTTTCAGTGGTATTTTCTCACCTCTACGTTTTTATTTTTTGCGCTATAAACAAAAATAAAGCGACAATATTGAAAAAAAAAAAAAGATTTTGTACTTTTTGCTATAATAAATTTTCCCAATTAAAAAATAAAAAATAAAACAACAATTTATTTTTTGCTCAGTTTAGGCCAATAGTTTAGGCCGATATGTATTCTTCTACATATTTTTGGTAAAAAAATCACAATAAGGGTATATTGATTGGATGGCAGCCAAAAAGCTTTCATTAAAACCATAGTCGTATAGTCTTTTCAGTACTGAAGAGGCTTGTTTTAGGAGAAACAGACATTATTTTCAATGTGATACAACTGTTTTCACTAATAAGGAGGAGGTAGAACAGATTTAATCTCACATATCTATCTAAACATGCAATTATTTTCATACTGAGAGGAGACATTTGCACAAACAATTTAAAATGCATCTTCACTTCATGGAAGGAAGGAAAATAGAGCACTTTTTTATAGAGATGTTTGAGAATTTAAAAGGTTGATCAAGGACATAGGCTGAACATTGTGTCCAACATCCTCCTCCCTTTTTATCTATTAATGTTTCTCCAGCAGCTGTATAAAGTCACAAGAGGGCCAGCCACAAAAAAAAAAAAACTGGAGAGAGAAGCAGTAATTTAACCAAAGCATCAATCATTGCAATTTTAAGTAAAACCCCATATACATGGTCTGACTTTTTGACAACAAACTTTAAAATGAGCAAGTTTTCCAAAAAATCCTACTGTGTGTACGCTCCATCGGACAAACTTTTTCGTTTTTCATCGGACAAAAGTTTGCTCTGCAAACGGACAAACTTTTCGGCAACAAAAGTCCTACGGTGCAAAGTCCTATCGTGTGTACAGAAATCCATCGGACTTTTGTCCGAAGTACGAACACGCATGCCCAGAACCAATGTTAAAATCAATCAACAATAGCGTCAGTTGACCAAAGGGTGGCGGTAAAGAGCAGAAAAGAGCAGAAAAACCATGTGATGTTGGGTAAGTTTGCAGAAAAGTCCTGCTGTGTGTATGCTGTTGATAAATTCCAGTTCTAAACGACCTCTTGAAATTAGGTTTTACAGGCAGAATCATTCTCTTCTCTTGCCTGTTGGATTGAGGATTACCGTGACCAGAGTGAATTGGTTTAAAGGCAATTATAACTGTTTGCACAAAATGGCCAATGCAAACATGGATAAGGTTAAAATGCACTGTCCCATTTTTTTGTTTAACGTAATCACCTCACATGTAGGCCTGTTCTGCCCCATCCCCTGGCAGCCTTGCCAAAATACTGCTGCAATGCTGTCTAACTTTTCACATCCTAATTAGTTTCCTGGAAACACCAGATGTTGGTCACTTTGCCCCCACCATTACGGCAGTGTGCTTCCTTGTTGAAAAGTCAAGCGTGTGCCCCCACTTTTCCTATCCTAGGAAATATGAGCCCAGCCTATGCAGCAATGGGAGACCCTTATCCAGAGATGCACCTAGGAGGGCAGGGAAAAGGAGGGCAGTGAGTGTGTAGCCCTCCTTCACTATACTAGGCCACTAGCTATTTAAAATTGAGAGGGTATACCTATATACAACACCCCCTTTCATGTGAATGTGTGGGATTGGGGCTGACATTTGCCCACACATGGGACAAAGTTGTGTAGTGCACAGAGTTGATTCAGTTTGCATATGTTGCGCTATATAAGTTTCTCACTCACTCACTATAACACAACCTGTATGTATGTAAATGCGTATAATGGTTCGTACACACAAGTGCTTTTTTCTGACAGGAAAACTGCTATAAAGAGCTTTTTGTCGGGAATCCTGGCCAAGTGTAGGCTCCATCACAGTTTTTCCAACATTCGTTTGTATGGTTAATATTAATTAACCATTAATTAATATTATTAACCGAGTGGTAGATATATTTCATCTCTGTATTTCATCTGAATTGAATAAACCTGGTAGAATGGTAATTACATGAAATAAATGCCAGACTGCTGTGTCCAAAGGTTGTGAATAGATGTCAGAATGCTGTGGGTAACAGCAAAAAAAAAACAACTGCTACCCACTCCAAAAAAAATATTTAGGAGGGTGGAGGGTACATTCCCAAGAACAAAGATAGCTAGTATTGATTTTGTGAGGACCCGTATTATGAAGTTTGTACTAATAGGCTTTGTTGTAAGCTATAATCTTAGCAGTTTGTTCATAAAGAAAAAAATGTTTTGGACTTGTTGAATTGTTGAAAAACCTTACTGTCAGAGTCAAAATGAAAGTTACATGTTGAAATTGTACAGGCAGGTTTGATAGTACTATTGTTGCTGTGTTTTTGTTATTTGAAAAAGGCTGGCTCTATTTTTTTTCACAAAAATAAACATTAATACTGTTGTGAGAAATTGATAAAGGAAAGCCAAATACTGTGATCTTGCAACTGGAAAAGTACATGTACTGTTGTTACAGAGGACACATGAGTTAATGGCAGCTATAATTGGAGCCATCAATAACTGTGAAGTTAAAGTATAATTTCAGTAAAGAAAAAAGCCTGCCTGTGAGAAAAAAATAAAGCTTCTGTGTTTATTCCCATGTCTAACATATTGTTTGAGCAAGCTGCATTGTTATTGCAAAGCTGCCCACTGCCATAGAAGGTAGTTTAGTTGAAGTTAGTGAAAACGAGTAAGTGTATTCACTGGGCGCCCGCCAGATCACCGCAATCAGAGGTCTGCTTCCCGAGGGCCCCCCCCACGGTAACCCCACAAAAACGAAATGGCGCCCAACCCGCACGCAGCACTCCATTGCAGCAGAGCCAATTAAATTATACTGTTTTCAGAAGTATAGGTAATTACATGAGGCATGCAAGGTTTATAAATGATAATAAGTGGTTGGTGATTAGATAGGGTTATTTGATAACATTGCCACTTCATTGCCTGAGTGTAATGACCATGTGACCAAGATGTATTTGAGGAAATGGTGGGTATGTAAGGTTTTGGCCCAAGAGGCCTTGGAGGCCAATCAGATGGATGGGGTGATAAAAGTTGGGAAGCATAATTATGGTGTTGTTGTAATGACTGTAAAGATGGTGATCGAGAAGGGGTGGGGTAATGGTCATAAGGCCCATAAGGAGGTGGCGGTTCTGAGGATCAGTTTGTAGTATTCCAATCAGATCTGGGTGGGGAAATTAACATAGCAATGCATAAAATGACACCTGTCCATATATTAGTCTACAGGTCAAGAGGAATTATTCTTGTTAGTCCCTCAATACTCCTTGCAAAGATCAGTTCCTCTGACAAGTTGCCTTTCATGCATTTGGCCATGGAGGCCATAATGTCCCACAAGGTTTTGTCCTGCTGTCCTTTCTCTTGCACTGCCTATACTGTAATAACGCATACACATGATCGGATTTTCCTTGGATGGCTTTTTCGATGGAATTCCACTCAAGCTTGGCTTGCATACACACGGTCACACAAAAGTTCTCAGAACTTTCGTCCGTCAAGAACGTGGTAATGTAAAACACTACGACGAGCCCAAAAAATTAAGTTCAATGCTTCTGAGCATGCGTCAAATTGTTTCCGAGCATGTGTCAGAATTGCTACAAACGATCGGATTTTCTGATAGAAATTTTTTCTGTTGGAAAAATTGAGAACTAGCTCTCAATCTTTTGTTGGTGGAAATTCCGACAGCAAAAGTCTGATGGAGCATACATACGGAACGTTCATAAGCTCACATTGGACTTTTTCTATCAGAATTTCCGATCATGTGTATGGGGCATTAGTATGTAGATATGAATCAAGCTGCTCATGTATGGGAAGAAAGGGGAGAGCTCTACTAGTGCAGTATGTTTCAAACACATTTTATTTACACTTTCAATATTTCAAATAAAAACAGGCAAGTACAGTAACAAATATACATCCACACCGTATCCTCGGATAGACCTAGTGCAAAATGTCAGTGTCTCACCTGGCCAGGGTATCTTGCCTGAACATCACTTTGACTGTAATCCATCACTTCCTGTTGCCATACGGCCACATTCTGACACAATCCACTTGTTTTTTTGTTTTTTTTTATGCATATCATAGCTTCCAGTGTATGTACCAATAGCATGCAATGGTAATACGCTATGTAATTTGATTTATGCACTTTAGTGTCACTGTTTACATATAGATATTTGTTTTAGGTGATATGTTTGATTGGCAGCTAATCAAATTAAGTAGACATAGTTTACCTTTAGTAACTTACATTACACTTTTTGGTGGGGAATTTGTGGGATTATTTTGTAGATCACTTATTCAAGAATTAGTACTTGCATGAACAAGGGCAACACTTTGTGCTAGAGTTAATTGTTCCACAGCTAAAGAGGTTCACAGAAGAGGAAATTGTAATTTGGGTTTGTGGCTGCTCAATTTCTGAAACACCTTCTTTAAAATTGACCAAAGGAAGTCCATTTGTTTTGCATGTAAATATGCAGTCAGAGCAGAGGCCACTGATTCACTCCTGTGTTTTCATAAGGATCTCTGGTAATGTGCATAAGCACCCTTCAGTCTCTTCTATTTTGTTTTAATTGTCTTTACTGTTAAAAGAAAAACATTTTTTTTTATTTATTTTTTAGGTACCTAGTAACTGGATAATCATTGGTTAGTCTGCACTATGCATTTTATGCACACACCCATCATCTTAAACATACAAAAGGCTATGTATCCTTTCAGTTAAATTTGCATGTTCCCAGTGCAACTTTGTTCACTAGCGCAAAAAATATTTTTTTGTGCACTCAACACGGAAAGGGCCCATTGGACCCATAGGGGGTTATTTACTAAAGGCAAACTTTGCACTACAAGTGCACTTGGAAGTGCAGTTGCTGTAGATCTGTAACAGGTGCTCCTCACACCGTCATAATGCACTCCACGTTGGAATGCATATGGCGGCCGCGCGATAACATCATCGCCCGGCGCCGCGTGTGTTCCACTGTTGAATGCGGAAGTGCGCCGCAAATGCGGTGGTTTCTTTGAATCAGTGCTTATGCACTGCACCTGCCTCTATCCTATAAACAGAGCGGTGTGCAGACTGCACATCATTCTATTATTGTCAGCCAACCAATGGTGCCATTGCTCCCCATGCTGCAACTCTGACCAGCCTGCAACTTCTGCATTAATGCTGCTACGTTAACTGCAACAGACTGCTATTGCTGAGGACAACCTTAGCGACCTTCCTTGCTGACACCCTACATTACAGAATCCCTTGTTGCTACACTAAAGCCCTGCAAATGTATAAGTAGCAATTGTTTCACTTGTAGTACTACAGAAAGATCTACTGCATATATTCCATCTAAGAACAATTGCTGTTATATATTATGGCTTGTAGCTTATAACATACCACTTGGGATAGACTGTTGTGCCTATGACTGTTTGCTAAGGAACATCATAAAGGGACATCTACACTTAAATTACCTGAGCTATATTTGCCTCTTATATGCAACAATTAGTTGTTTATACTACTCCTATTTACTTCGTGCTTGACATCAGTGTTATTTGTTTATGGGATTTGCCCTAACTAGATGAACATGTTCGCTCTAACTTTCCTATGCTAAGGGTTGATGGTATTTCATACTAACTCCCTTAGTGGCCTAATGCATCTCTATATGTTTAAGTGATATGATGTAGAGAACCCCCAAACTCCTGTTTGTGTGGAGTGCCGCCTGGGGTCCCGTACTGATAATCACTTGCATATAGAAGTGCATTGGAATCTTCAAGTGTATGCTACAATTTTAAATGTTAAGTTCTGGTTGCATGTTGTAATGCATCCAACCTTAGTAGGTCAATGCATTTCTTTATGTGAGAGAGAAATGATGTAGAGAACCCCAAACTCCTGTTTGCGTGGAGAGACGTCTGGGGTCCAATACTGAATTCTCACATATAGAAGTGCATTGAAATCCTTGCTAGCCACAGTTGTGGTTCACTCCCGTTCACCAGAGCTGTTACAAGATCTGAGGGGGGACATGCAAGGAAAATTAAAAAAAAACAGCATTTTAGCTTGCATATAATTGGATGATAAAATCAGCAGAGCTTCCCCTTATTTCAGATCTACCCCTTAGATCTACAGCAACTGCACTTTCAAGTGCACTTGTAGTGCAAAGTGGATTTGCCCTTAGTAAATAATCCCCATGGTGTCTCAGAGACACAGGCATTCTACTTTGCATCTTCCACAGGACAGGTCCATGGCATCTTGAGGCAGCAGATTAATTGAACATTATGAGAAATGCTGTTGTTTTTTCTATGACATCTATCTTCTGTGGTGTTCTGCATTATTAAGTTGACTAAGAAAATCATTAATATTGTTCCTTTTGTGGTATAACTGAGATATCACCTCACACAATTATTATTTTTTTTACATGTCTTACCATTTACATTATGTCTACCCAGATTTGCATCATCCTATCAACACTGTCCAAAACAAGGTCTCACATACCAATAGCCAGGTTCCATAATTTTAAATAGTGATTATAATCCCTCAATTAATTTATGGCATATTGGGATGTTTCTGCTAATTCATGAGAAAGCAATAGAGAGATAATAAATAGAGATTTTGCTTTGTAGAACTTTACTTGATTGCCATGTGAGGGCCCATATATTTTGCATTTATAATCATGTCTTTGTAGATTTGCATTTTAAAATTGCTCATTTATAAATGGGCTGAGAGAAAGAACACTTACTGATCAGACTTGGACAAAAACATGTCAACTGTCTCATTAGAATCCAGTGATTGTAGGACATTTAGCATTTAGTACCCATATCATAAAAAGCTGTATGTCACATGCGTTTCTTTTGCATTTGTGTTGGTATGTGGTGCATATAAGCCTAAGGATACCTCTGGTTGAAATTAACTTTCCTGTGAAGTCTATATACTTATGTGAGACCTATATAAAGCTAGTAACAGTTCATCTACTAGTAATTAAGTTGATGCTAGAAAAACTGCAATTAAAGTTTCTAGGTATGCCAATTAAAGCTCTCAGCCAGAAATGTTCTGATCCAGGCCAAAACTGTGTAAAATGTGCTTTAAGATTTTTACTCACCAAGCGTTATGATATTATACACTTCCATGGAAGCAATTAAGAGTATTTTGTCATCCATCTTAACCATATCACTGTGTGGTAAATATTCCAGTCAATAAATTGGAAAGATATAAGGCCTGTTATCATTATCCATAGATTTTAGGTGACCTGTGCTAATAGGAGGAGGGATTTTAGATGTAATTAAATATTTAAATATTGCCTGCAAGTAGTGTTGAAAGAAACATATTTAATTATTACAGTATGTCTGTGTTTTTTTTTTGTTTTTATGTACACACTAAGACTACTATTTGTCATCCAGTTATGTTTACTTTTCTGAATATCTGAAGTAAAGCCTTGTGTACCTCTAACTATGCAATATAATACTGTTTCCAGGTTCATCTGTGATTCAGGTGACTGCCATAGATGCTGATGATCCTTCCTATGGTAATAGTGCTAAAATTGTGTACAGCATTATTCAGGGACAGCCATATTTCTCAGTTGATGCTGATACAGGTAAGAATATATTAAAAAAATATATATATATATATATATATATACCTAGTTTTCTGTGAACTTTTCATGGATAATAACACACCGTATATCACAGTTCTGTACCACTGTATCACATTAATGTGAAGCCTTGTAGACACGACCGGTTTTCCCCGGCAGGAAAACTGTCAGGAGAGCATTTCGCTGGGAATCCCGGCCGTGTGTATGCTCTCTAGCAGTTATCCTGTCAGGAAAACAGCCGAGAATCCAGATGGGAAAATAGAGAATTCTGCTCTCTATTTTCTCATCCGGTTTAATGTGGGGTGTAGCAAGACGGTGGCGACGGCATGGAATGTGACAAGCGCTGGCTCGTCGTAGTCGATGACGTCACTGCGTTCTTGCCATTCATAAGAACTGTGGTTCTTTTGAATGTCCGTCTGTATGCATGGCTTTGCAAGACAAGCTTGCCAGGAATCCTGTCAGGAAACCAACGTTTTTTTCCTGATGGGATTCCCAGGCCGAGTGTACAGGGCCTTATGCCGCGTACACACAACCGTTTTTCATGTCAAGAAAAAAAAAATTTTTTTCATTGGTGTATGCGTTTAGGCTCCGGAGCATTTTGCTCGACAAGAAAAATGGCCATTCAAAATGTAGAACCTGCTCTATTTTTTTCTCGTAATTTTTCACATCATCGTTTTTCTCGTCGTTAAAATTGACGTGTGTAGGCTTTAATGACGGGGAAAAAACGTGCACGCTCAGAAGCAAGTTATGAGAAGGAAAATTTGCATAATAAGCCCAAAGGGTGGCGCCATTTAAATGGAACTTTCCCTTTATAGTGCCGTTGTATGTGTTGTACGTCACTGCGCTTTGCTCGGGCATTGTTTATCACAATCGTGTGTATGCAAGGCAGGTTTGAGAGAAATCACGTAGAAAAAAACATTGTTTTTTTCCATGACATGAATAATGGTCATGTGTACGCGGACCTAAAACTGATCATTTAAAACTCTCTAATATCAAAGGAACAAAACATTGAGACCTTATTAGCCTGTTTTATGTTGGTTAGCAGGATTTCTGCATTAAATCTAAAGTGGTTAATTAACATTTTTAACAAATGAATACTAACTTAATTATTTTCACTAATCCAAACATATACAAGCAACATTTCTATTATTATTTATTTCCCTTGTACACAATGAAGTATTCAAGGTGAACACCGCTCTTCCTGATTAAGTAGCTAAAGTAAAATTACGGACTTGTAATAAGCGGACGAAAAGTCCGCTCATGTGAAAGGGGCCTTAAAGTTAGGGTGTGTGTTATACACTTGTGCGTGTTATACGCCGATAAATGTGGTAAATTATGATGTTGCTCACGGGAATGAGGAGAACTTATTATCATGCATTTTCATGAAAATAATTTAAAAAATGTGTTTACAATTTTCACTTTAAATGTGTTTATCCTACAGTAGTTATTCATTTGTTTTATTTGCTAACTGTTGTAAAGAGATTAATCAAACAATCTGATTATTGAATGTTGTAGCACCTGTTAAGTGGTATGGTGTTGTGTTTGTAAAAATGCAGTAGTTATCTCCAGTGTGCATTTGCTGACAAAGATTGTACATCTGCAGTGTATTTCATGTGAAAATATTTTGAAACAGTGTTTTTCCCCTGGTTTTTGCAGGCATAATCAAAACTGCGTTGCCAGACATGAGCAGGGAGAACAGGGAACACTACCAAGTGGTTATTCAGGCCAAAGATATGGGCGGCCAGATGGGAGGATTATCTGGGACCACCACGGTGAACATCACACTGACTGATGTCAATGACAATCCGCCTAGATTCCCACAGAGTAAGATTCATTTAATACTTGTGCTGTGTTTAAAACCCTGTTTAAATTTGGTAATTTAACAGATACCATCTGTGATGCGCTTTCATAAATACTGAGCTACTGCAGAGCCTGCTTATAGCTTTATGCTAGATAAAGGAAAGCAGTAGCCTGTTTTAATAGATTTTTTTTTTTCCTTCCGTTTATTGCAAAATAGTAAAACAAAATTAAAACCATCCATTTTTTTTGCAACACAGACCTTTACAAGCTGTATTTTACTTAATGTTTGCAGGCAGAAATAGGATTATTAATAACATATTTTATTCATGACAACACAAACTGCTTTTCAATTCTTTATAATGAGAGACATTTCAAGATATGGGAAATGGCAGTAGTCTTTAAAAGTAACATCAAGTGGGGGAAGCAATGAAATTTGCATCAGATATAGTTTTGAGTTACCAACTAAAATACAGTCATCTTTTGTTTTATCTTTTTATTTTTATTTTTTTTAACCTATTTTATGCTTGTTATCACTGGTAAATAGATGATAATAGAAGTTTAATCAGTTTGATATTGCAGCAAAGTTATAATTGAAGTATATGTGTCTCCTCTTGCTTTTTCTAAATAAAAGTCTGCAACAATTTTTACTCTCTTTATCTTTCATCCTTCCTGCTGGGGAATATGTTTTCAAATCCTGACCCCTCTCCCACACTTTCAATCTCTGGGTACACAAACATGCCTCATGCAAAGGAATGCTTACTTTCAATGGGACTAATGTGCCGCAAATGTTTTTTTTCCCCAGCACTTGCAGTGTGACTCCATTGATTGTATTGACTGTACCACCGCCTGTGTAGAATTGTATAGCACAGTATAAAATAATATAGTGTTGTAAAATTGTACAGTATTGTAAGCAGGCCTTTTTTTTCAGCGGGAACGTGGGGGAACGCAGTTCCGGCACCTCTTGGACTGACTGTATGTAATGGCAAGGGGTGCTGGGGTGTGCTGCAGAGTATTGATGCTCACTGCTGGGGATTTATTTTTGCAGGGGAGTCTGTTGTTGCTGTGAAAGTCTATTGTTGCTGGTGGGGGACCTGTCGTTTCTGGGGGGTCTTATGTTGCTGGAGGGGGGGCAGTTGTTGCTGAAAGAGATCTCCTGGTGGGGGAGGGGTCTATTGTTGATGGCAGCCAGAGAGTGTATTAATGCTGGCTGTGCAGAGATCTGTTGATGCTGCTGAGAGTCTATTGTTGTTGGGGGGGGGGGTTTGTTGTGGGTGGTCCATAGTTGTTAGGGGGATCTATTATTGCAGGCTGCAGGGGATCTACTGTATTTTACTGCTTTTCTTGATATCATTATCAAATTTCTTACAAATTACTTAGCACCACAAAATGATACTTGGTTCTATATTGTTTAAAAGGGATGGTACTGGGAGGTTGGTAGGGGGTGGAAAAAAGGGGTGACCTGGAAAGGGGGAGTTCCTGCACCTATTGTCTGAGAAAAAAAGCCCTGATTGTAAGTATTTAAAAGGAACCACTAATGGCATAGTGCATATATTACTAGGTGATGCTGTCTGTCAACTCAACATGTTCAGTTGCCAGATTAGTTTTGCCTTGCCTACAAAATACAGTGGTTAATGTATTAAAGGCAACTAGACTGTGCACTTTGTAAAGTGCAGTTGCACTCTGCAAGTGAAATTGCTCCAGAGCTTAGTAAATAAGGTAAGGCTTCACTTTGGAAAGAATGCCCAATCACATGCAAGGGAAAAAAAATTGCTTGCACATGATTGGATAATGGAAGTCAGCAGAGCATTTGGTAATTTACTAAGCTCAGAAGCACCTGTTCTTGCAGAGTGCAAATGCACTTTGTAAAGTGCACAGTCAATTTGCCTTTAGTAAATCAACCCCACAGTATTGCAGCCACACTATGTGAACAGCCTCTTCAGCTGAATAGGTGGGGGTGTTGTATATACGGCAGGCACTCCTGTATGAATGGAACCTCTAGATATCCTGGTTCTCTAGGCTGCCATCCAGGGGGATGCAGAACAACTGGAAATGCACAGTGGGGCTTGATCAGCACCCAAAGTAAATAGAACGAGAGGAGCTTCGAAGTGCAGTAACAACAGCATTTATAAAATGTGGTTAAAAACACATCTTTTCTGTGAGTCATTTAGACTGCATTTGTTTAACCACTTCAATACAGGGCATTAATATACCCTTCCTGCCCAGACCAATTTTCAGCTTTCAGTTCTCTCACGCTTTGAATGACAATTACTCAGTCATGGTACATTATATCCAAACAAATTTTTTATCATTTTGTTCTCACAAACAGAGCTTTCTTTTGGAGGTATTTAATCGCCGCTGGGTTTTTTATTTTTTGTAATATAAGCAAAAAAAGAGAGAAATTTTTGAAAAAAAAAACACTTTTTTTAAGTTTCTATCTTAAAATTTTGCAAAAAAAAAATTTTTCTTCAGAAATTTGGGCCAAAATGTATACTGCTACATGTCTTTGATAAAAATAACCAAAATTTGTGGATATTATTTGGTCTCTGTGAACGTTATAGAGTCTACAAGCTATGGTGCAATTGATTGAAAAATTATCACATCTGATCACAGCTAATGTACTGACGTCCTATCATTTCTTGAGACCCTAACAATCCAGAAAAGTACAAATAGCCCCCAAATTACCCCTTTTTGGAAAGTAGACATTCCAAGGTATTTAGTAAGAGGCATGGTGGATTTTTTGAAGTTGTAATTTTTTCCCACAATTCTTGGGAAATTTTTTTTTTTTTTTTTTTTTTACACAAACATGTCATAATAACAAGTTAGTTCTCTCACACAGCACATGCATACTTACAATGACACCCCAAAATACATTCTGCTACTCTTCCTGAGTATGGGGATACCAAATGTGTGGGACTTTTACACAGCCTGGCCACATACAGAGGCCGAACATTGAAGTAGCACCTTCAGGCGTTCTAGGAGCATAAATTGCACATCTAATCTCTCAACTACCAGTTACACTTTTGAAGGCCCTGGAGCACCAGGACAATGGAAACGCCCACAAAATGACCCCATTTTGGAAAGCTAACACCCCAACCTATAATCTTTGAGGCATAATTAGTCTTTTGAACGGTTAATTTTTTTCCAGACGTTTTTGGAATATGTGGAAAAAAAATGAAAACGCATTTTTTTTACACAAAGTTGTCAATTTATAAGATATTTCCAACACATAGCATACACATGGAAAAAATTACACCCCAAAATACATTCTGCTACTCCTCCTGAGTATGGGGATACCAAATGTGTGGGACTTTTACACAGCCTGGCCACATACAGAGGCCGAACATTGAAGTAGCACCTTCAGGCGTTCTAGGAGCATAAATTGCACATCTAATCTCTCAACTACCAGTTACATTTTTGAAGGCCCTGGAGCACCAGGACAATGGAAACGCCCACAAAATGACCCCATTTTGGAAAGCCAACACCCCAACCTATAATCTTTGAGGCATAATTAGTCTTTTGAACGGTTAATTTTTTTCCAGAAGTTTTTGGAATATGTGGAAAGAAAATTAAAACGCATTTTTTTTACAAAAAGTTGTCAATTTATAAGATATTTCCAACACATAGCATGCACATGGAAAAAATTACACCCCAAAATACATTCTGCTACTCCTCCTGAGTATGGGGATACCAAATGTGTGGGACTTTTACACAGCCTGGCCACATACAGAGGCCGAACATTGAAGTAGCACCTTTAGGCATTCTAGGAGCATAAATTACACACACAAATTCCTGCCAACCTATGACATTGTTGAAGGTCCTTCATATTTCTAACCCATAGCATGTACTGTACATACCAATTACAAACCAAAATACATTCTTCTGAGTAAAGAAAAGATTACCTGCTGTCTTGGTGGTGCAGTGGTCCACAGAGGAGAGCATCGGTCCAGGTAGCAGGCAGATGTGGTCAGCAGCAGCGAAAGGATCGTCCATGCAGCATGCAGGATTACTGTCCATAGTACATGCAGCAGGCAGAGATATGGTTAGTGCAGCCAAAGTATTGGTCCAGGCAGCAGGCAGAACCATCAAGTTTAGGGCCTCGGTCAGGAAAGAATGGGGACAGGGGTAGAGGCTTCTCCCACCCAAATCGCTTTGAAGCCTCCGGGCAACCAGACCCTGTTATAGGAACACAGAAAACCAAAAACTGGTTTTCTGAACTCCGAACACTATTCTGGAGCCCCTCACATATGTGAGACCCCTGTGTGGCAGGGTGCAAGATCAGTCCAAGGGGCAGGCAAAAACATGGTCAACAAGCCGAGGTCAGTGCAGGTAAAAGGCAGAAATAGGCGGTAGGCAGAGGCATAGTCGATACAGTCCAGGGTCAATTCATGTGAAAGGTAGAAACATGGCGGATAAACAATGCAGACGGCAGGCAGAGGCATAGTCGAGAAGCAGTCCAGGGTCAGTTCACGTGAAAGGCAGAAACATAGCGGATAAACAATGCAGGCGGCAGGCAGAGGCAAAGTCGATAGTCCAGGGTCAGTTCATGTGAAAAGCAGAAACATGGCGGATAAACAATGCAGACGGCAGGCAGAGGCATAGTCAATAAACAGGCCAGGGTCAGTTGAGTTGAGGCACAAGGTTGGTTGGTTGAGGCAGCAGGGAAATCAGCACAGAAATTGAAAACGGGGAAGTGGCAGTCTATTAGGAATTTTGGATTAATAATTTTCTAAAGTGTGATATCGCTTGAAGCATGGTGTCATACATAGGCCAGGTTGGCCGGGACAGTCGGGGCAATAGCAACTGGTGTCCTTCCTAATTCCACGTTTGCTGCACACCCGACATTTTTTTTGGCATTTTCTTCCGGTTGCTGATGGTGGAATTCTGTCAGGAAAATGGCGCTCGTGCAGTCTGCTGACACAATCAGAGCGAATTCTTTGTGGGGCAGAGCCTTGCTGATAGATCAGGGCAGTGACGACATTTTCGATGAATCTGATAAAGGGGGTGGGCCTTTGCATTGATTTTTGATAAATGACATATGAATTATATAGGGCCAAATGAAAGAAGTATATTGCAACTTTTTTGTACCAGAAAAGAGTCTTTCGTATTGAGAGATAGGGCTGCAGCATTTGATCGTTTAGATCCACCCCCCCCATGTACTTATTATATTCGTTGATACAGCAAGGCTTTCGAACGCTACGGCGTCTCTTGTGAAGTTCCACTGAGGTGTTATTGTGGATAGTCGACAAGATGTAAACGTCTTTCTTATCCCTCCACTTCACGGCCAAAACTTCTTCGTTCCTCAGGCTTGCCGATTGCCCCCTTTGTAGGTTTTTGGTAACTAAACTCTGTGGGAAGCCTTTCCTGTTTTTACGTGCAGTACCACAGGCCAAAGTTTTATTCAGGAATAGGTGGCGAAAAAGGGGCAGACTGGTATAGTAATTGTCCATGTATATGTGATACCCCTTTTGGAAGAGTGGGAATGCCAACTCCCATACAATTTTCCCGCTTATTCCCATATACGATGGACACTCAGGGGGCTGGAGATGGGAGTCTCTGCCTTCGTACACACGAAAGGCATTCACATAGCCGGAGGAGCTTTCGCAGAGTTTGTTTAGCTTCAAGCCGTACCTCGCTCTCTTACTGGGAATATACTGTTTTATTCCCAACCGGCCAGTGAAATGGACCAGGGATTCGTCCACAGAGATGTTCTGTTCCGGGATGTAAAGTTCAGCAAACTTTTTATTGAAAAAATCTATTAGGGGGCGAATTTTATATAATCTATCAAGGTCCGTGTGATTTTGGGGGGGGCACTGCGAGTTGTCGCTGAAATGCAGGAACCGTATGATCATGTCATAGCGGAACCTGGACATCGTAGCTGAAAAAATTGGCATATGGTGGATGGGCTTTTTAGACCAATACGAATGAACTTCATTTTTTTTTGTAAGTCCCATATTCAGCGTAAGGCCTAAAAACAATCGCATATCCTCCATTGTTAGGGGTTTCCATACAAAGGGGTGGGCATAGCATGAGTTGGGGTTGTTTTGTATGTACTGACATGCAAAAAGATTTGTTTGGTCAATGATGGTTTGAAGGAACTCATTAGGGAAAAATAAATTAAAAAAATCGATTTCAGAGAAACCTTCAGTGTTGGCCTGCACACCTGGCTGTGCTGTGAAAGGGGGGATTGTGGCTGACCCTGTGCTAGAAGGCAGCCACAACGGGTTGGCCAAGCCATCCGGTAGATGGGTTTGGGACCTACTTCCTCGGTGTGGAATTCCGGTGCTTGTACTGGGCCCTTCGTCCTGGGGTATAGCGCCGTTAGCATTTGCTGATTGGCCACTGGGGTGGCCGGCGCTGCTGGTAGATGCCTGGGGTTCAGACCGTGGTACTTTTGGATGGGCTACTTCCTCCTCCTCCGACGATTCGGATGTACTGATTTGGGGGGGTTCGTATTCCGAACCTGAATCGAAAATGGTCTCAGTACTGTGATGGGGCGGTGAGAGCTCCCCGCTGCTCTCATCGCTCTGGGCTATAATTTGGTATGCCTCTTCTGTGGAAAATAATTTTCTGGACATGGTGGCAGGTACTCGGGTACTTCTGATGGGGGTGACGGGTGCTCTTGATGTGGGTGACAGGTACTCAGGTACTTCTGATGGAGGTGACGGGTACTTCTGATGAGGGTGACAGGTACTACTTTTTTATGGGGGTGACAGATACTCCTGATGGATGTGACAATTACCCTTGATGGGGGTGACGCGTACTCAGGTACTCCTGATGGAGGCGACAAGTACTCCTGATGGGGGGCGACGGGTACTCTTGGTGGGGGTGACGGGTACTCGGGTACTCTTGGTGGTAGTGACAGGTACTCTTGATGGCGGGGTGACAGGTACTCTTGATGGCGGGGTGACAGGTACTCTTGATGGCGGGGTGACAGGTACTCTTGATGGCGGGGTGACAGGTACTCTTGATGGCGGGGTGACAGGTACTCTTGATGGGGGGGGGGGGGTGACAGGTACTCTTGATGGGGGGGGGGTGACAGGTACTCTTGATGGGGGGGGGTGACAGGTACTTGGGTACTTTTGATGGGGGGGTGACAGGTACTCTTTATTCGCGGGGGGGGGGGGCAATCTGGACACTTTACACTGTACTAACTGTAACTCACTGTTTCTGATATCTTCTTCTCACACAGGATCCGTGTGTGAGGAGAAGAGCCCAGAGACAGCAGTTACAACGCTGTTTGTTTACATTTGTGACTGGCTGTGATTCGACACAGCCGGTCACATGGTAAAGAGCCAAATTTCATTGGCTCTTTACCCAGATCGGGACGAGGCAATGTCCAGGGGACGAGCCTCGTGCCCGATCACCGTAATTCGCGCGCACGATTGCCGCGCTGCACGCGCGCGGGACAGTGCAACGCCAACCTGTTGTTTGAGTGACCGGCTGTGATTGGAAACAGCCGGTCACGTGGTAAAAGAGCCAATTCTATTGGCTCTTTACCGCGATCCGGGACGGGCTGTCTCCGAGGGACTCGCCGTGTCGCCGATCGCCGCCCGCAGGTCTGTGAGGAACCCGCCGTAGCGCCGAGAAGGGATGGACGTTGGGTAACGTCCACTCTCATCGGCGAGGGGTTCCTCCGGAGGTGTTTTTCTTATACGCCGGTATGGAAGGGGTTAAAAAAAAAATGTTGGTATTACGGCACTTAGAAGCACCTCTTTTTTTTATTTGTCTTCAGCTGTGTAGCAGGCTTTAGGTGGGTGGTTAAAAAAATGTGGCTTAGCTGCCAGTGGAAAGAGGCCTAACTCATGCTTATCATCTGGTTATTGAATCACACAAGATTCCCCGCTAACACGCATCAATCATTTAGCAAAATAAATCCCACCTTGCCACCTGTTCATTTTATACTATTCCTTATCATCTCACTTCTCTTCTTTCCTTACCCTTCATTCTTTTTTAAACTATCCTTTTTTTTTTTTTTTTTTTTTTTTACTGTTTATACAATCGGTATTTCTCTTAAAAACTATATGTAAACCCTAACTGAACCATTTAGTTACAAAAAGCACTATGTATCAGAAAAAATTGCCATTGTTTCTAACACACATACTTTGTGTAATTTAATTTCCTTTTTTTTATATATACCCACCACAGCTGATCTGTAGATTCATTGCATTTACATTCTGCCTATACATATATATATATATATATATATATATATATATATATATATATATATATATATATAATTGTGTGCCATGTTTCTTGCCAGATTTTCTAATAGTAAAAACAGTGAAACATGACTGTGCGACAGGTATACTTTTAGAAAACCCTTTGCATTGCCTGATTAAGTTGTATAGACATAATGCATAGAAGGGGCTAAGGTGAGAATAATTAGTGCAGCGCTAATATATAGAAAAGGTGCACACTGAAATGCAATCATGATTAATAAACAAATATGTGAACATATAACTACTTGTGAAAACAGTTCATAGAAGCTCAAAGGCTTCAAGATGAGAAAATAGTCTGTGTGAAGACTAAATAAACTGAAGAAATTCTTCCCATAGGACAACTCAGGTAAGAAAACCACTTGTCAGCATTTAATCTCCAAACTCTTCAAACATAAATAGGTAAAATACCCTTATCAAATGGGGCGGAGTCATCTGTTGTACAACAGTGGGTCATATAGGCTTGTGAACCCAATGGGTCAGGATCAGGGTGAGGTTGGTCCCAGAGGGTCTCAGAAACCCAGATAAATCCTGGATAGGAACAATGGTCCAATCAGCTGGAATGTGGACTTGACTCTCTTCAGTTCAGCAGATGGATAACAGGTGTTTCTGTACAGGCTCCAATGGAGGGAAAAAAATAGAAAGAGAGGCTCCAAATTGTGCAGATCAAACCAGGTATGGTTTATTGAAAAAAGGGGGCATACAAAAATTGAAAAGTGATCACGATAAAAACATGTAAAAGCAATGTGGGGTGCAGTAATGCTCTCCCTACGTGTTTGCACTTGAATGGTCTTCAGCTGAGGCATATCCCATGCAGTTACATGTTTTTATTGTGATACATTTTCTATTTTTGTATGCCCCTTTTTAAAATAAACCATACCTGGTTTGATCTGCACCATTTGGATGCTCTCTTTCTATTTTTTCTCTCCATTGGAGCCAGTACGGTAACACCCGTTATCAATCTGCTGATTGAAGAGAGTCAGGGCAGGGCAGGGCAGGGCAAATTGGTTGGAGTCAGGGGTGGAGCCAAGGGGGGGAGGTTTTGCTTAGGGTGTCAAAAATCCTTGCACCAGCCCTGTACTTGACACACTTCCATCTAGACATCCAAACCTGGAAATCGAGCCCTCACTGCGACAGAGGCTTCATGTTGAGGGCATGTGGCCTGGTAAGTTCAGGAGAGGCCCTGTGCCCTACGCTGAAAAAATGGTGTGGGGTCCCCCCAATATCCATACCAGACCCTTATCCGAGCACGCAGTCCGGCCGGTCAGGAAAGGGGGTGGGGTAGAGCGAGTGCCCCCTTTCTGAACCGTACCAGGCTGCATGCCCTCAACATGGAGGTTGGGTGCTTTGGGCACCTTGTCTCTATGTTGATGAGGATAAGGGCCTCTTCCCAACAACCCTGGCCGTTAGTTGTCGGGGTCTGCAGGCAGGGAGCTTATTGGAATCCGAGAGCCCCCCTTAATAAGGGGGCCCCAGATCCCAGCCCCCACCCTATGTGAATGAGCATGGTGTACATCATACCCCTACCCATTCACCTAGAGGGAAAAAGCGTGGGGGGTCTTCTACTGGCTTTGGGGGTCTCTTCTGACTTCTCCGCACTCTTCTTCCACTCTCTGGTGTCATCTCCACGCTCTCTGGTTCATCTCCCTCTCTCCGGTGCCTTCTAACTTCTGTCAGGTTCTCCCAAGCTCCTCCATCTTCTTCCAGCTCTTTTAGTAGCGGTACCCAAGTCTTCTCCGTCGTCTTCTGCCCTCGATTTATATAGGCATGGGGCGTGGTCACCCGGTGACCCCGCTCCTTATGGCATCACATTCCCATCATGTCTTATGACTGTGACATAGATAAGGGGTGGGGTCACCAGGTGACATCACCCGGTGACCACGCCCTATGCCTATATAAATCATTATGCACATTATTGCAGATTTTAAACTGCATTCCATCGCTCCAATTGACATCCGCCTGTGCTGTAGTATGTATTACTAAGGCGGGTGCTTTGATTGACACTAGAGTTATGTCACTTCCGGTTTTCAGTGTGCTAGAGCGCCCAAGCGGAGGAAGTATAAGGCGCAGACTCCTCCACCGCCACTGCTGCCTGCTGCCCACTGAAGGAGATAAGACACACAAGAGGAGAGCCTTGTTAGTCCAGAAGGGAGGCCGAGCACCTGCAGGAGAGGAGAGACGGCTGTTTTTACTTCTTCCTGGTGTTTAACCCCTGCAGCACTGCTGGCTTTCTTCCTCCCAGCTGCTATGCAGGGGATCAATGCTACATAGCTCCTTCAGTTAGAAAACTGTCCCATGCTGGTTTTGTTCTCAGGCTGATTTTGGAACAGCAGGGACAGCTGCAGAATCTCTCTCTGTCTTTTTCATAAACTGTTTACACACTGCCTGCTAGGTCCTAAAACTGCTCCTCCCCTCCCCCTGTGATCAGCAATATTATCTCTAGTTGCAAGGAAGAAAGATGGAGGTAAGAAGTTCTCTGCCTGCTTCTCCCTGGGCTCTGCTGACCTCCAAACTGTGCTCTGTGTGTCTTATATGTATGCTGCATGTTGTAGTGCTACTGCTGGAAAAAGGGGAGTGCAGAAAAGTTTGGTAATGATTAAGCACAAGATGTTTGTGTGAAAAGCATCTATGTGACCTTGTGTTGGTGTCTTTGGTGTTATCACTTTGAACAATAAATGGCAATCGGAAATTCCTGGATGAAGCCATTTCTTTTCTTACATGCAGAAAAGTTCAGGATTCAGAAAGGGGAGAATGTGCCATGAGCCAGCCTTGTTCTGCAGGTAGTGTGCAGAGATGTTATCAGTGTGCCTCAATCCCAGCTGGGGGGAATTGCTGTCCGTGTGTCCTGTGAGCCCCAAGGTGGGGGGTGTTATCAGTGTGCCTTGCTCCCCACTGGGGGGGAGGAATTGCTGTCAGTGTGTCCTGTGAGCCCCAATGTAGGGGGTGTTATCAGTGTGCCTCGATCCTCGCTGGGGGGGATTGCTGTCAGTGTGTCCTGTGAGCCCTGAGGCAGTGTGCTGCGAACCAGGGGTGCTGTTAATATGTTCTCCACCAGTGTGTGGGTGCTGCGAGATCAGTATATGTGATGCTGCTGATCTATATACCCTTTATGTGATGCTGCTGACCTATATACCCTTTATGTGATGCTGCTGATCTATATACCATATATGTAATGCTGACCTATATACCCTGATCTGTGATGCTGAACTGTATACTCCTGACACTATATGGGTGGAAGCAAGAGGAATACAGGTGACGGAGTGGGTTGATACTATAAGGGGTGGGGCTTTTGACAAACTGAAGTGGTTAAAACTGAAGGGTGTGGTCTGGCAACCCCATCCTAAAATCCTAAAACTTCACCAGCTGCCACTGATATAGAGCACTAATCTGGAATAATGGTGTCCATGTTACAGTATGCTAAGGAGCTGGGTGGAATGGCAGTTCCCCACTCCTCTACGTACTTCCTAGCTGCCCTGCTGCAGCACCTTTCTGGGTGGGACCTGCAGGGAATGCTGGACCCCTCCAGAACCTTGCTGATTAAATCCCTTAAGGAATTCTCGGTGATGTACCAACTGGAGATGGGACTCCCGGCAGCTTTGCCAGAATGCTCAACTGTAAAAAAAAACTGCCAAATCATGGAATGAAATTAAAAAGAGAATGGGAGAATGAATGGGTATTGTACAGCCATTGATGTACTGTTTATCGCACCGGAGATATCTTTTTAATCTGAAAGATTGTAATTTTATACTTATTTGCACTTTTGTACAATAAACACTATTTTCTGATTGAAAAAAGATGTGGCAAACAGTTATATGTTTGAGCTTTTCTGATATTACACTGAAAGGATTCATATATTGTACTTCTGATCACTGTTGTTTTATGCACATAGAATTACCATTGTTTCATTATTTCACATTATTAATGTTGTTGGATAAAACATATGGTATATGATACAAAATTATAAATATAAATATTAGAGAGGATAGTGCCTCATTATTTGTGTTTTATTTTCTTTGCATGACAAGTATAAGCTTTACTTATAGGACTAGGGATAGGAGTAGGGAATTTTTTTTATATTTTATATAAAATTTCAGTGATTAGGTTTACATTCTTTTTAATTATTTAGTTATATAATTAAAGCATCGTTGAATCCACTCTCATCTACTTAAACTCTATGGCCCGGATTTACAGAGATGGGCGCATATTTACGCTGGCGTAGCGCGCAAATAGTATGCTACGCTGGCGCAGCGCGAAGAGGCATGCACTGAATTCAGCAAGCTATTGCTCCCAACTCTGCGCCGGCGTAGCGTACATTTCAAAGGCACAGGCTGGCGTAAGTGGAAGTAGGTGGAAGTGGGCTGGAAGCGGGCGTGATCAATGCTAATGAAGCGTGACTCCATGCAAATGATGGGCTGGGCGCCAGACAAGTACTTAAAATGAACTGCGCATGCGTCGAGACGTGGACGTATCCCCGTGCGCATGCTCACAACCACGTCGGAACAACTGCATAAGATACCCCGGATCACTGTGTACGCTGTTAACGTAACCTACGCCCAGCCAGACCCACGTCCTACGTAAAATAAGTAGGCTTGAGTTGCCTGGTGCAGACCTTTGCATGTCTGGTGCTGACTTACACCTCCTTTATGGGGAATAACTTTACGCCGCACAGAAAACTTACACGCATTGCGTAGAGCCTGCGCCGGGCGCACGTACGTTCGTGAATCGGCGTATTTCCCTCATTTGCATATTTGAATGGCTAATCAATGGGAGCAGCAACATGCGTCCAGAAGAAAAATGCACCCACGTTACGCCGGGTTAAGTAACATACGTCGGCGTAGGGTGGCCAGTTTTTAGGCGTATATTGGTTTGTGACTCAGGTGCACAGATAAGCAGGCGCACATTTGCACTTACATCGGCGTAACTTGATTTACGCCGGCGCAAGTGCTTTGTGAATCCGGGCCTAATTTTTTCCATTCTCATTCAGTGACAAGAAAGATACATTTATGTGGCACTCTGTTTCTCTACTAACTCCCTGCTTGATCGTCTCAAATTTTACTCTTCTCCACTGAAACTGCTCTTATAAATGATTTCTTAACTGGAAATCTTTTGACTATTGATACTCTTGGACACTCTTTACTACTGCACACTCAGGTTCTTTCTAGGGGTCAAAGGGTTTAGCATTTTAAAGCTGATCTCCACCCTAAAGTGAATATCCGCTGATCGGAACCCTCCCCCCCTCCGGTGTCACATTTGACACCTTTCAGGGGGAGGGGGGTGCAGATACCTGTCTAAAGACAGGTATTTGCACCCACTTCCGGCCTGCAGTCTCGGGCAAAAGACAGGTTTTTCCCATTGTGTGCTGGGAACACTCGGCTCCCAGCACACAGCGGGAGCCAATCGGCGGGCGCAGCACGTAGGGAACCCGGGCAGTGAAGCCGGAGCGCTTCACTTCCTGGTTCCCTCACCGTTGATGGAGGGGGGAGCAGCAGAGAGACGAGCGATTGTTCGTCCTCTGCTGCGGACGTCGCTGGACTCCAGGACAGGTAAGTGTCCTAATATTAAATGTCAGCAGCTGCAGTATTTGTAGCTGCTGGCTTTTAATATTTTTTTTTAAGGGGTCATCCGCTTTAAAGACTTTCTGTATGATAGTATTTTTTTGAGAAAACTGGAAGGGGATACTCCAGAGCTGGGGATATGGTAAAACATAGCAGCAGGATTGGATGAGAAATAAAGGTTGTTTCTCTTTGAAAGAAAAATACTGTATTATTTCTAATGTTTTGCAATCAGACATTTTTATTTTTTGCAGCAACACAATCGCAGTGGAAATGGCTGGCTAAAGACCCTTTAAAAACCAGTGCATTGAAGTGCACTGTGCTGGTGCATGCATGATTTTTGGTCTGTTGTGGTAGGCAGCCCATTCAAATAATTAGGCTGAGTTAATGCAATCAACATTACCAGGCAATGTAATGTTTGCTCATATACAAGCATTTAGTGCACCGCAACATATGAATAGATCCTAGGACAGAAACAGCTGCAAGTGGTGGTGGTTATGAAAAATATAGCCTATCACCTAAGCAGCCCATAGATTATGTGATATTCTGTCCTGCAAACACAGGTTGCAATATTCAATAAAGACAGTCAGTAGGGTAGGGATGGACGAACGGTTTGGCGTGAGCATGAGGTTGGGCAGAAATTTGGCTGTTCGAAGATTCTCTGAACTGAATTATAGGGACCGTCTGTTTGGCCTGTTAAACGACCACAATGCACTGCACTGCCACACAGTGCATTGAAAGCCATGATTGGCTGAAGCAAGAAAAGCTTTGCACTGTCAAAGCCATGATTTGATGCAGACATGATGACTGTATCCAATCATGGCTCATTGCTCTTAATCCCGCCCCACCCTATAAAAGTATTCTTTCGATAGCGGCCATTTGTAGTGTGATAGCAGCATGGAGAGAGATAGAACATGACTCTGTTCAGTGATCTTAGACAGTTAGTGTGTGTTAGTGTGCTGTTCGGATTCTGTTGTCATTGTAGAATATCAGTTTAGTGTACATCTAGAGATAGTTCAGTGTAAGTGTAGTGCAACCATTCATCTTTATATTAGCGTGGATGTAGGGATAGTT
Source organism: Rana kukunoris (assembly GCA_029574335.1). NCBI lineage: Eukaryota > Metazoa > Chordata > Amphibia > Anura > Ranidae > Rana > Rana kukunoris. The sequence continues at coordinate 252,328,270 of CM056053.1, read as the reverse complement.
CACTCAATGTGAGTGTAGTGACCATTTAACACAGTATATTTTTTACATGTTTCAGTGTGTTACATGCCATTTAACACAGTACATTACTGTGTGTTGATTCACGCTTAACGCAGTATATTTCAGTTGCGTTACTTACTTGCGTAAGTTTAACTCTGTACAGTTTAGTGCATTACTGAAAGTTTAAATTTGTTGTATATTTCAGTGCGTTACGTGCCGTTTATTGCGGGGCGTTACTGCATGCCTAACGCGGTATATTTCAGTTGCGTTACTGCAAGTTTAACTATGTACAGTTTAGTGCATTACTGAAAGTTTATATTTGTTGTACATTTCAGTGCGTTACGTGCCGTTTAATGTGGGGCGTTACTGCATGCTTAACGCGGTATATTTCAGTTGCGTTACGGCAAAATTAACGCTGTACAGTTCAGTGCATTACTGCAAGTTTTCTTCAAGTATTTTATTAAAGATTATCAGGAAACATTTAATGTAATGAACAAAGAGAAAAAAATTGACATTGTAACATTTAGATCTTATTACAGGAACGTATATCTCTAGTCGCATATCCCATCATTTAATTGTTTAGTTAAGAATTAAATTAAGACATATCAATGAAGTAAATAGTTATCTACTGTATCTAAACAAGAATCTACCTTATATACTGTATATACTGTAAAAGTATGCGTCACTAGTATATTTAGTGCAAGTTTATGGTTAATCTACCGCTGTTTTGTGGCCTAATAGCAGCATAATATTATGGTATGTAGGGATGATCCCGATGTTTGAGTCACACGTTAGTGTGACTCGAACATTGGGTGTTCACCTGGGGAGTTCTCAGCAAATTCTAAATCTCCCTTTAAAAGTCAATGGCAGAAATCAAAAGTGATAATTTTAAAGGTTAATATGCAAGTTATTGTCATAAAAAGTGTTTGGGACCTGGGTCCTGCCCCAGGGGACATGTATCAATGTTTTTTTCTCAAGTGATTTTAACATTGCTTAATGTTTTACAATAAAAGTGAAATCATCCTTTACATTTCGTACCTGGGTCTATAGTATCCCTGTAAAGTGGCCCTGTAAAGGGCCTGTGTTTAGAACTGTCCCTGCACAAAATTACATTTCTAAAGGGAAAAAAATCATTAAAAACTACTTGCGGCTATAATGAATTGTACAGATATACAGATAAAAGTCATTGAAAAAAATGCAAAACAAATTGCGTGGTGGTCCCCCAAAATTCTGTACCAGGCCCTTCAATTCTGGTGTGGATTTTAAGGGGAACCCAAACCAAATAAAAAAAAAAATGGCGTTAGGGTCACCCTAAAAATCCATATTAGACCCTTATCCAAGCATGCAACTTGGCAGGCCACAGGAAAAGAGGGGGGACGAGAGAGCGCTCCCCCTCCTGAACTGTACCAGGCCACATGCCCTCAATATGGAGAGAATGTCCTCATATTGATGGGGACACAGGCCTCATCCCCACAACAGAATCTGGAAGCCCCCTTTAACAAACGGGACCACCAGATCCCGGCCCCCCATGTGAATTGGTAACTGGTTACATTGTACCTCTATCATTTCACAAAAAAAGTGTCAAATATTTTAAAAAACACACAGACAAGTCCTTTATTAAAAAAAGAAAAAAAAATCCAGCGATGTAAACCTTCCCGACCCAGGATTTAGAAAAACACGCCGACACGACACAATTCCACCTCCATGGGAGGCACCCGCCGAATGACGCTAGACCCGCCTTGACATCTCTTAAATAGGCAAGGGCCGGGGCCACCTGTGACGTGTGCAGGTGACCCCGCCACCCTCTGATGCAATGGGGAAACTCTGCAGGGTTAGCCACTGACATGTATGGGTGACTCCGCCCCCCTCTGACACCACAGGGGTTTCCCGAGGCATCAGAGGGGGAAGGGATTGCTGGCGATGCAACAGGGAAACTGCCAGAAACTCACTGAAATATACAGCGTTAAACTTGCAGTAATGCACTGAACTGTACTGCGTTAAACCAAAAGTAATGCACTGTAATATACGGCATTAAACTTGCAGTAACGCAATGAAATATATACGGTGTACACAGTCACTACACTAACACTAACTGAACTATCCCTAGATTCACACTAATGTAAAGATGAATCGTCGCACTACACTCACACTAACTGAACTATCCCTAGATTCAGCGCAGTGCACTGTGGTAATTCAACAGGCCGAACAAACGGTTAAATGTCCTGATAATTTGGTTGTTTGGCGAATGCCCAAACAGCCAATGTTCAGCCTCAACTCATGCTCGGGCCAAACCGTTCACCCATCCCTATACTACACTATATTAGTGCTTTATTTTGATGGCTTGGTCTGATCGGATAGATTTGAGGAGGAGATATGAGGAGCAAGGTGTTTTTTGGAAAAGGTTTTTTTTTTCCATCTTGGAGAGCCTGTTTGCCCTTCTTGGTTAAAATTTGACATTGTAATCCAGTGAATGCAGTGTGCTCACAGGTGGAGGGACAGCACCTTTGGATTTCACTGTTATGAAGTGGATGGGTGTTTTATACTTACTGATATTTGTTAACATCAATTGTCACTTTCTATTTATTTGTCACTTTCTATAAACATTCTGTATGTATGTATGTTATATCTTTTTCTGAAGAAAGATACAATTATTGATTTTCACTGCAACATTGTATGCATTAGTTTGTTTGGAATTTCACATGTTTGATTGTATTTGGGTTGCTCAGCACTGGTCTCTATGAGGTGATACTTACCTCTTGTATGTTTTTCATACATTTTATAAAAGTGCTAATGATTTCACTACTCTGACAAACACTATCAACATTTCCAATTAAGTTTTTATTTAGTTTTGCAACAAATTATACCAGCACTTTTCTAAACAGAATGCAAAATAAATCTTACAAAGAGGAAGATAACTAGCATAAAGTTTTGTCCAGCATGTATAATGGTTGCTTAACAATACAGGCCCTCAGAGGGTAATAGAGATGAGAGAGAGAATAGATTGTAAACTTATATGTATAGTATCTGAATTTGCCATGTGCTATCAAAAATATTTTATCATAGTGTCTTTTTTCCCAAAATACATTGTTACAGCTTCTATTTTAAGGGGTCAGGTGACCTCCATTTTTCAACAGAATGGTTTATTGCTATTGCAGTAATGAACTGTACCAGCCTGTGCAGTTTAAATTGGATTAGATACTCGTCCCTGAATGGGTGTACTGAGGGGCTTTTGTAAAAAAAAAAAAAATGGAAACATAAACCTATAAACATTTGGTTAACTGCCACCCAAAACCAAAAGGAATTCCAATAGCTGTGTTGGAATGAGTTCATTAAAATTAATTATCTAGGGTGGCTCTAAAATTGTCGGCTATCTCTATTTAAAATAAATCTACAGTAGTTTTGTATTTTTCTGCAAAAGATTGTAACTTTCAACAGAAAAAAAGATTCCTTCTCTGCAGCATGTTTGCTAGTGATAGGCAATTCTAATTATTGCTTATAAATATCATGCAGTAGAGCATTTTATCGATCTAGCAGAAGGCTTATGGCTCATGGATCACTATCATATATTTTGCTCTGTCTCTATCAAAAGTTGTAAAAAGTCTGTTGTTTACAAAGATCAATAGCTCAAGTTGAAATCAACATTCACAAGTAAATGAGTGAGATACGTATTACATACTTTACTTGATGTATAGTCCAACGTTTCAGTGGGAGACACTGGGGGTTATTTACGAAAGGCAAATCCACTTTGCACTACAAGTGCAAAGTGCTCTTAAAATTGCACTGCAAGCTAAAATGCTGTTTTCCTTTCAGGTCCCCCTCGGATCTACAGCGACTGCACTTCCAGGTGCACTTGAAGTGCACTTTCAAGTGCACTTTGCACTTGAAGTTTGCACTTGTAGTGCAAAGTGGATTTGTCTTTGGTAAATAACCCCCATAGTTCCTTAAGCACTTCAGCCCCAGAAGATTTGGCTGCTCAATGACCAGGATGTTTTTTGTGATTCGGCACTGTGTCATTTTACCTCACAATTGCGTGGTCGAGCAACGCTGTACCCAAACAAAATTAACATCCTTTTTTCCCCACAAATAGAGTTTTCTTTTGGTGGTATTTGCTCACCTCTGTGTTTTTTTTTTAGACTATAAACAGAAACAAACACACAGGGCCAGATTCAGGTACACGTAAATTTGTGCAGCATATTCGAAATACTCTATGCTGCCGTATTTTACCAAATCGAATTCTGGTAGATGTTTGCCCATACGATACGGCGGCGTAGTCTATTTCTCGCCGCTTAATCGAAATACGCAATTAGGGGGCGTGAAGCATTTAAATTAGGCGCGTCCCCGTGGCGATCGAACTGCGCATGCTCCGTTCAGAAATTTCCCGCCGCGCATTGCGCGAAATCACGTCGTTACGTCATTTTTTGTTTGAGTAGCGTCGTTAACGGACATTCCTATTCCCGGACGACTTACGTAAAAAATAATAAAAGACGTCGGAAAACGTTGAAATTCGACGCGGGAACAATGGCCATACTTAACATGGGCTGTCTAATATTAGACCAGCAGGGAGCTGTGGTGGCTCAACGTGATTGGCACTGCGCTGACAAGCCATTCACCTCTGCAGCCAAGGGTTCGGATCCCGGTCTCGGCTGCATGTGAATTGAGTTTGGTGGTCTCAGCCCGGCTCCCGGTGGGTGTGCTATGCAAGGTACGCCTGTGCTTAGTACGCCCACCCCCCCCCCCACAAAAACCCTCACACTTGCACGCACACTAAATTGGTTTAAAACACATGCACTTTGGCCATGCGGTCTCTTAAAAAATAAAGAGAGGCGAAGGACCTACGGGGCTGGCTAGGTGGGCTAGGCCCCCTCACTCCCTCATAGGGGGAGTCCCTCTGCCCCATTGGGGTCCCGTTGGGCCCCAGTTGGGCTCCCAAGAGGAGCAGGTAGGGCGGGGTGAGTGGGAGGCCCCCCTTCACACCCGCCATTGCCACCAGGGGCATGGAGAAGGATGGCGATTGCCTCCGGGGGGAGGGTCTGCCTACTCCCAACTCCTGCAGTCCGGCTCCTCTCTCTCGAGTTCACGCACAAAAATACACTTTAAAAAAAAAAAAAAAAAGACCAGCAAAAAGCTGGTATAGTGTTACGCATGAAAAAGATGACTAAAGATGCCGTAAGAGATTGCGATTGAAGATCGTAATTTCGGGGATTGCCGGCAAAAGCTCATTAGCATACCCCGACGCGGAAAACGACGGGAAGTCCACCCAGTGGCCGCAATTTTATTGCAGCGTAGATCCGAAGGCGTACGAACACGTAATCCAGTCGAACTGAAGCCCGCAGCCGTCTTTTCATGGTTTGAGATTTTAGACTAGCTAAAAAACGCACGTAATTCGAAAGTACTCCAGTCTAACACCAGTTAGACAGGAGTTACGGGTCTCTGAATCTGGCCCACTATCTTTAACTTTTTGCTATAATAAATATCCCATATTTAAAAAAAAAAAAAAACAGCACCATTTTTACTCAGTTTAGACCGATATGTATCCTTCTATATATTGTTTGTAAAAAAAATCATAATGAGCGTAAATTGTTTGGTTTGCGCAAAAGTTATGGGCCCAGATTCACAGAGCGATTACGCCTGCGCAACTGGTGTTGCGCGTGCGTAAGTCTAAATGTGCGCGTGCGTTTAGATGCGCGCGATTAAGAAAACGATTTACGCCAGAAATCTACTTTTTTTTGTCCGGCGTAATTTCGTTAGACAGACGCATCCGTCCGCGCAAAAATGCGCTAGACATACCATTGATTTGCTAGTCAAATATGCTAATGAGGGAGTTGCGGGGATCCACAAAAAAACGCAGTTGCTGCGCAGGCTACGCGATGTGCGCAACAGCAAAATGTCCTGTCTAAAGTTAGAGCACATAAAAGCTGGTCTAAATTTTGAAAAAACGTCTACATCTCACAGAAAGCAACACCGTTACTGAGGAGCAGACCACACACACGTGTTGCACTACAATTTGACTGCCAACATGCCAGGGGCATCGTCGCTCATAGCTGCACTAGTGAATTTAGATGACCAAAGAAGGAGGAGGGCACGGAGGATGGCACGGGAGAGGGTATACCGCACACGCATAGACCTCTTTGGCATGAGTGATTCTGAGGTGTATCGCATCTTCAGATTCCCCCCTCATGCCATCCTGGAATTAACCACAACCCTGCAGGAGGACATCACCAGCCCAACACAACGCTCACATCCAGTGCAGCCACTGGTCAAGGTACTGGCAACACTCCATTTCCTTGCCAGTGGCTCTTTTCAGCGTACAAGTGGAGTGGTGGCTGGGATGTCACAATCCTCCATGAGCAGATGTGTGCACCAGGTTGTCCCAGCAATCCTCACACGCTTGGCCAACCTAATCATCAAACCCACCACTGAGGACCTGCGGCTGAAGGCGATGACAGATTTCTACAGAATTGCCAGATTCCCACGCACCATCGGGGGCCATTGATTGCACACATGTGGCACTCCAGCCCCCCCATGAGACAGAGCACATGTACCGCAATCGGAAGAATTGGCACTCCATCAACGTACAGGTGATAGTTGATGCCCAAGGACTCATATGGCACGTCCGTGCCAAACACCCCGGATCCACCCATGACAGCTACATCTACAATCAATGCCACATCCGAATGGAATTCTATCAGAACGTGTATGGGAACACCTGGCTGGTTGGTGAGTGACATGGGAGTCAGGCATGACTATCCCCTCCCGTGATGCACACCTCACAAGTGGCACATGCATGACTAACATTCTCCTGTCTTTTCCCTTCCAGGTGACTCTGCATATGCACTGGGACCCCATCTCATGACTCCTATCCAGAACCCCCAAACCCCAGGGGAGGAAAGATACAATCAAGCACACATCAAAACCCGAGCAGTGGTGGAGCGCACCTTTGGCCTCCTGAAGTCACGTTTCCGATGCCTGGATAAGTCTGGGGGTACACTGTTGTATTCCCCAAACTTCGTGTGCCATATCATCGTTGCATGTTGCATGCTGCACAATCTCGCAGTGAGGAAGGGCCTGCAGGTTGAGCTACGTGATGACCTGACCCCCCAACCAGACAATCAACCCCTAACCGAGGATACCCCGTCTTCTGAGGGAAGAGCAGTCAGGAGACAGCTCATATTGGGCATCTTTGCACGTTAAACACACACATTAATCATGGCACAATGAGAATGCATGCATGCACACCACTGTGGTCCCTAGCACACACACCCCACATCCTCATCAAATTGGATTGGCACCAGTCCACCATGCACGACTGGTGAGCAGTAATGCCACGTCAAGGCTCCAATTATGTCACTGTACATTCATACAACATTCACACGGACCTGGGAATCACTTCTCCCTGGTCCTGGGGAACCCTTCTCCACCAAAATTGAGGATGACACCCCTTTTCCAGCAGGAATGTCACCCCCACATTCAAACAGCATGCACAACCCAAAATTTTAAAAAAATGTCAGCAAAAAAAAAATGCCAAAAATGTCAGCCAAAAAAAAAAAAAAAAATGCCAAAAATGTCAGCCAAAAAAAAAAAAAAGGGGAAAAAAAAATTATTGCCCTCTGCGTGAGCCACGCCTGGGGCGCCCCCAGCCACGGCCCCGGCCCCTCAGGGGAGACTCATGGGGGAGGGGCAAACCCGGGGAAGGAGGAGCAGCCCCTGATATCTGCCCACCTGGCGGCCTGCCCTCCAAGGCCACGGCAATTCTGTCCAGGGAAGCACCAAGTGTTGCCGTGTTGGCCTGGATAGCCTGGGTAAGGGCCCTCACATCCTGCCCAACGCCTGCTGCTGTAGTCTGCAGTTCATTTAGGCAGGTTGTGAAAGCCCGGGAGTGGGAGTCCAGGTTACCCAGCGTATCCTTCATGGAGGACAGGCTCTCCTCCACCTGCCCAAAAGTCTGGCAGAGCTGTCCCAGATGGCGGGTCTGGAGGGCCTGGTCCCTTCGCTGACTGGCGGGCAGGAGATTGGGCGCCCCCCTGGTGCTCTGGGATGACATCCTGCCTCCAGCTGATGGTTGTGGGTGGGGAGAAGGGGAGGCCCTTGTGAGGGGAGCCATGTTGGGGGAGGAGGGGGGGGGGCTCCCCCTTAGGGAGGGCAGGCTTCTGCCAGCCAGAGGGGAAGAGTCCGCACAAACCACTCGTCCAGTGCCTGACTCCTCCTCCTCATGATCGTCCTCCTCATGATTATCCTCCTCCTCATGATCGTCCTCCTCCTCATGATCGTCCTCCTCCTCTTGAACCTCCTCCGCGGACTGTGGCCTTGTTGGGGGGGCCTCATTAGGCTGCTGTCCTGGGGTTGGAGCGGTCAGGCCAGATGGCCCTGCACCCTCCTGCACATCTGTGGATGACACAAACCATTCACAGGTTGGAGGATCCACACTTGGCACATATTCCCTTTCACCCCCTCCCCCACACATGCTACACACCTGATAGAAAAAAAAAACCTTACCTGGCACCACGGGGACCGGACTTGTGTCAAAGCCTGGCAGGCCCTCCACTTCATGCCGGTGAAAGGTCAGGGCCACCACATGCTCCGTCGCTGTAAGCCTAATACGGCATGGTGGGCCCCCTCCTGTGCCCCTGGCATGGGCATGCATTGCGGCCAGTTTTTTTTTCATCTGACGCCGGAGATCATTTATTTTTTTGTCAATCCCAGACCGGGTCCGTGTCTCCCCCTCCCCCGATGAATTCACCTGCTCCGTGATCCTATCCAAAATCTCCCTCCTCCTGGCCGGGGTGGTGGTGGCACTCTGCGGGCCGTGGAGAAAACGCCCATACTCGCTAATGGCCCGGGCAAGAATTCTTTTTTCCCCCACAGTAAAATTCAGCTTTCTTTTTCTCTCTGTCATACTTCCAAACAAACTCACTACCAGTCACCAAAAATCAGTCACAAATACAAGCACAACCAATCAGGCAAGAACACACACAAAGAGAAAACGAACACCCAAAAATCACACTAGCAAGAAACAGTCACAAAAAAAAAAAAAAAAAAAAATAAAGCAAGAAAACAAACGCTCAGAAATATATCAATCAAACAAACAGTCTCTCAAACACTTATCAAAAAACACTTTCACAAATATACCAACAAGCACTTGATCACACAGAACACTAATCTGACAACTACAAGACACACTGCAACGAACAACAGGAACAAAAGCACTTGGTTAAATGGGAAGGGACACAAAGGGATGTACTTTTGCAATGCAAGTGCGTTTGTGTGTGTCTATTTATGCTGTCTGCGTAGTTCACAACGTTGCCCTAGTCCATTTCCAATTTCACTGATTGCGCCGCTCCCGAGTTGTGAGCATGCGCACAGCGGAGCTGACATGGTCTCCTTCACGCGCGCATGCGCGAGCCGGCCGGCCCTTCATTTGCATGGGGTCACGGCTCATTTCAATGTAACATGCCCACGTCCCTCCCAATTTGTATTACTCCTCCTTACGCCTCAGGAAAAATCCTTACGCTTGCGCAATTTCCTGCGCAAAAGCTACGTGAATCGGGGGATTACGCGGCTAGATGGCGCAAGTCTAACGTAATGGCGGTGCGCTACGCCGGACCGATAATGCGCCGATGTACGTGAATCTGGGCCTTGGTGTCTATAAGATAGGGGATAGATTTATGGGAATTTTTTTGTATTAGTAATGGCAGTGATCATCAGTTTTTACCGGGACTGCAACATTATGGCAGACACATCGGACACTTTTGACACATTTTTGGGACCAGTGACAATTATACATTGATTAGTGCTATAAAAATTTCCTAGGTGTGTTCTAACTGTGGGGGGATGGGATTTACTAGGAGGAGAGAGAGATTGGTGTTCATACATTCATGAACATACAATCAGTCTCCTCTCCCCTCCTCTCCCCCTCCTCTCCCCCTCCGCTTAGTGGCCAAAGAGAAGTAATGTAACATTGTTTTGCCCAGGGGAGCCCACCTGCCGCAGTAAAATGGCGGCTGGTCCTGAAGTAGTTAAGGAGAAAGTACTTTTTCTGTGGAGTGCTTAAACTATTAGTCATGCCTATTTGCTCTACCTGTGGATACATACAGTATATAATGTATGTAACAAATCAAAAACAAAATTGGTCTACAATTACTTCAGACTCTACAAATATAATCATAGCTTAATTGGCATTTAAAATTGTCACCCTGTGGTATTTAGTCCTATCTAGATTGGCACACTACTAGACCTCACGTACCAATATGTAGGGATGAGCCAAGCACCACCCGGTTGGTTCGCACCAGAACATGCAAACATGCGAACAAGCAAAAAGTTTGAGTGAACATGCAAATCCTATGGGTCACGAACATAAAAAATCAAAAGTGCTAATTTTAAAGGCTTATATGCAAGTTATTGCCATACACAGTGTATGGGGACCTGGGTAATACCCTTGCCACTCCATGCAATCTAGATAAAAAAAATCAAGGGAAAAAAACAGCATATGGACCTAGGCCCTTCGGGTCTGGTATGGATTTTAACAGGAAATCCATGCCAAAAATAAATAAAACAAGTGGGGTCCCCCCCCCCAAAACCTATACCAGACCCTTTGGGTCTAGCATAGATTTTAAAGGAGAAGTCCAGTCGGAGCTTTTAGGCTGGGCTGACTGTTAGCAGCTCTCCTCTCGGGGATCTGTGAAAACAAGCAATCCATTGGTGGCTCAGTTCTCAGTACAGAGTCGGTGGGGAAAGGATACCACATCCGTCTGATGTTGCGTCTACTGTACATACATAAGTATGAATCAAACACAAAAAAAAGATACTTCTCTTTTAAAGGGAAACTCCACACAAAAAAGAAAATGGTGTGGGATCCTACAAAATCCTTACCAGATACTTATCTGAGCAAGCAGCCTGGCAGGACAAGGGCATCTTCCCGACAACACTGGCCATTGGTTGTTGGGATCTGTGGGTGGGGGCTTATCGAAATATGGAAGCCCCCTTTAACCACTTCAATACCGGGCCTATTTTGGCACTTCTCTCCTACATGCATAAATCATATTTTTTTTTGTTAGAAAATTACTCAGAACCCCCAAACACTATATATGTTTTTTTTTAGCAGACACCCTAGGGAAAAAAATGCCGGCCATTGCAACTTTTTATCTCACACGGTTTAGTGAATAAAAAAATAACAAAACAGTGAAGTTATCCCAATTTTTTTGTATAATGTGAAAGATGAAGTTACGCCGAGTAAATAGATACCTAACATGTCACGCTTTAAAATTGCGCACACTCATGGAATGGCGCCAAACGTCAGTACTTAAAAATCTCCATAGGCGTAGCTTATTTTTTTTTACAAGTTACAAATTTAGAGTTACAGAGGAGGTCTAGTGCTAGAATTAGTGCTATTATTGCTTATTGTGTGTTTTGAACAGCGTTTACATATGTGGGTGGGACTTACATGGGTGTTCGCTTCTGAGCGCGAGCTACCGGGGATAGGGGCGTTTAAAAAAAAAAATATTTTACTCAATTTCTTTTATTTTTACACTTTGTTTTTACATTTTTTTTGATCCTTTGATCTTGTATTCCTATTACAAGGAATGTAAACATCCGCCACTATGATCATTCTTATGGTGCACAGAATCGCCGGCTGAAGAGATAGATATCTGAATGATGCCTGGAGCTGCAGGCATCATTCAGCTATCCCCACTGAAAGTCATATGACGTCCTTAGGCGGTAATGGGTTAGCAAAGGGGCCCCCAGACCCCACTGCCCCCCAATGTAATGGGTAACGGATGCATTGTCCGATACCCATTCACCAAAAAGTGTCAAAGAGTAAAAACCACAATAGACAATTTCTTTATTAAAAAAGAAAAAATATGACGTCAGAAGGGGCAGGTCACTCGGTTATGCCCGGGTGGCCCCGCTCTTGTCTATATAACAGCTGATATATATATGGGAGGCATCCCATTGAGGCAGAGTTTTTTTTCTTTCTATTTTTCGGGTACGCCAGGTGATTTATTTTTTAATAAAGGAATTGTCAAAAACTGTCTATTGTGGATTTTATTTTTTTTACACTTTTTTTGGTGAATAGGTAGGGATACAATGTACCCAATATCCATTTACAGGGGGGGCTTGTTAAAGGAGGCTTCCAGATTCAGATAAGCCCCCCCACCCACAGACCCTGACAACCAATGACTAGGGTTGTCAGAAAGAGACCCTTGTTCCCAAAGCACCCTCCCTATGTTGAGGGCAAGCGGCTTGGCATGGTTCAGGAGGGGGGACTCGCTCGTCCCCCCCTTTCCTACTTGCTCAGATATGGGAATGGTATGGATTTTGGGGGGACCCACACCAATTTTTTCTTTTTTTTCTTTTGGCATGGAGTTCCCCTTAAAATCTATGCCAGACTCAAAGGGCCTGGTATGGATTTTTTTTGGGGGGGGCATTTTTTTCTTGATTCTGTCACAGGGTTCCCCTTAACCACTTCAATGCACTGTATTATATACTCTGCACTAACTGCACTATATATATATATATATATATATATATATATATATATATATATATAATATCCTAAACTGCCAGCACGCAACTAACTAACCTGCCTAATCTAGCTCAAGTTCTCTCTCAATCTCCACGTATCACACTACATACGGCCACTGTGAAAGCAGCCTTATATAGTGTGGGACGTGGACTGAGCCCCCTTAGCCCTGATTGGCCAAAGGCACCCTGCCTTTGGCTAATCAGGACTCTCCCAGCAGATCATGCTGTGATTGGCCAAAGTATGCAGGTCAGGAACTGAGTTCCTGCTGTGAAAAAAGTGCAGGAACTCCGTTCCCACGCGTTCCCGCAGGACTTGAGCCCTGGCTGAATCTATTGAGATTGACCAAATTCCTCCCTCTCTTCCCCCTTCCCCCTTTTTCCCTTGTCTCCTTTTTCACAACTCTTCCACTACTAACATCTTCCCAGAAATGAATTACCCTCCATAAATGACTAGCTCTTGACAACTAGAGTAGGAACAATCTTCCCTCCTTAACCAGGATGAAGCAACCTATGTTAACATTATCAATCCAGACTTTCAGGCTATTTAAATACTGCATTCTGAGTACATGATTTCTTGTGTGTTTATTATTTATGTGAGCATTAACCACTTACTGACGGCCGTATGACTTTTTACGTCCGCAGAGTGGTTCTAATTCTCCGGGTCGCCGTATTTTTACAGCCTCCGCGCCACTAGGGGGCGCGCGCGTGCCCGCCGCATCACTGACATGCCGATGCGCGTGCCTGGCGGCCGCGATGTCCGCCAGGCACTCGCGATCGGCGGTACACAAACAGATCCATGTCTTGACAGGGAGAGACCAGACTGATCTGTGTCCCTTGTACATAGGGACATAGATCGTTCACCTCCCCCAGTCACCCCCCTCCCCCCACTGTTAGAACACTATGCAGGGTACACATTTAACCCCTTCCTCACCCCCTAGTGTTAACCCCTTCAATGCCAGTCACAGTTATACAGTAATTAGTGCATTTTTGCAGCACTGAATAAATGTGAATGTCGCCAAAAATGTGTAAAAAGTGTCCGATGTGTCCACCATAATGTCACAGTCCCAATAAAAATCGCAGATCACCGCCATTACTAGTAAAAAAATAATAATAATTCTGTACCCTATTTTGTAGGCGCTATAACTTTTGCGCAAACCAGTCGCTTATTGCGATTTTTTTCCCCAAAAATATGTAGAAGAATATGTATCGGCCTAAATGGAGAAAAAAAATTGTTTTTGAAAAAATTGGGCTATTTATTATGGCAAAAAGTAAAAAATAGTGTTTTTTTTTTTCAAAATTGACAATTTTTTTTTGTTTATAGCGCAAAAAATAAAAAACGCAGAGGTGATCAAATACCACCAAAAGAAAGCTCTATTTGTAGGGAAAAAAGGACACCAATTTTGTTTGGGAGCCACGTCGCACGACTGCGCAATTGTCAGTTAAAGCGATGCAGTGCCGGAAGCTGAAATTTCACCTGATCAGGAGAGGGGTATATGTGCCCAGTAAGGAAGTGGTTAATGTGAGCCTGTACTATTCACTTTTGCTTTCTTGATAACCAATTACACAGTGTGTATGATTATGTAATCTTCTGTGATTTTTAATGTTCTTTCATTGAAAATGAAAATATAACATATAGCATTTATAGCTTATAGCTGTCCTCTACTGAAAGCACCTGTTCTCTTTAAGTATCCATCCAATGAACATAAAGAAAAGAAGGTAAATTAAATATTCCAAAGATAGACAGCAGATCACATTTTAGCCAAGAATCATTACTGCTTGGGGTGGTATAAAGTCAATTGAAAGATTTAACAAGCCTAAGCATTATAAAAGCAGTTTCCTATGATTTTTCTTGAACAGCATCTGAACATGTATTACTTGAAGTCAATCTGGCATTATTCCTTTTGAGGTGGTATTCTGTGGCTCAAAAATATCATTTTATTTGTGTCAGAGTCATTAACATATGAAACTTACAATACATCTTTAAATATATATATATATATATATATTTGCAACATACCGGTATTTAAAAACAAATTTATCGAAGAACAGCAACAGGTTAATATCTGTCTACACAAAGCTATTCCACACATTTGTATAAACTACACACAATTACTAACTACTGGGCACAGTTAGTAACAGTGGGACAATTACTCTATTTAAGTCTTAATAGTTCAAGAGCTGTATCTTTATAAATGGTCATAATAGCATTAATTATGTCATAAATAATTTTACAAGTGTTCTTGAAATCAGGTCTACTTTCCAGTCTGGATGGTGCCTCATTCACTGTAGAGATAGGTGGCCATTCAAGATGTCGTTCGGGGTGAGTTATGTAGATATATCACCCAACACATTTAATTTTAGATTAGCAGGTTGTATGGCAACACTATATGATGATTTAGTGCCATTATATACTGTATTTTACAAATACACAATTGTTATGGCCCACTAGAGGCCTGAATATTGAATTGAACCTCAACTGTTTTCTTAGTGATTTTTAGAATTTTGGAACACCTTCTATTCTTATTACTATTCCCACATTTTAGTTTTTTTTTTAAAGATTTGTTTCTCAGTGTGCTATTCCATCTGTGTCATTAGGCCCGGATATCTTATATGCCCCTCTTTCCTTTTTCTCTCTCCCCCCCTTCGTTTTATGCTTATGGATTTTTTTTTTTCCTAATACCATATTTATGGATTATATGGTTTACTGTGCATTTATGCACACGTCAGTGCTCATGTTTATTCCATGTATAAAGTATATTTATTTTATCCTTCACCTATATTAAAATTATTTTTTCTACGGTTTTATTATCTTTTTAATGCGTCAGGCTTTTAGTCTTTAGCCCAAGCATACATTCCCCTGCTGGCAGTATACAGGCATACCCCACTTTTAAGTACACAATGGGGTTTATTTACTATCGCTGGAGAGTGCAAAATCAGGCTCAATGCGGCATAGAAACCAATGAGCTTCTAACCCCAGCTTGCTCAATTAAGCCTGGTAATAAAACCAGGAAACTCATTGGTTTCTATGCAGAAGTGAGCCTAATTTTGCACTTTCCAGTGATAGTAAATAAACCCCATTGTGTACTTAAAAGTGGGGTATGCCTATATTACCCCTTTCGTTATAGAAGCACTCCATAGTACTATATAACCAAGTTAATCACTGCACTTGTATAGCAATTACATTTCCCTGTCATACGGCCGCGCTTCACAGCACTGTATAACCAAGAAAATGGCTGCGCTTATACACATACATGGTCTCTCGAAAAATGTCCGCTGTTTTCACATTGAGCTACAAGAAAATGGCCGCCCATTATAGTCAATGATAGAGACTATTCAAAGAAGTTTTTGTGCCTTCCCATTGCCCCTGATGAAGTCACGTGACAAGTGATGCTACGCATAGGGACAGAAAGGCACTGAGACTGACGTAGACTAACGAGCTTGCCGCTAATTCAGATACGTTTTATTGTTTGTTTATGTTTAGTGAGTACCCTTATTGTTTGAATAATAAACTACCTACTGGTTAAGAAATACTACACTATCCGGAACCCCTTTCTTTTTCATTGCTCTCCTTGCTTCCACTGAGAGACTAAGGCAAGTACAGACCCATATTGGTCCAGGAATACAAGGTAGAAACAGTCATTACAAGTGTATACATGTATGCGGTTGTCTTATTACCGCAAGGTTAGAGGCCACTTTCACTAGTGTGTTTTTCTGCACGAAGAAGAGATTCCTATCTCTCCAGCACCTTTTTGTTTCTTTGCACATTGGAATACTTATTTGCACAAAGAAGAAAATAATTCATTGCAGTCTGTTTACAGTTTGATTGCATTTTGCACACTTTGGACTAGTTTGCACTCTATACAGTAGAATTGCAGTTGGATTTCATTTTGCACATTTATTGCATTTTGCACAGGTTATTTGCACTTTGCACAGGAAGTCGTTTTTCTGATTCTGCACTTTTGATCTTGCAATTTGGCACAGCTTATTTTTGTACACAGCGTATATTAAGGGTATAACACCAAAATAAAAAAAAATTGCGCAGGGGTCCTCCCAAAAATACATACCAGACCCTTATCTGAGCATGCAACCTGGCAGGCTGCAGAAAAAGAGGCTCTGCCCCCCACCACAAAGCACCTTGTCCCCATGTTGATGTGGACAAGGGCCTCATCCCCACAACCCTTACCCGGTGGTTGTAAAGGTCTGTGGGCGGGGGCTTATTGGAATATGG
This sequence comes from Rana kukunoris, assembly GCA_029574335.1. Classification (NCBI taxonomy): domain Eukaryota; kingdom Metazoa; phylum Chordata; class Amphibia; order Anura; family Ranidae; genus Rana; species Rana kukunoris. The sequence goes on along the minus strand of CM056053.1, from coordinate 252,311,526 downwards.
AAGCCCCCTTTAACAAGAAGACCACCAGATCCCACCCCCCATGTTAATTGGTAACGGGTACATTGTACCCCTACCATTTCACCAAAAAAGTGTCAAAAATTGTAAAAAAGACAGGAGCCACTTCGGGACAAGTCCTTTATTAAAAAAAAATATATATAAAGAAAAGTCCAGTGATGTTCATTCAACTTGCGCTGCCCAAAAATTAAAATAAATGCCACAACAGCTCTGCCTCCATGGGCGGCTCCAGCCGAGTGATGCTTCTCCCTCTGTAACAGCTGTTATATAGCTGAGAGCAGGGCCACCCAGTGAAATAACCGGGTGCCCCCACTCCCCTCTGACACCACGTATCAATTAAAGTGTAAGTAAACCCTCCTATTGTTTTTAGCCAAGGAAGCTGCCATCTTTGCCTCTGTTTAATCTACAACTGCCATGATGCTGCACATGTGATCAGTTAGACACCAGCCATTGGATAGTTTGACACTTTGTTTGAGAGTACAACCAATGGGAGTGTTACATTTTTGGCACATGCCGGTAATTAAACAGTTTTATGGATGGGTTTACTTACGCTTTTAGTACTCAGGCTTTGGGCTAAAGTACAGCTGTCACTGACAGCCATCAGTTCGAGCACAAGTATGGTTTGAATATAGAGCTACAGGCAATCATACCAAACTGTTCTTAACGTGTAAATCCAAAATCAATTTTTCAGTCGGCATAGCATCATGACTCACTGGGGCTGATTTATTAAATCTGGATGGTACAAAATCTGGTGCAGCTCTGCATAGATACCATTTAGCATTGAGGTTTTATTTGTCAAAGTTTAATTTAACAAGCTGGAGTTAGAAGCTGATTGGCTACCATGCAGAGCTGCACCAGATTTTGTACCCTCCAGTTTTAGTAAATCAACCCCACTATGTACAGTTTTCTTAACACATACTATTTGTGAATCTGCTGCAAATTTTCTTACATAGAGATACTGCCAATAACAGAATTTTCTGTGCTGACAACTCTAAACCACTGGCTTGTAATTTGCAACCCGTGTCCTCTGCAGTTTGCACCTAAAGCTACGTAGTGTGTGTACTGCCTCTGTCCTCTGCAGCTTGCACCTAAAGCTACTTGGTGTGTACTGCCTGTGTCCTCTGCAGTGTGCACCTAAAGCTACGTGGTGTGTGTACTGTCTGTGTCTGTGCTATTTTTCTCAATGATTTTCATCCATATTGCAGGGAACAGACATTACATTAAAGCTGCAAGCAGTTTTAAATTACTTTTTTCTTATAGTAATCTCATTTTGTGCAAGGACGGTTCTAAACATGTGCCACTTCACAGGCATACTACAGACACCCAGCAGGTACGTTATTTAAAGGAATTTTTTTTTTTTTTTAAATTTAAGCATCATTAACCACTTAACGACCGCCGCATGTATATGTATGTCCACAGAATGGCACGTACAGGCACATGGGCATACATGTATGTCCCTGCCTTGTTGCGGGTCGGGGGTCCGATCGGGACCCCCCCGCTACATGCGGTGGTCGTTTTACCTGTGGGAGCGATCCGGGACGAGGGGACGGATATTGGTTTCTGTCCGCCCCCTCCAGATCGCTCCCAGAGAATCAGCAGAGCCCACGCCGTGTCACTTCCTCTGCCTGTGTAATGTAAACACTGGCAAAGGAAGTGATGTCTGCTCTCCTCTTGGCGGTATTTTCAATCCGCCGAGAGGAGAGAAGACATCACAGTAAGTCGCACCAACAGCACACTGACACCAGTACACATAGGCACATTAACCTCTTCCGATCACCCCCCCCCAGCCCCCTGTCACACTGTCACTGATTGCAGTGATCATATATTTACTGATCACTGCATTTAGTGTCAGTGTGACAGTTAGTGTGACAGGCAGTTAGTGTTAGGTCCAGGGTAGCCCCGTACCCCCCCTAATAAAGTTTAAACCCCTTGATCACCGCCCTAGTTAACCCTTCCACCCCCTATTGCCAGCGTCACTAAGCAATCGTTGCCGCTAGGTAGCTAATTTTTTTTTTTTTAATGCGATTTTTTTTTACTAAAGACATGTGGCTGAATACATTTTGGCCTAAATGTTTGACTAATATTTAGTTTATTCGATTTTTCTTATAACAAAAACTAAAAAATATTGGTTTTTTTTCAAAAATGTCGCTCTATTTTTTAAAGCGCAAAAAATAAAAATACCATCAAAAGAAAGCTCTATCTGTGGGAAGAAAATTACGCAAATTTTTTTTGGGAGCCACTTTGCACGACTGCGGAATTGTCTGTTAAAGCGACGCAGTGCTGAATCGCAAAAACGCCTTTGGTCATTTAGCAGCATATTGGTCCGGTCCTTAAGTGGTTAAAATCACTGCTCCAGAAAAAATTACTGTTTTTAAAACTTTTTTTCCATTGATACATGTTCCCTGGGGCAAGACCCGGGTTCTCAAAGACCTTTTACGACAATACCTTGCGTATAAGGCTTTAAAATGAGCACTTTTGAATTCGAACGTCGAGTCCCATAGACGTCAATGGGGTTCTAAATGTTCGCGCGAATGGTCGGTCCGTTCGAAGGTTCTGGTGCAAACCGAACTGGGGGGTGTTCAGCTAATCCCTGTTGGCTTTTGGGTTGCTTATCAGGTCTGTGCATGCCTCCTGCATACTATGATTTGTAAAATAGTTAAAATAGTTGTGTACATGTATTGTTGTGAAATGTTGTGGAAAGCAAAATGGAAATTTTCAATCATATTGTAAGTGTATTTTGAAAAGCTTATTGGGAAAGATATTATTTCAAACAACCTGCCCCAATTCCCACCTCTAGCCTCTCAGGCACCAAGTATGCCGTTGTAGAGTGGGCATGTTTGCTTTCCTATAATCCAATTTTTTTCAGATACCCAAGCAGCATTTAGAAGGAGAAAATTGAATAATACTGTAGGTACCATTGCAAGACAAGATTGTGATATCATATAGGTTTGTACAATTATGAGTGTAAATCTTTTTGTTAAGTCTAAACATGTCTGAGAATATGCTCAGCACACCGATGTCACCTTACAAATGATTAGAGACAGATGGGACAGACACCTTTGTTTGATCTTAAACAATATACAGCCAGACGTTGAAATGTGTACATCCTCAAGGTTCATTTGCTGAATACACATATATTCCACATTTCCTCTTTAACGCTTTGTTTTTAAACAATTGATTTGAATGAATTAATGTATTTTGTAATGTTTGTGTATACACAGTGAGCACATTTTTTAAATCTGAAATGTGGAAGTATTTTTTAATTAATCTATGAACTAAAGCCTGCTCATTGTGTGTACACTAATGATATAAGTGACCCGTTTAGATGATTATTAAAACTTCTGGAGATTGTAGCATATAACCAAATGGACTAGCCTGATATGTGTGGGAGAGCAAAGTTTTCTGAAAAAAATGAAGAGCGTGGGTCTCACGCAAGACTTTTATTTGTGAGCAGAGGCTGCGTGTAAGTTAGTATGTGTAAAAATCATGTTTTAAAAATGAATAAATATTTAAATATAAAGAGAAAATAAAGCTGCAACTTCCTATGAGATACCCACAACAACAAAAATACTTCAATAATAAGTAGCACTAAATGCTCGCATTTCGTGCACAAAACAGCCGAAAGCCGTTCCTCCATTCCTGGCCTGGCTGTGAGGTTAAGGGGGCCTCTTCATCATCCTGCCTGCCCATCCTCAGGCCTGGTACAGTCGGGTGGCCTGCCAGGCTGCTAAAACTGCCCGTCGTGGCCGCGGCCTTGTCCGGCCTAGTGCGGCCTAGTGAAGCCTCTGGATCCCCGTTCTTTCCTGCGTGGCTGCCCCGCCGCAGAGGTGCATCGCGGCCGGCTTGCCTGGAAGTACTTTATACAGTATGCCTATGTATACATTACTGTACTTGTACCCAATGTCACCAAAAATCACTCAAAACCATGTACTGTACAGTAATATGTGTGCTGCTGCCGTCCATCCTCCCTCTCTCCCCCCACATACCTCTCTTTGCTGGCTGTCCTGGCCACCGAGTCCATCTCCTGTCTCCTGTCTCCCTGCCGCAGACGTACACAGTGAGAGGGGTGATCTGTGCTCTTACCATCTCAGCTGTGACAGGAGTTCTAGCACAATGTTTAGGACTCCTGTTTTGAAGGTGACAGGGTCAATAAAGAGAACCTGTCACCTCCAATTGCTATCACACAGGGAATTGTTTTCTTCTGTGTGATAGCAATAAAGTTAAGTAAAAAAAAAATGATAAAAAAAATAAACTACAAGCTACAAATAAATAAATAAATACAATTAATAAAATGAAAAAAGGAATTAAAAAGTAAAGAATAAGAAAAATAAAATTAAAAATAATAAGAAAATTATACAAAAAGAAAAAAAAAGAAATGACAAGCTACAAATAAATAAAAAAAAAGTGATAAAAAATAAAAAATTGAATCTCACTTCCTGTCTCTGAGACTGGATTTGCACTTATAAAAAGGTACTGTTCTGACTTACAAACAAATTTGACTTAAGAACAAACCTACAGACCCTATCTTGTTCGTAACCTGTATGTGCAGAATAGACATATGCAAAGTGCAAAAATTGCAAACAATGAATTATTGAATTAAACTAAAATAAACAATTGTTACAAAAAGGTGACTGTGCGTGAAAAATATTAACACCAATCACAGTAACAATGGTTTTCACCAATGGAATTTGTTTAAAATTAAAGTCTGTTCCAAATGGATAATATATTGAATGTCTTTGATCCACGATAACACCCAATGCACCCGAGGTAAAGAGTGGTGAGAGTAAAGTTGTAGCTTCCACCTTAGTACACACTGCCTCTTAGCAACTGGTGATCTCCTTTTTAAGGGAGATCACAAGTACTTCTGACTTATTACCCAGCCTGGGCCTCTCTGGAGCTATGTAATGACCACAACTGCTCCCTCTGCAAGGTTCCTCAGAGATATACGGATCCACTCATTCCCCATGAGAAAATACAATAAGTGCACAAAATGAGAATATTTAGCGCTACTTATTGAAGTTAGTATGTGTGCTTCCCATATCCAGGAAAGCGTTTTCTCACATTTTTTGAGAATCTAAACTTTTTTTTTTACCTTGGCACTTTTTATTTAAAAACTAGTAAACATTTATTAAATATCAACAACTTCTGCCACACGATTCCTGACAATCTTTGCAAAACTGTTTCAGTTATTTTATATTTCTGAGAGTCCTTGTATGAATAAATCTTCTTGGGTCAAGCCATAGCATATTAATTGGATTAAGGTTGTGAATTTTAGAATATGAATTTTCTTCTGTTTAGGCCATGACTATGTATTACACCTATTTCTCAGGTATTGTCATTTCTGCATTCTCAGCTTCGATTTAACTTTAGGTCACAGATCAGTAGTCTGATGTTCTTTAGTAGCATTCTTCTGTAGCATGATATGCTGCAAATTATGGATTGTCTGGTGTTACCATATGCCCCCATACGCCATTTGTTTGACAGCCCCTGCCTATTAACATAGAAAATGGTCAATGTTGCTTTTTTAGTGTTTAGCTCATATTGACTTCAATGTGTTTTGGATTTGGCACCTGCACTTCAGTAATGTTCAGCAAAACCCACCCTGAACCTCCATCCCATTGTGGTTATCCAGGTGTTTTTTTATTAACTTAATATGAAATTGTATTTTTTCTTTTGATAGAAATTGTGCTTTTGGTGTACACCATTGAACATTATTTTGTTCAATGTTATGAGACAGCAGAACATTTGACACGTTCAAGAGTTTTCAACAGGTCTTTTATTGTATGCTAGGTTTCCTTTTGGTGTCATTATTTTACTGTTAGGCCGCGTACACACGATCGGTCCAAATCGATGAAAATGGACTGAAGTCCAGTTTCATCGTTCCAAACCGACCGTGTGTACGGCCCATCAGTCCGTCATCCTTCGGACCAAAGTTTTAAAACTTGTCTTAAAATCGGACTGATGGACGCCTGACCATCGGTCCAAACCGATGGTTAGTACGCAAAAGCATCGGTTCAAAAACCCGCGCATGCTCAGAATCAAGTCGACGCATGCTTGGAAGCATTGAACTTAATTTTTTCAGCACGTCCTTGTGTTTTACGTCACCATCAGTCTGTGAACTGATGAAAACAGTCCATCGGACCATTCTCATCGGGTTGGACCGATCGTGTGTACGCGGCCTTAAAGGTGACTATTGCCTGTTACATAAAAAGGTCTTTTGGTATGATTAATGTTTGAAAAGCAGACACTTTAGGAGCCATCCATGCAATACAGGATTGCTTTCATTGGAATAGATAATGTCAGAGAACCATTGCACACTGCAGACACTGTTCCTGCTCTCTTTCAGGTCTGTGTCAGGCAGCTGCAGTTCAGAGTAAGGAGAATGCTTTGCCACATGATACAGTTGGTGGGGACTTCTTATCCCAAACTATCTGGTTTAACTGGTGGGCATGTTTAAAGGAGGATGAAATCTGTACTAAGGGGAGGAAGATTTTATCTGTGGGAGAATTGTACTAAGGGTAGAGCTATACTAGGGAGTAGCTGTACTAAAGGGGGAGGGCTATACTGGGGAGCAGGGATGGACTGGCCATTGGGACTACAGGGAGTTTCCCGGTGGGCCGATGGCTCAGTGGGCCGGCTTCAGTGACAGCGGAATGCCGCCCCCCTCTGCTCCTCTGTCTCACCTCCTCTCATTTCCTGCAGCGCTCACCTCCTCTCATTTCCCGCAGCGCTCACCTGGGGAGGACCAGAGGAGCATAGGGGGGACAACAGAGGAGCTTGGGGGAGGGGGCAGACAGCTGACTCAACATCAATGGCCCAGGAGTTTCTCAATTCTGCCTAATCTTGTCCCATAAGGGGGGGCACCAAACTGATTATTTTCCCTGGGTGAAATAATGTCTAGCTTCCCCACTGGTACTGCCTATAAGAGTTCCAGTACCAGCCATTCTACTCTAATAAAGTACAATGGCTAGTGGCTAGTAGAGGGGGCTTGGGTGGCGGGGGGAGTGTGGGAGTTGTCCAGCCGCCATGGGAGAGACCTGTCAAAGTGGGCCAGTCTGGATGAAGTCCAGGGCCAAATTTTTGTCCCAGTCCAGCCCTGCTGGGGAGGACCTGTACTGGTGGAGATCTGTACTGGGAGGAGTGGTAATAAGGAGGGAGATATCTGCAATGAGGTAGATCTGTACTAGGAGAAAGCTACATTATTGAGGACATTTTTACCGGGGAGCTGTACTAAGGGGGAAATATGGTGGCTGAATTCCTGATGCTATCAATCTGTGTGTTATGCAGTCTTGAGCCCTGCATTCTGTGCATAACACACTCCTGACCCCTGCACTCTGTGTGTGTTGCACACTCTGTATTTTATGTACTTCTGCCCCTATACCCTGTGCATTAATCGCTCCTGACCCCTGTGCTCTGTGCTGTATGCACGTTTGACCCCTAATGTTTATACACTATGCTGTGCATTTCATAATTCTGAACACTTGGTTGGTATGCAAATAAAGATCTTTGAAATATACTTCTCCTTGAAAGATGACTTACAAGTGGTCTGCCACATGTACTATCCATAATATGGCACTTGATATACACCCAGGATGACGCTTTATAACAATGCGTGAAGACTACATTCCTATATTCTATATTTTTATACAGCCCAGTGCCTAAACTGCAGTCCTCTTTGCACTTTTGCAGTCTTTTGGGCTCTTGCATAGAGTAGTCAATATTTACCTTACCTAGGTGCTTGCTCTAGCCAGTAAAGGCTATTCTAAAGTGTTAATTGGACTGCATTATAATATTTATCAGGTGTGTTTGGTTTATTTTATCATGAATCTTGTTGAGGGAAATGTTGCACAAGTCATCCTAAAAGGGGGCTGTCAGGCCCCTTTCACACAGGGGAGGGGGCGTCTTCAGTGGTAAAGCGCCACTATTTTTAGCGGCGCTTTACCGTCAATTTTGTGTCGCTGTTCGGCCCGATAACGGCACAGTTTTACTCCCGCTAGCGGCTGAGAAATGGGCATGACCATTTTTCAGGACCAATTTAAAAAATAGCATTTTTGTCGTCATGAAAAACGGTCATGTGTACGCGGTAATATGCCAGTTAGTGTTTGGCTGAAGCTATTTATTATCAATCAACTGTGTTTACTCTTTTTAGATCATATTCACAACAGAAACTACCCAAATGACCCTGATTATAAGTTTACATACCCTGGTGATTTTGGCCTCATAACATGCACACAAGTTGACACAAAGGTGTTTGAATGGCTATTAAAGGTAATCATCCTCACCTGTGATCTGTTTACTTGTAATTAGTGTGTGTATAAAAGGTCAATGAGTTTCTGGACTCCTGACAGACCTTGCATCTTTCATCTAGTGCTGCACTTAGATTTCTGGATTCTGTGTCATGAAAGCAAAATAATTGTCAAAGGATCTGCAGGAAAAGGTAGTTGAACAGTATAAAACAGGAAATAGATATAAAAAGATATAGAAGGAATTGAAAATGGAAAATCCGCAGTGTTCAAACTCTAATCAAGAAGTGGAAAATTATGGATTCTGTTGCAACCAAACCACGGTCAGGTAGACCAACTAAAATTTCAGCCATGAATGTACAGGATGCAAAGAAATCCCCACAAATAACTTCAGGTGAAATACAGTACACTCTGAAAACATGCAGTGTGGTTTCTGTGTGTTTCAAGATGCCCAATAAGGAGACACTTGAAAGATGGCAGGGATGGACTGGCCATTGGGACTACAGGGAGGGCCGATGGCTCAGTGGGCCGGCTTCAATGACAGCGGAATGCCGCCCCCCTCTGCTCCTCTGTCTCACCTCCTCTCATTTCCCGCAGCGCTCACCTCCTCTCATTTCCCGCAGCGCTCACCTGGGGAGGACCAGAGGAGCATAGGGGGGACAACAGAGGAGCTTGGGGGAGGGGGCAGACAGCTGACTCAACATCAATGGCCCGGGAGTTTCTCAATTCTGCCTAATCTTGTCCCATAAGGGGGGGGCACCAAACTGATTATTTTCCCCGGGTGAAATAATGTCTAGCTTCCCCACTGGTACTGCCTATAAGAGTTCCAGTACCAGCCGTTCTACTCTAATAAAGTACAATGGCTAGTGGCTAGTAGAGGGGGCTTGGGTGGCGGGGGGAGTGTGGGAGTTGTCCAGCCGCCATGGGAGAGACCTGTCAAAGTGGGCCAGTCTGGATGAAGTCCAGGGCCAAATTTTTGTCCCAGTCCAGCCCTGAAAGATGGGCTGCATGGTCGAGTTGCCAGAAGAAAGCCATTACTACGCAAATTCCACAAAGAATCTGGCTTACAATACACCGAACAGCACATAGACAAGCCTCAAACCTTCTGGCACAAAGTCATTTGGAGTAATGATACCAAAATTTAGCTTTTTAGAAGGGGGGGGGGGGGGTTTTGGGAGTTTAAATTAAATGTGTTTTTAGCAATATGCAATTATATATAAAATGTTTCCAACCAGGCACAAGGTTACTAACCATAAAAGCAACCAAATTACCCTGTTTAGCTGTATGCAATAAAAACAGAGGCTTAGTTGCACACATTTGCAAATACCTGTGTGAACTGCAGGCCCCGTCAAGGCTCTCTGTGTACTGCAGTCCTAACTATGAATTTTTAAAGTCTCCTCAGTAGGAGCACAGGAGTGCTAATCAATAGATAAAGGGCAGGTGACTGGGGTTGACCCAGTCCTCCTTAAAGGGGCAGGAGCACACCCAAACACCCAGCGCATAGAATCAAAGGTGCTGGTGTGCTACCTGACCATGCCCCTACCTATGGCTGGTTTAACAACAAAGAGCACTGGAAAAAACGTATGTGTATATACGAAGATATCACATTTACTTCTATCCATTTACAGGGATGGAGGCCTATGGTTGTTTATCATATGCCTCATGTAAAGTCCCAACCTTACCTCCCCCCGTTTTTTTTTTTGCTGTTTGGCCACAACCATAAACACTACATTTGGAGAGGAGTCAACAAGGCCTATGATGAAAGGTACACCATTCCTACTGTAAAATACGGACGAGGATCACCAATGTTTTGGGGATGTGTCAGCTACATAGGCAGCAAAATTTGGTCAAAATTGATGGCAAGGTGAATACAGTATGTTATCAAAAAATACTGGAAGAACATTTGCATTCATCAGCCAGGAATCTGAGCATGGGACGTACTTGGAAATTCTAACATGACAATGATCCAAAACACAAGGCCAAGTCAACCTGTCAGTGGATACAGCAGAAAAAAGTGAAGGTTCTAGAGTGGCCATCTCAGTCTCCTGATCTCAATATCATTGATTGAGCCACTCTGGGGACATCTCAAACATGCAGTTCATGTAAGACATCCCAAGAATTTACAGGAATTGGAGGCTTTTTTTTCCAAAAAGGAACGAGCAGCTTTACCATCTGAGAAGATAAAGAGCCTCATCCACAAATACCACAAAAGCTGTCATTGATATTAAAGGGGACAAAACACGATATTAAGAACTGTAAACTTTTGATCAGGGTCATTTGAGTAGTTTTTGTTCTCATTATGATTTAAAAAGACTAAACACAGTTGATTGATAATAAATGGCTTCAGCCGAACACTATGAGTGATTTTAACTTTATCTGTTATCATTCATGTTCTCTGAAAAATGGCCAAGAAATCTACAATTCTGCCAGGGTATGTAAACTTATGAGCACAACTGTATATAGATAGATGGATAGATAGATAGATAGACAGACAGACAGACAGACAGATAGATAGATAGATAGATAGATAGATAGATAGATAGATAGATAGATAGATAGATAGATAGATAGATAGACAGACAGGGCCAGATTCAGAAAGAATGTACGCCGGCGTATCTCCTAAAACGCTGCCATAATTTCAAATGTGCGCCGTCGCATCTTTACACCGATTCAGAAAGCAAAATACGCCCAAAAATATGGTTTCAGCCATCAGAAGTAACTTGCCTACGCCAGTGTATCGTGGGAGCATAGTTACGCTGGACGCATTCGGCGTTCCCATTAAAAATATGCAAATGAGCTAGATACGCCGATTCACGAACGTAGTTGCTCCCGGCGTATTTATATACGTCGTTTACGTAAGGCGTTCGACCAATGTAAAGTTATAACTGCTATATGGGGCGCAGGCAATGTTTAGTATGGACGTCAGAACAGTGTCGAATTGTACGTCGTTTACGTCGTTTGCGTAAGTCGTACACAAATAGGGCTGTGCGTAAGTTACGTTCACGTCGTAGGCAGTGTTCGACGTATCTCTAGCCGACATGATTTTGGACCCTCATTTGTATGGGGGTCACAATACATTGTAATACAACACGCCCATTACAAGCCTACTTTGAATTACGCGTGCCTTCGCCGGCCCATTTACACTACGCCACCGTAACTTAGGGTGCAAGTTCTTTCTGAATACGGTACCTGCCTCTCTAAGTTACGGTGGCGTAGTGTATATGAGATATGAGATATGAGATCTTTCTGAATCTGGCCCACAGTATATAACTATCCTTGTATCTATTTGTATGTGTATCTATTTATTAAAGTTAATGCAACTTTGATAATATCCTCAGATTATTCAAGCTCGCTAGTAAAAACAAAATTAACAATTGATATATTAAACTCTAATGAAAAGAAAACATGTTATGGTCTTTAGTCAAGGCAACCAGAAAACAAAAAAAACAAACATAAACAAACATAAACCATCTACAACAAAATCACCAATATAATTATACTTTGCTAAACAATCACATTACTATTTATCAAACAGAGTGTTTGTAAGTGGAAGAGTGTAATGATAAGGAAACAACCCAGGTAATCTTGAAAAACAAAATAAAACATATACTGTAGGCCTTGTACACACGAGGGAATAAATCCGCTGAAACTGGTCCGACGGACCATTTCATCCGAAAAATCCGCTCGTCTGTATGGGCAAACGGACCGTTTTGGCCGGATTTCTCCTGCGGAAAAATTCCAAAGCATGCTTTGAAATATTTCCGCCGGACACATGTCCGTCGGATATGTCCGCTCGTTAGTACTGAAAAAGCATCGGACCAAAAACCCGCGCATGCTCAGTCAAAACAATGGGACGGGAGCACTCGTTCAGGTAAAACTCGCGTTTGTTTGGGACCTGCCACATTCGTCACCTAAACTCTCTATATAGTGTCCCGTTTCTAGCGTTTTTTTGTTCTTTGTTCTCTTGCTAGAAGAAACCTGTTCTCTTGCTGATGCAATTTTGTCCCGATGTCACATACTGAAAGCTTGAATTTTTGTTAGTGTTTTTTCTATTTGACACTGTTTGCTAGCCAGATGTCCCCACATTTGTTTCCGTTCTCCACATTTTTATTATGTCTATTTTGACTTAATGTTGAGCGTATCACAGGGCTCAAAATTTCAAGTCCTGAGCCACTAGCCAGGCCTAATGAGTTACTCGCCACCAGTTGCCCCACCCAACACCTCCCCTGCCCTACCCCTAAGTCCGCCCCTAAACACGACCTTGTAAATTATCTCATGAAATTACACTGTTAAATATTTTAAGAAGAATTACGTTCCAAAAATAAATATTAACAATAGTAATACAAAGCATATCAGTACCCATCTGTGCCCGTGAATGCAGCCTTAGTGTGCCCCATCAATGCAGCCTTAGTGTGCCCCATCAGTGCCGCATTGCTACTGGGGGGTATCAGGGGAGCATACACTGGGGGGGGGGGGTCAGGAGAGCATACACTGGGGGGGGGGGGGTCAGGAGAGCATACACTGGGGGGGGGATCAGGAGAGCATACACTGGGGGGGGATCAGGAGAGCATACACTGGGGGGGGATCAGGAGAGCATACACTGGGGGGGGATCAGGAGAGCATACACTGGGGGGGGATCAGGAGAGCATATCAGGGAGCATACACTGGGGGGGGATCAGAGAGCATACACTGGGGGGGGAGATCAGGAGAGCATACACTGGGGGGGGGAGATCAGGAGAGCATACACTGGGGGGGAGATCAGGAGAGCATACACTGGGGGGCGGGGAGATCAGGAGAGCATACACTGGGGGGGGAGATCAGGAGAGCATACACTGGGAGGGGGGATTAGGAGAGCATACAGTGGGAGGGGGGGATCAGGAGAGCATACACTGGGGGGGGGGGATCAGGAGAGTATACACTGGACGGGAGGGAACAGAAGAGTATACACAGGGAGGGAACAGGAGAGTATACACTGGGGGGGGGAATCAGGAGAGTATACACTGGAAGAGAGGGAACAGGAGAGTATACACTGGAAGGGAGGGGACAGGAGAGTATACACTGAGGGGTGGGGGGATCAGGAGAGTATACACTGGACGGGAGGGAACAGAAGAGTATACACAGGGAGGGAACAGGAGAGTATACACTGGGGGGGGGGGAATCAGGAGAGTATACACTGGAAGAGAGGGAACAGGAGAGTATACACTGGAAGGGAGGGAACAGGAGAGTATACACTGAGGGGCAGTCATAATCCTTTAAATGAGTTACATTTCTCACATGTCATGAAAGAAGATCTGTTTTGTCAGCTAACAGCACCTCTATGCTAGGTTGCAGTAACTCAGCAGACTCAGCATAGAGGTGCCTGTACACAATCCACACTGTAGTGCAAGCAGCAGAGCTCACCTGCAGGAACTTTCACATGGCTTCTCTCTGCTCATCTTCCTCTTCCAGACGAGCGTCTTCTCTGGGAAAAGGCACATCCCCATCCCGCCCACTCAAGCAGCAGCCTGCAGGAGAGAGGCTGAAATGCTGCTGGGGGAGGTACAGGGGGCGGAGAGTGCAGTCCCAAGGTTTCTGAGCTATTCATGCTTAGAAGGGCTGCGAGTTGTCCTGACTGCAGCTCTGGTTACCCGGGTGCCTCAGAGTCTTGAATGTTTTCTCAGACACAGACCCAGCTCCATGACACACAGCAGAAGCGCTGTGTGTCTGTGATATGAGAGGAGGAGAAGGAAAGAGCTGCATCCACGGCTCAAAGCAGCCCCAGGGCAGTCCAGCCCTGCCTCTCGCTGTGTTATTCAACTGACAGTTTCCTGGCTCATTGCTTCAGCCAGGAAACTGTCAGCGTGGTTTACCCCCACTCCTCACTCGCCCTGGACTAAATTCTACTCGCATTTTGCGAGCAAAGAGTGGAAATTTTGAGGGCTGGCGTATCATATTTATTTTTTTTGGTGTGCTTTTTTTTTTTAGTTGTATTTTACGGTTTAGGAATATTTCCAAATTATGTTATTTTTGTTGTTTCATCATGTTTTTTTTTTTTTAATTCCCTTTTATTTTCCCAACTTATGTCATTTTGTTGTTTCATCCTTTATTTTTTTCCCTTTTTTGGGGGGGGGGGGCGTTTTCATTTTTTGAATATTTTAAGCTTCTTTTGGGTTTACCAAGTTCTACCACAAAAGGTCCCCCCCCCCCCCCAAGGAGTTTGTGTCCTTTGCAAATGCCACATTTTATTTTACAAATGTCTGATGCTTACTCACCACAGTATAAAACACAATAGACAAGGTTTGAAAGTAACTACAAAAGCCATTTATTTCCGGACAAAAAATAAATTATAAATCACCAGCAGCACTTGATAAGATTGCAACATACATGCAGACTTGGGAATTACAACATGATTAAGGATACATTTAGTAACCTCAGGAGTCAATAACAAAAATCAGAATCAGCAGCACATGAACAAAGGAACCCAAGCTGTGCTACTCCAATGAGCTCAGTTTTTTGGACAATCAACTGGATGGCAGGGAATCACCTTCTCGACTTCTTTCCAGACTTCCTTCCAGCGAAACTTTCACGGGTCTGTCCACGGACCCTTGCAGGTGGGGGTGATGTGGCAGCAGGAGGAGGATGATTATGATGGGGAGCAGGCCAGGCCGGGTCACACAGCACAGTGTCCCTGCTCAGCTCGTCCCTTTTCATCCTGGCCAGGACCTGAATAATCAGGTCCTTGGCCAGGATTTTTTGCTCCTCCCCCCCTTGGTTGAGTTCATTGGCCACAAACGCACTGTAGCATTCCGTGGGGTTGAGGGGGGCCCTCATGATTTCAGCAGCCTCCCGTATAACCTCCAGGCTCTCGTCGTGCACCACACTCCTGCCTCCCTGCAGCTGGTGGCCTCATCTGGAGGGAGGAACTTGGCTGATGGTGCTCAGCCTGGGCCTGGGGACCTGCTGCACCTCACTGGGCCCGGCCTCCTCCTGGCTGCCACTCCCCCCTTCCGCCTGGCTGACATGGGCCGCAGGAGCTGCCACCTCCTGGCTGGTCTCTTCTTCCTGTGTATAAAAAAGGGACATGTTGTAATATTTTGCACAATCAATCACACACATTTTCTTTCTCTAGACTGTTTTAGTTAGTATTAATTTGAATTAAACAGACTGTCCTTCTGACCCCTGCATCCCTGACACCTATTTGTAGGCCCACAACTTTGGTTTTTCTTCCCGAGGTTTGTTTTTTGTTTACCAGATCAACTCACTAATTCAAAATAAATAGCAGCACCAAAATATGTTGGAAAATACTATACCTTATCGAAGATGGCCAGATCTGGCTCCATGTCAGCCAGCCCCGCTTCAGATTCTGCAGGGCTCCTGGGATCCGGGGAAGTTCCGCTGGGAGGAAGGCTGGAAGGTAGTGTTGAATCAGAACGCCTACCATCCAGTTCATCGTTCAAAAAACTGAGCTCTTTATAGTACCAGAGCTTGGGTTCCTTTTTCTTAGCTGCTGCTGATCCTGATTTTTGATATTTGTGTTTTTTATAGACATTTCTGTAGCTTCTCCTGAGGTTACTAAATTTATCCTTAACCATGTCGCCTGTGCAACTTGGCACCCAAGTGTGCAGGTATGTAGCAATCTCATCAAGTGCTGCCGCTCTCTTCACTGTGTCTAAATATTCTGGGTGCTTGGTGTCCCAAAGAAGGGGCATATCCCGATATCGGTTGATAAGCTGCATTGTTGCCTCCTTCCCTTTGAGCAAATCCATTTTTAACAGCTTTCAGCTCCTAAAATTACCTTCAATAGTAATGTCTAGAATAGAAAATGACAAACAAACACAAAGCACAACTTAAAAAAGGCTCAGCTTTGAGATTATAAAAATATGTGCACATTCATTCATTTTAGAGCAACTACAGTATACAAACACAGTGTCTTCTGCTGCTACATAGCTGGCCAGCTCTGCCGCATTGTTGTAGCCCCCAAAAAAGGTGTCATGCAGAGCCATTTGTTTAAGTTGTAGCATGTAGCATGTAGATAAGAACACATCCACCATTAATATTAATGCTAGCACTCATCAAGGCACTAGTTCATGTGTAGCTATCATGCCCCTCAGCATTGATGGCAGAAAACACTAACTACTTATCTCTGTACAACCAACACACAACAATACTTGCATGATCTGACTGCATACTCTAAAATCCAAATAAAGAGGATAGAGCATTCTCTACATATATCTTGATGAAGTGATGTGTACAAGCACTTGGCTCTCTAAATTTTATGGTGGGCCCCAAAATACCTAAATAACATTAGCACAAAAAGGGTGCAAACAACATTGAAAAAGCCCCATCCCCCCATGGCTGTTCAATTTCTAGGCCTCTGATCCGATGTTTTCATTTTCATTGTCTCTCTCTCTCCTTGTTTCCGCTCGAATAATCTCCGCGTAACCTACGTAATCACGTCGTTTCCATTATATCCCCACGCAATCAAGAAACGCCGCCCTCGTCTCCGCCCATGACGTACCAATTCCTGTTTTCCACCCCCCTATGCAATGTTGATTGGAAAATATGGCAACGTCACACGAGCGCACATTAGCCTTTGATCGGGATCAGGAAGGGACAGAGGCCGGAACGTCCAGATCCAGGCCAAAACGATACAAGGCCACAAACATGTCTCTACAAGAGATGGTGGAGATGGTGTCCATCCTGCGACAGAAGGACTATGATGGTGAGCATGGCCCATACAGCACCCCTAACCGGAGGAAGTCCAAAATTATGGATAAGGCGGCGAGGAAACTTTATGAGATGTTTGGGGTCACCAGGTCAAAAGAGCAGCTCCGGAAACGCTGGTCCGACTTAAAACTGCGCGAGCCAGAGCAGTATCGCAAAATCAAGAAAATCATAGAAAAAAGTAAGTACTTTAAAATGACTTTGGAGTGCCTATTGTTTTTTTAAATGTTTTGCCATGTCTATTTCGCCATCTGCCTCGTTGGCCTGCTTGTATTTTTGAACCCCTGCATTGTAAAATTAGTAATGTTTGTCTAATAAATCCATAGACTTGCCACGATCGTAGGCAACATCGTTCCATCACCTAGTTTCTCCTAAATCCGCGGGTCCAGGAACATCACACCTGGACGTGGCTATTTGGCGAAAAACATCGTTTATAGAAACAATGTGGAAAATATGATGTGTTTGTGCAAACTAAGTTGATTTTAAAAGGCAAACAGGATTCATTCATTCACACAGTGATGAGATAACCTAATAAGCAGCTGTTTTCACATCTGTAATTTAGAGAACCTGTGTCTCCCCCCATAAAATACTAATTTGTACTTTTGGTGAAGGGACTCCAAAAACTACTTATTCAGGAGGCCAGCCATGTGTGTCACTTCACCAAAAAGGCTCATTATATCACAGCTTGGGAGAAGTCATCTACCAAAAAAATGAATATGGTTTTTGCTGGAATAAGCCCAAAACTACAATTGTAACGCCACTTCTAAGCAATGTTTGCAAATTAGGCCCTCCAAAAATATCTGGTTGCTGATGAGTTTCCTTTTTTTGTTGGTTTTTAGGGGAAAGAAGAGGACAGCGCTATGAGGAGTCAGGGAGGCCCACACTGTCTCCAAAACGGCAAAAAGAAATTGTGGAGGAGGAGGATGATGAAGAAGGAGAGGAGGAAGAAGGAGAGGAGGAAGGGAGAGAGGAGGAATGCGGATTGGTGGAGGAAGGCGGATTGGTGGAATTAGGCGGATTGGTGGAATTAGGCGGATTGGTGGATGATGTCGGATTGGTGGAGGAAGGCGGATTGGTGGAGGAAGGAGAAGTTGAAGAAGAAGGAGAAGTTGTAGAAGATGTTGAACTTCTCAGTACAACAGGTCAGTGACACCCCAGCTTTGCAGGGAAAAAGAGATGTAGATAGGCCTGCACCTTACTTACTTACAATGTTTTTTTTTTATTTTGTCATTTTTAGGGGATGAAGATGGGATTAGCACATCTGTTGCTCCTAATTTTTCTCGTGCAAGTGCACAAATCCTAATACAGCAGATAATGGAGTGCAGCACGGAGCTGGCCAATATGAGGGAAAGGATGGTGGTGATGGACCAAAACTTCAAAAACATGCTAGTCATTTTGGGACGTATATAGAAGACTATCCCCCCCATCTGCCCCCCCCCTGCCCCCCCCTGCCCTCATCCCCAACCACCCCACTCTCAAAGATGTTGTATATTTTTACATTAAAATACGCCAAAATTTGAGGATGCACACACACACACTTAGGTTTATTTAGTAAAGCTATAACGTGCAAAAGCAGCCTCACTTGGCATATAAACCAATCAGCTTCCATGTTTAGATGCGAAAGCTTAATTGAATAAGCTTAATTTAGAAGCTGATTGGCTTATATGCAGAAATAAGCCTGAATTTGCACTGTTTAGTAAATAAACCCCAGTGTGTGTTCACATGTGCTATCTGCCATCACAGTACATCGATTGTCTGTGCTTTGTGGGTGCAACCCCTTCCTCGCTTATCAAGTAGGTGAGAGAAAGGGGTTGCACCCACAAACCACATACATTGATCACCCATGATGGCAGATAGCACATGTGAACATTTGGCATGGGATCTCGGGCGAGAATTCACCATTAGGCCCATCACACACACAGCATGTGTGCATCCTCAAATTTTGGCGGATTCCGGGGTGACATAAGACCATGTCGTCTGGGTTTGGTATGCTAAATAAAAGGTTGAACTTTGTAAGTTCCATTGTTACATATGTTTGTCAAAACCAAAACATTTTTTTTGAAGAAATAAATCCTTTCTAAACACATTTTTCTAAGAAAAGCCAAAGATTTTGGGAAAAAAAACACCAAATTAAAAAAAAAAAAACACAAAAAACAGTGGCTTCTTATTTCTATGCTCAATACTCAGTTTGGAGAAGAGTGACAAGAATGTGCAATTGTGTGTATTTACTAAAACCTGCTAAATAAATTGGGCACAAGAAGTGCACTAGTTTCAGAACCTGGAAGACAGATCAAAAGAGAAAAAGCAATAATGACAAACAACTGAATAAAGTCCAATGGTCAAATTATTTATTAGTTCTTTGTAATATTTCTTTCTTTTGGGGGCCGAATTAGAAAGAAATATTAATCTGACATAGCTATGGCCCCCCGATCCATAAAGTACTCAACATATTTGTCGCGTACCTCACGAGCAGATTGGGTGACCGAGCCAGCATGACCAGTGTCCAGCCCAGGAAGGGTATCTGAGGGTAGTCCTGCCTCAGCACCGATGTTGGGTAGGTACGTCTGGGAATGCCTGCGTAAAAAATTATGCAATATGCAGCAGGCCAAAATAACCGAGTTAAATTTATATTCTGCCAGATGTATCGCTGTCTGGAACCGGCTGGCGAGTATCCCAAAGGCATTTTTGACTACCCTCCGGGCCCTGGCCAGCCAGAAATTGAAGACCCTCCTCTCCGGGGTGAGGGTCCTCTGGGGAGAAGGCCGCATGAGGTGAGGTCCAAGCCCGAAAGCCTCGTCCGCTAAAAAAACAAACGGAAGTCCTTCCACATTGTCTTCATCCAGTGGCAGTTCAAGACCACCAGTTTGTAGACGCCTGTAAAATTCGGTCCGCGCGAACACTCCCCCATCAGACAGCCGCCCATTCTTCCCCACGTCCACATACAAAAATTCCTAGTCTGCCGACACCACCGCCATCAACACGATACTATGAAAACCTTTGTAGTTATAATAGTACGACCCCGAAAGAGGTGGCGGCACTATGCGGACGTGCTTCCCATCAATTGCCCCTCCGCAGTTTGAAAAATCACACCGCTGGGCAAAGTGGGCAGCCACAGTCTGCCATTCCTGTGGCGTGGAGGGAAACTGTGGGGACAAAAGCAAAAACAAAATTAGCACTTTGGCACATAAAAAACATTGCAAACACTAGTAAAAAAACATCATTCTGCAACATCACAGTATTAACATTTCTAAATATTAGTGTGTAGTGAGCAGAGCTTTTTTTCTCAAAAAATAGGTGCAGGAACTCGACCACGACCCATTCAGATTTCACAAACAGTAGAAGGGTCTTAAAGGGGCATTAAATACCAGAATTGCATTACATACAGTGTGCAGAGTTCAGGGGGTTACAAAGCAGTCACTTGTAAACACAGAAACCAGACTTCTGTGTTCACAAGTGATTGTGGTGAGCCGGCACCAAAGGGTCTGAGCCAAAGGTGGTGGAACCGAGTTCCACCAAGTTCCCCCAGAAAAAAAGCCCTGGTAGTGAGTATTTAGGGCAACAAATCCAGAGCCAATTATTATCAGACTACACATCCCGCTGATGGGATGCCAAGATGATGCTGGATAGGTTAGTAGTGTTGAAGGTAAAAATATGCAGGTAGGCCAAACAAAATTAACCTGGAAAGCTTAACAACATGCATGGGGAGAAATGGAACATTCAGCACACAGCATATTACAATCATGGCAATTAGGAAAACCAACAAAAAAAAGTTTCTAAAATTTGCATACATTATTAAAGACACAGATTGTGATGTTAAAGGAGGAAACTTACCTTAATAAACTCCTCCTGCATCACTTGTATGATGGCAGAACACGTCTCCGGTATGATGACCCCAAGCGCCTGGGGAGAGATGCCTGTTGAGAACTTGAGGTCCTGCAGGCTCCTCCCAGTCGCCAGGTACCGCAACGTGGCAATAAGCCTCTGCTCAGCCGGAATGGCTTGGCGCATCACAGTGTGCTGCCTCGTGATATAGGGGGACAGGAGATCCAGCAGACGGTGGAAAACGGGGTCTGTCATACGGAGAAAGTTCCTGAAGTCATCAGGATTATTCTCCCGGATCTCCCTAAGCAGAGACATATGAGAGAATCGGTTACGCTGCCGCAACCAATTTTTGGCCCAGGAACTCCTCCTCCTACTGTTCCTGTCCAAATCACTGGAATGCACACAGACTCCAGAACAAAACCCATAAACAGCACGAACTCATGAAAATTTGCGCTCCATCATGGCTTCAAACCGGCCGGCTGGTCAGTCAAGAACACACTCAAACAGAAAGCACCCCCAAATTCAGCAATACCTGCAAAGATCGCACGTCAAACAGATACGACCGTACAGGATGGCACTGCAAAGCAGAAACGCCGCGCACGGCGACACTGAATGACAAATACGAGCCCACAAGCACACACTGAACCCGAAAATACGACCTGTTAAGCGCGGAGACTGAAAAGCACGAATCAGCTCTAACCAAACCTTCGCTAACACGGAACTAGCAAAAGTGGAACAGAGGGCGGTGCCGTAGGCTTTGGCATTCCCCTTTATAGTGACGTCGTACGTGGTTTACGTGTCCGCGTTCTGGTCCGCTGGGATTTCTGTCCGATGGTGTGTACGCTCATCAGAACAACGGACAAATTTGCCTTGTCCGCTGGGAAATATCCTTTGGATGTTTCCGATCGGATAAATTACATCGTGTGTACAAGGCCATACAGTGGAACCTCAAATTGCGAGTAACGTGGCGTTTCGCAATACAAGCTTTTTACTCAAAATCCTTGGTTTTATTCAAAAGACTCGGTTTGCGAGTGTTGCAAGCAGGATTCAAGCCTCTGCAGTGTGCAGTTCCGCATTTGTCCCGGTGACACTTGGAACCGCTCAGAGCTGTTCGGAGCCGTTTGGAAATACTCGGAAATACTCAGAAATACGAATTTCTCAATTATTTCTGAGCCTTTCTGAGGGTTTCCGAGTTCAGCTGAGAGGTCTCTGAGAATGTAAAAGCCTCTCTGGTGCCACCTCTGGTCATATGGGGTATTGCATGCAATATAAGTCAATGTGGAACAAATTATCTTTGTTTCTATTGATGTCTATGGGGAAACTCGCTTTCATATGTGAGTGCTTTGGATTACAAGCATTCTCCTGGAAATGATTATGCTCAAAATCCAAGGTTCCACTCTATATGCAAAATTTTGATGAATTATAAAAATTCAAACATATAGTTACAAGTCATTATAATATTCATAATAAAACAAATATGTAAATGTGTGGTTTATATTTCTCTTTTCCTTGGCAATATGATAGGATTTCTGAACTGACATGGGGAGGGGGCTAAAAGACAGACATTCATTATTAGTATAGTGTTGATATGGTGATCACATCGTTTTGTTGATAAACAATGGTGTGTCTGCTGATTCTGTGTTTCTTTCTAAATGAACTCACCTAGAAAAACTACTGTTGTTAAAATTGGTAATACAATTACATACAAAATAAAAATAAGAAGCTTCCATTACCCACAGGCACCATTTACACCAAGTTGCATATGTAAAAGCAACCCTAATTTCAAGCTCTCCATTGATTGCAAAGAATATCGCCAACATAGGGAATTTGATTGAAATGTTCTGATTTTTGGTGGAATTGTAGTAAAAACTAAAAAAAAATATCATTCATATTCTACATATGATGCTATGGCATATAGCCCTAAATCAGTAATAAACCCTGCGATAGTTTTCTTCTTGTTTTCCCTTTATTTTCACCTGATCTTGCCAGTTACACATTTCCTGTCTTAGGGTGTTTCCACTCTGGATAGAAGACTGACAGATACACATTTAAAAAGCTACAATGCCAGTCTTGAGAGAGGTTACTCTTAAATGCACTAGCAGATTTAGAAATCCTTGACCAACACATTAAAGCCAAACTCCAGCTACCATTTTTTAAGCAGTTATATCAGCAGTCATTATTTCCTTTTGGAATCAAGGTTTGTACATATAATTAATAAAAACTGACCATTGTAAGCACCCCATCAGTGTCAAATGGCTTTACTCAACCCTCTTAGGCCTCGTACACACGATCGAATTTGTCCGCTGAAAACGGTCCGATGGACCGTTTCAGCAGACATCTCCGATCGTGTGTATGGGCTAGCGGACAGATTTGTCCACCCGACAGATTTCAAAGCATGCTTTGAAATCTATCCGGTGGGAATCTGTCCGCCCGACATGTCTGCTGGTTAGTACACTTACCAGCAGACATGTCGTCCCGCTCCGCCGCCGCACCGCGGCCGAATGGATTCGGCGCATGCGCGGAAGTGTTTTACTTCCTGGTGCGGTGACGTGGCGGCGTCAACGTCACCGCCACGTCACCGACACGTCAGCGCGCTCTCTGCTGGCGGGGATTTTGGTTTGCTCGTGTGTACACGCGAGCAAACCAAAATCCCAGCAGACAGATTTGTTCAAATCTGTCGGACGGACAGATTTGAACAAATCTGTCCGCTCGTGTGTATGGGGCCTAACTGCCACTTTTGCTAGACAGCTTGGTCTATTAAAAGAAGTGTAAACATATTAGATTGAATGGCTGGATCATAAGGTAAAAATAAAGTAAAAATGCAATATATAACATTTTTGTTTTGGGGTTTAATAGCACTTTAACCATCTCAATACAGGGCACTTAAACTTTCTTCCTGCCCAGGCCATTTTTCAGCTTTCAGTGCTGTCACACATTGAATGACAATTGCGCGGTCATGCTACACTATAACTATGTGATATTTTTTTATAATTTTAATGCACACAAATAGAACTTTATTTTGGAGGTATTTAATTACTGCTGGGTTTTTTATTTAAAAAAAAGCCGACAATTTTTGAAAAGTTTCTGTCAATACATTTTGTAAATAAGTAATTTTTCTCCTTCACTGATGAGGCAGCACTGATGGGCACTGATAGGCTGCACTGATGGGCACTGATGAGGTGGCCCTTATGGGCACTGATTAGGTGGCACTGATGAGGAGGCACAAACATGCTGCACTTATGGGCACTGATTTGTGGCATGGATAGGAAGCACTGATAAGCACGGATAGGTGTCACTGGTGGGCACTGATAGGTGGCACTGGTATGCAGGGGCGGACTGACTATTCGGGCACTTGGGCACTGCCTGAGGGCCCCATGCCACTAGGGGGCCCCATCAGGGTTGCAAGCCTCAGTAAAACCAGGGACAGTATGTAAAAATCTGTGTTTAAAAAAAAAAAATCTCAAGATTATAGCTGCCCCAGCCCCAGTACCTTTTCAGTGTGTGTATATGTATTCTGTATGTGTGTGTATACTGTGTGTGTGTATTGTGTGTCTCTGTGTGTATACTGTGTATGTATAAAGTATATGTGTGTGTGTATACTGTGTGTGTATATTGTGTGTCTCTGTGTGTATACTGTGTATGTATAAAGTATATGTGTGTGTCTGTGTATATACACTGTTTGGCCCCATAATCTATTGCTTTGGGGCTCCATAATCTCCTATTGTCCGGGGGCCCCATGAGTTGTCAGTATGCCCCTTCTGGTATGTAATTTAGCACATGACCACTGTGTCCGGTGGACACAGTGAATCACAGTGCTTGTAATTACAGAGGTCGGGTTATAATGTGAATGCTATGACCAATCATAGTGATCACATGATTACATTTAAGCAAAACTGTCATGAACGGAAGCCATTCATGACAGCTTTGTTATGAGTAATAAAAATGTAAACAAAAAAAAAACATTGTTGACACTACTTTGGTAACAGTATGTAAAAAAAAATGGAAAAACATAACAAAGAAAATTTAAAAAGAAAAAAAAAAATGTTGAAAACATTGAATAAAAAAGTATTTATTATTTATTTTTTTGACATACTGTCACCAGTCAGGATCCCTGATCACAACCACACCAGTCATATGATGATATCGTACTGCACTGGTAACAGTATGAAATACAACTTGTAAAAAAAAAAAAACACATTTTTCAATTTCTTAATTTTTCAAAACATTTAGAAAAATTGCAACTTCAAAAAACTTGCAATGCCTTGGAGGCCTGATTCACACTCATGCAGGTTTTAGTTTTCATAATGCAGGGGCAGGGGCATTTTGCATTTTTTAATACATGCTTTTCATCCATTGAATTCCATGGAACCAAAAAACAAAAAAAGTCCCTGGCCCTTTCCATGCATAGATGTTAACTACATCCATAGGAGACCATGTTAAATGGACGGTAGTGTGTTTCTGCAAAACTGAAAACGCACTAAAAAAATGCATAGATTTGAACCAGGCTCAAATACATTGGGCTGTCAACAGGGGTCATTTGTGGGTATTTTTACTGCCTTAGTATTTTAGGGCTTTTAAGAAATGGGATAGGCACAGCATGCGTACATCATGTACATCAGTACATTAGAATTGATCAATTTGTACCATAGTTTGTAGACTCTATAACTTTCACACAGACTAAATAATATATACTGATTTGGTTTATTTTTACAAAAGAAATGTAGCAAACTACATTTTAGCCTAAATTTATGAGGGAAAAAAAAAACGTATACATTTAGAACCATTTTAAAGTGTATAAAGTGAATATTTAATTCAGTGTCACAACTCACAAATTAGAGACTTTGATGTCACTCCTGTGCATATCTATATTTAGTTTAGGTTTATTTTATGTTTGTGCATTGGCTGAGTAATTTATGTTTTTTTGCACGTATATATTCATATGTAAGTTCGGGTTAGATGAGGAGTAATGCCGTACTTTTCTTTATATCCATGCATGGAATGCGAGAACACATACTGTATACTGTAGGTGATCACAATAGATAGATAGATAGATAGATAGATAGATAGATAGATAGATAGATAGATAGATAGATAGATAGATAGATAGATAGATAGATAGATAGATAGATATACACACACTTTCTTGACACTGTTGGTTACCACAAGAGTATTTCCTCACTTTTTCTGCCATGCATACAGATGTTTATATTAGCTAAGATTCACAGTCTACAACTGGGCTCTTTGAAAAATGTAGTAATATAGTATAAGAACCATTTCTTCTCTTTATGACCAAGTCCATTACCGAGAAAATTTAATTTAGTTTAATTATGATGTAAAACAATAAAACATATATTAAAAGAAAATGCATTCATTTTTATGATGCCATTTTTTGCCCACCCACAGAGAGCAGTTCTTAGTTCACTAATTTAAACATATGTACAATCTCTTAAAGCAATCAATGTGCATGGAAGTAACTAGCTTTTCTGCATAATGAAGGTGGTATATACAAGAGCTCCTAAGGCTTGTCACCTGAGTTGGCTATCAATTCTGGGATACATCTGTGGAAAAGTAATTTCTGCATTGGAATAATAGCTGATGGGTAAAAACACATGATGATGCAGGGGTTTTACTGAGATAAACAAAGTGGGCAATCATCATTCAAATTAAAGAGTAACTCCCCTTTTGTTGAGAGAAAAAAACATTCCCCTCTGGGTGATCAATGTACATTACAATCATTTTTACAAGCTATGTGTCACGTACCAGGCTGGAGGTGACGAGAGGGCTCCTTTTGTGGCTGAGAGCAGAGTACCCCTGGAGTTGGAGACAGAGGGTGCTCTGCCCAGAGATGCACAGGTTGCCTGCCGATTAAGCTGTCTGATGGTTCCAGAAGCGGACTCCCAGGAGCAGAGACGGTGGTCACAGCCGATAATTCCCTGAAGGTACTGGCGGATCTTAGCAGATGGATCAGCAGAGATGTCTTCAAAAGCCAGGCAGGGGTTACACACAGGAGATCAGTCAGAGGCAAAGGCAGGAGGTGTAGTTGTGATCAAGCCGGGGTCAAAGACAGGAAGACAATCTGGAACAGGCAAGGAGCAGGTCTGTAAAAATGAGCCGGGTTTAGAGCCAGGAGAGAAGCCAGAGCAGGTCAGGATAAGCCAGGTCGGTAACAGGTAATCAAACAGTAGCAAGGAACACATAATACAGAGCTGACGATAATCCAGCAATTTATGAGAGCAGTTGGAGTCCTTATATAGGCCAGCAAAACACTTGGTAATTGGCACGTTTGCATACGAACGTCAGCAAGTACGCGTACACACGTTAGCCGTGCGATCGCCATTACTCCTCAATTGCTAAGGCGCATGCGCGGATTAGTGCGGTCATACCAGGTATTGGCATATCTGCCAGTTCTTCTCCAGTTTCTTCCCTGACACTATGCTGCAGATTCCTACCTTTTGTTATTCTGAAGTATTTCCTGTGTGTTGGTCCATGTGGGAAAGTGAGTTTAACCACTTGCTTACTGGGCACTTAAACACCCTTCCTGCCCAGAGCAATTTTCAGCTTTCAGCACTCTCACACTTTGAATGACAATTACTCAGTCATGCAACACTATACCTAAATGATTTTTTTGTCCTTTTCTTCCCACAAATAGAGCTTTCTTTTGGTGGTATTTGATCAACTCTGGGTTTTTTATTTTTTGCGCTATTAATAAAAAAATACCGAAAATTTTGAAAAAAAATGATTTTTTCTTAGTTTCTGTGATAAAATTTTGCAAATTATTAATTTTTCTTCATAAATTTTGGCCACAATTTATACTGCTACATGTCTTTGATAAAAATAACCCAATTTTTTTCGAAATTATTTGGTCTGTGTGAAAGTTTTAGAGTCTACAAGCTATAGTGCAAATCATAATAAATTATCACATATGATCACACCCGATGTACTGAAGGCCTATCTCATTTCTTGAGACCCTAACAAGCCAGGAAAGTACAAATGCCCCCCAAATAACCCCTTTTTGGAAAGTAAACATTCCAAGGTATTTATTAAGAGGCATGGTGAGGTATTTGAAGTTGTAATTTTTTCCCACAATACTTTGCAAAATTAAGATTTTTATTTTTTATTTAAAACTGTTCTCAAAATTGTCAATGTAATAGCTTATTTCTCTCACATGGCATGTGCATACCACAAATTACACCCCAAAATACATTCTTCTACTCCTCCTGAGTAAAACGATACCCCATGTGTGAGACTTTTTCACTGTCTGGCCACATACGGAGGCCCAACATGCAGGAAGCGCCATCCGGGGTTTTAGGAGCATAAATTGCACATCTAACTAGTTGACTACCTATTACACTTTTGAAGGCCCTGGAACACCAGGACAATGGAATTACCCACAAAATGACCCCATTTTGGAAAGCTAACACCCCAACGTGTAATCTATGAGGCATAATGAGTCTTTTGAACGGTTCATTTTTTTCCAGAAGTTTTTGGAACACGTGGAAAAAAATGAAAACGCATTTCTTTTTACACAAAGTTGTCCGTTTCTAAGATATTTCCAACACATAGCATGTACATAGCAAAAATGACACCCCAAAATACATTCGGCTACTCCTCCTGAGTAAAACGATACCCCATGTGTGAGACTTTTTCACTGCCTGGCCACATACGGAGGCCCAACATGCAGGAAGCGCCATCAGGGGTTTTAGGAGCATAAATTGCACATCTAACTAGTTGAGTACCTATTACACTTTTGAAGGCCCTCGAACACCAGGACAATGGAATTACCCACAAAATGACCCCATTTTGGAAAGCTAACACCCCAACGTGTAATCTATGAGGCATAATGAGTCTTTTGAACGGTTCATTTTTTTCCAGAAGTTTTTGGAACACGTGGAAAAAAATGAAAACGCATTTTTTTTTACACAAAGTTGTCAGTTTCTAAGATATTTCCAACACATAGCATGTACATAGCAAAAATTACACCCCAAAATACATTCGGCTACTCCTCCTGAGTAAAACGATACCCCATGTGTGAGACTTTTTCACTGCCTGGCCACATACGGAGGCCCAACATGCAGGAAGCGCCATTCGGGGTTTTAGGAGCATAAATTGCACATCTAACTAGTTGACTACCTATTACACTTTTGAAGGCCCTGGAACACCAGGACAATGGAAATACCCACAAAATGACCCCATTTTGGAAATCTAACACCCCAACGTATAATCTATGAGGCATAATGAGTCTTTTGAACGGTTAATTTTTTTCCAGAAGTTTTTGGAACATGTGGAAAAAAAATTAAAACCCATTTTTTCCCCACAAAGTTGTCAATTGATAAAATATTTCTAACACATAGCATGTACATAGCAAAAATGACACCCCAAAATACATTCTGCTACTCCTCCTGAGTACAACGATACCACATGTGTGAGACTTCTACACAGCCTGACCACATACAGAGACCCAAAATGCAAGGAACACCGTCAGGTGTTCCAGAGACACATAGCATGCACATACCAAGAATTACACCCCAAAATACATTATGCTGAGCAAAGCGTAAACAAAAGATTACCTGTGGTAATAGTAGCGCAGTTCTACACAGCAGGATAGCACTGGTCCAGGCAGCAGGCAGGGACTTGGTCAGCAACTGCATACACAAATGTCCAGGCAGGGATACAGTCCGTCAGGGTTAGTGCAGGTGGTCAGTTCATGCATCAGGCAGAGGCATGATGACATAGGTCCTACAGGCAGCAGGCAGAAGTAGGGCCTCGTTCAGAACAGAATGGGGACAGGGGTAGAGGCTTCACCCACCCAAATCTCTTTGAAGCCTCCGGGCAACCAGACCCTAATCTAGAATGAGAAAACAAAAAAAAATGTTTTCTTCATCCAGAAAAACTTTTCTGGAGCCCCTCACATATGTGAGACCCCTGTGTTAAATCCCACTAGTCCAATAGCAGGGTACAAGATCAGTCCAAGGGGCAGGCAAAAGGCATGGTCAAACAGTCCAAGGTCAGTTCCAGATCAGGCAGAGGCATTACAGAATCGTTGGGCAGAAGAATGGTCAAAAAACAAGCCGGGGTCAGTTCCGGTTCAGGCAGAGATATTACAAAATCGTTAGGCAGAATCGTGGTCAAAAAACAAGCCGGGGTCAGTTACAGAGCAGGCAGTGGCATAAGGGGTGTGAAGGTGTATGAAGGCAGGAACGGAGGATTAATAATTTAGTTTGGTATGGTAAATCCGAAAACAGTCAATTAGACAGAGGCCAGGCTGTGAAGGGCAATCGGCACATTGGAAAGATGTGTCTCTTCTGATTCCTTGACTGGTACACACCTTACATTTTTTTTGACGTCGTCGGCCTGTTTCTGTGGGAGGGACTCTACCGGGAAAATGACGCTCGGCGAGACGACTTAAAACGTCAGATCGGATAGTTTGGGGTGGGCCGTTCGGGAAAATAAGGGCAGTGATAAGGTCCTCTTGGTAGCCAAGGAAGCGTTTGGGGTTTTGGGTGGAGTTGCGGTATATTACATACGAGTTGTATATGGCCAATTGAAAAAAATAAATGGCAACTTTTTTGTACCAATGGTACGTCCGCCTTATGGCGAGATAGGGTTCAAGCATCTGGTCATTAAAGTCAACTCCGCCCATAAACAAATTATAGTCCTGGATGCATGTTGGCTTTCGGATGGTGGTGCCACGCCTTCTGCGGGTTTCAACAGCGGTGTCATTGTGGATGGTGGATAGCATATAGACGTCTCTTCTGTCCTTCCACTTTACTGCCACGACCTCTTTATTTCGCATACTTGCTGATTCTCCTCTTTTTAGTTTTTTTTTTACAAGACTTTGAGGAAAGCCCTTCCGATTATTTCTGACGGTGCCACATGCTGGCGTCTGCTTCTGGTGCAGGTTGTGGAACAGGGGAAGGGAGGTATAGAAGTTATCCACGTACAGATGATATCCCTTTTCCAATAGGGGGGTGATGAGTTCCCAAACAATTTTGCCACTTGATCCCAAGTAGTCTGGGCAATTAGGGGGATTCAGCTTGGTGTCCTTGCCTTCGTACACTCTGAAGGCATACAAGTATCCTGTGACTCGGTCACACAATTTGTAGATCTTCACGCCATAGCGGGCTCTTTTGCTGGGGATAAATTTTTTGATTTGAAGCCTGCCAGTGAATTTCACAAGGGACTCATCCACACAGATGTGTTGGTCCGGGGTATACAATTGGGGGAATTTTTCAGAAAAATAAGTCAGTAAGGGCCGAATTTTAAAAAGCCTGTCGTGATTTGGGTGATTTCGGGGATGGCACTGGGTGTTATCGTTAAAATGTAGGAATCTCATGATGAGGTAGTATCGGGATCTGGGCATTACACTGGAAAAGATTGGCATGTGATAGATTGGCATTTTGGACCAAAAGGCACGTGAAGCGTTTTTTGGGTTGAGTCCCATACATAATGTGAGGCCTAAAAAAAATTTCAACTCCTCCACCGTAAGCTCTCTCCACTGGAAGGGACGGGCATAATAGGATGTGGGATTTTGTTGAATAAATTGCTGTGCAAATAGGTTGCACTGGGCCACAATTTCGGATAGCATGTCCTCTGTGAACATCAGGTTGAAATAATCGATTGGGGAAAAATTCTCCGTGTCCACCTGGATTCCTGGCTGGGCCGTGAAAGGGGGAATGTTGGCTTCTCCAGAATTTGGAGGAAGCCACAAGGGGTTTTGAAGGGCATAGGGAAGGCCGGCATGGGTCCTTGGCCTTTCTTGCTGAGGCACTGAGGTGCTTGTGGATGGCACTGCGGTGCTTGTGGATGGCACTGCGGTGCTTGTGGATGGCACTGCGGTGCTTGTGGATGGCACTGCAGTGCTTGTGGATGGCACTGGAGTACTGGAGGATGGCACTGCCTGACCAGAACGCCTTCGCTTAGCGGGCCGGCTATCTTCCTCCTCGGAGTCACTCAGTGTTCCGCTACTGGGGGCTGGCTCATAATTGACGTCCGAATCCGAATCCGAATTGGAAATAGAATCAGAAAGAGTGAGCTGCATGTTGCTCTCGTTGGGCGCGGAAAGGATTTGGTATGACTCCTCCAGGGAATAGGTTTTTTTTGACATGGTGGCGGGCACTGATTGGCGGCACAGGCACTGATGAGGTGAATCAGATGGGCACAGATGAGGTGGCACAGATGTGCACCGACTAATTGCACAGGTGGCACTGGTTGGCGGCACAGGCGGGCACTGGTTGGCGGCACAGGCGGGCACTGGTTGGCGGCACAGGCGGGCACTGATTGGTGGCACAGGCGGGCACTGATTGGCGGCACAGGCACTGATGAGGTGAATCAGATGCGCACTGATTGACGGAGCAGATGGGCACTGACTAATTGCACAGGTGGCACTGAGGCAGCACAGATGAGGCGGCACTGATTGGCGGCACAGGCGGGCACTGATTGGCGGTACAGGCGGGCACTGATTGGCGGCACAGGCGGGCACTGATTGGCGGCACAGGCGGACGCTGATTGGCGGCACAGGCGGACACTGATTGGCGGCACAGGCGGGCACTGATTGGCAGCACAGGCAGGCACTGATTGGCGGCACAGGCGGGCACTGATTGGCGGCACTGATTGGCGGCACAGGCTGGCACTGATTGGCGGCACAGGCTGGCACTGATTGGCGGGACAGGTGGACACTAATGAGGTGGGCACTGATGAGGTGGCACAGGTGGGATGGCACTGGGACAGTACTGGGATGGCACTGGGACAGTACTGGGATGGCACTGGGACAGTACTGGGATGGCACAAATTATAACTTTCTTTTACTGACACTGACACTTTTCACTCACAGATCCGTCTCTCTCCTCACACGCTGTCTCTGTGTGAGGAGGGAGAAGCTGCAATGAGAGATGATCTCATATGTTTACATTTGAGATCATCTCTCATTGGCCGCCCAGATCGCATAGCAAACGGCCACTCTGATTGGCCGTTCGCCGCGACCTGTGATTGGATGTGTCCAAGGGACACAGGCAGCACAGAATTTCCCCGCTGCGTGCTCGGGAGCGCGCGCAGGGAACGTCTTAGAGAGAGAGAGATGAGAGATGATCTCATATGTTTACATTTGAGATCATCTCTCATTGGCCACTCCGATCGCATAGCAAACGGCCACTCTGATTGGCCGTTCGCCGCGATCTGCTATTGGCTGTGTCCAAGGGACACGGCCAGTACAGGATTTCCCCGCTGCGAGCACGGGAGCGCGCGCGGGGAACGTCTTAAAGACATGCCGTCAATTGACGGCCTGTTGACAAATTAGATTCGCGCTAGAGCCGTCATTCGACTGTAGCGCGGATCTCAACTGGTTAATGAGAGTGGTTTCATAATTATCAATCAGCTGCAGCACCTGCAGGACACTAATGAGGAAAGCTGCTCGGTCTGCATTACTTTTGACATGATTTCCTATTGGCAGTATCTCACCAAAAATGAAATTTTTGTTGCAGGGTATGCCTGAAATCTCACTTGTATCTTAGTGCAGACTTCTGGGATAATCAGCGCATTAATCACACAAGCAAATTATGTTTCTGGGGGGAGTTCTTCACACATACTGTGTACTGAACAACTCCAGGTAGCCATATTGAATTGTATTTTGCAGAAAATTACAGAGCTGCAGATTGAAAAGGAAAGGTCATTTTAAATAACATTAAATTACAATATAACTTGTGTCATGATTATATACGCTATATTATTTTTTCTTTATTTGCTATTTTTTTGCTATTTTTCACCACAGAAGTAAAGTTACCCTTTAATAATTTAAGGAAAAACGTAAACTGAGAGAAGGTAGGTATACAGGCTAAAGTTACTACCTAGAAATGCTGTCTGGCTGTCAAGATTAACCAGTGGCTCCAAATCTTGCTAAATCTCTACTGCAGAACAAGTAAAGAGATCATGACTACTAACTGTGTTTGACTTTACTTTCTGCATGCTTATTCTATGCCACTTAGAGACAGGTAAGCAGGACAATGGGGCAGCCTGCATGATATTCAAAGAACAAGATTTCTTAATATTTATGTATAGCCAAAACATTTTTCTAGTTATGCCATTTGTTTTTGTTTTTCACTGTTGTCCATAGAGTAGATTTTTCTCACTTTCTTGAAGGCACAACAAAAAGTGAGAGCAAATTTCTACAAAGCATATGTTGTCTCTAGAACAGCTGTCACTTGTGGAAATGACACCAAAGCTGACAAAAAGGGTGACTCTACCTAAAAGGAACAAGTAAATAATACAAAACATGATAGGGACTCTAATGCCGCGTACACAAGATTGGAGTATCCGATGGTCTAAAAACCAATGGATTTTTTCATCGGAATTCCATTCAAGCTGTCTTGCCATACACACTGTTAGACTAAATTCCGACCGTCCAAAATGAGATAAGCTGAGAAAAATTAAGTTAAATGCTTCCGAGCATGTGTCAACTTGATTCTGAGCATGCATGGATTTTTCTCAGATGGAATTCCACACAGACGATTGGAATTTCCCATCAGACTTTTTCCATCTGAAGAATTTAAAGCATGTTCTATTTTTTTACTCCGATGGGGCCTACACACGATCGGAATTTCCGATAAAACAAGTCCATCTGACTTTTTTCATCGGAAAAAACGATCGTGTGTATGTGGCATAATCCTTCCCTATGGAATTCCAAGTAAAGGGATGTTTTGGCTATATATGGTAATACATATACTCTATACTCTAATAAGTACTGTATGTGTTTTGTTCTCAATTTTCAATTGCTGTTTTGTTACACTTTGCTTGCAAAAAACACAACTAAGACATACTGTATAAAGAAAGAAAAAGATGTATTTAAAAATGTAATTAATATTGTAGATTTACAGCACCATATTATTAGCCTACAAGAAATAAAGATTGTGTTAATGATTATTTTATATTAGAAGAAAAAAAAAATATTGATTGTGGCTGTACATGTTGCTATTGTTATTAGGAATTTTCATTAAAAAAAAATGTTTTGTTAAATTTTAGGCATTTACCAGTTTATGTCACTGGAGTCTGCTGCTGTAGGGACAGCAATTGGAAGAATAAAAGCCAATGACGATGACGTGGGTAAAAATGCAGAGATCAAATACACAGTTATTGATAGAGATGCTAAAGACTACTTTGAAATCATCACAGACAAGAAAACACAGGATGGAATCATAACAGTGAAAAAGGTCATGCCAGATTGTTATTACTTAATAATTTACACAATACTTTTGGATCTATTTGAATGGATAACATAGATTGCTTTGATTCTGTCTGACCACTTTTTTGGAGTACATTATTCTGTTTACATTAATTTATGACCTCTGTATAAAGGATGTTTCAGAAGTCACATGTAAAATCAATGATTTCCAAACTGAACATGTTTTTAAAAAAATTGCGTCCCCGTTTCATTCCCATAATATGTATTTGCAGTAAATCAATTAATCTTTTATCTGTACCAATTTTCATGGTGGTATATATTAGCAGTGCACTGCTTCTGTTTGCCACTTTGGTCCTCTGCTTGTAAGGTTCCTTTGACATGGGCATTCAGTTTGTCAGCTTTCCCGTTCTTCATTGTGGCGCTGTCATTGATAGTCTGTTCCCTGATATAGGTAAAGGCGATCAATGACGTCACATGTCCAGCCCCGCCCCCTACAGTTAGAAACACATATGAGGTCACACTTAATCTCTTCAGTGCCCCCTAGTGGTTAACTCCCAAACTGCATTCGTTATTTTCACAGTAAACAATTAATTTGTATAGCATTTTTTGCTGTGAAAATGACAATGGTCCCAAAAATTTGTTAAAATTGTCTGATGTAATGCTGCAGTCATAAAAAAAAAATTGCTGATCGCTGCCATTAGTAGTAAAAAAAAATATTAATAAAAATGCAATAAAACTATCCCCTATTTTGTAAACGCTATACATTTTGCGCAAACCAATCGATAAACGCTTATTGCATTTTGTTTTACCAAAACGATGTACAATAATATGTATCGGCCTAAACTAAAAAAAAAAAAAAAAAATGTATATATTTTTTTTTTTTTGGGGGGGGGGGGGGTATTTATTAGCAAAAAGTATAAAATATTGATTTTTGTTCAAAATTGACACTTTATTTTTGTTTATAGCACAAAAAAATAAAATCCGCAGAGGTGATCAAATACCACCAAAAGAAAGCTCTATTTGTGGGAAAAAAAGGACACAAATTTTGTTGGGAGCCACATCGCACGACCGTGCAATTGTCAGTTAAAGCGACGCAGTGCCGAATCGCAAAAACTGGCCAGGTCCTTTACCTGTGTAAGGCCTCGTACACACGAGGCAATCCATTTGTTCAAATCGGTCGGACCGACCAATTTGAACAAATCTGTCTGCTGGGATTTTGGTTTGCTCGTGTGTACACACGAGCAAACCAAAATCCCCGCCAGCAGACAGCGTGCTGACGTGCCCACTTCCGCGCATGCGTCAAAATCATTCTGCGCGTGTGCGAGAAGACATGTCTGCTGGTTAGCATACTAACCAGCAGACATGTCGGGTGGACGGGTTCCCAGCCGACAGATTTCAAAGCATGCTTTGAAATCTGTCGGGTGGCCAAATCCGTCTGTTTGCCTGTACACACGATCGAATCTGTCTGCTGAAACGGTCTAGCAGACCGTTTCCAGCAGACAGATTTACTCGTGTGTACGAGGCCTAATGGTCCGGGTCTTAAGTGGTTAAGAAATGTCATGTTGCTGTAGGAGTGTAAAACACTTTGGACAGAGTTTCACTTTAAGCATTCTTAAAATCACTGCTCCAGAAAAAAAAAAAAAAAACGTCTGTTTTTCATTGATACATGTCCCCTGGGGCAGTACCTGGGTCCACATACACTTTTTATGGAAATAAATTTAATATAAGCCTATAAAATGAGCACTTTTAATTTTTTATGTTTGTGTCTTTAATAGGGTTTGCATATTTGAACAAATTTTTTTGTCTGTTCGCATGTTCTGGTGCAAACCGAACTGGGGGGGGGGGGTGTTTGGCCCATGCCTACTGTTGAGCATCCTCATAGTTCATTGATTCT
The DNA here is from genome assembly GCA_029574335.1 of Rana kukunoris. Lineage (NCBI taxonomy): Eukaryota > Metazoa > Chordata > Amphibia > Anura > Ranidae > Rana > Rana kukunoris. The sequence continues at coordinate 252,274,679 of CM056053.1, read as the reverse complement.
TTCTGCCATTCAATAACTGTCTGCCCATATTGGATTCTGTACTAAGGGTCTGCATGCACCCGTGAATGCTTTACAGGATGTAATGAAAAGGTGTAATACATGCACATTTTTTTACCTGCAAATAGATGCATTTATCATATTTCTTACAAAACATCCTTTAATTACAGCCGGTAACTTCTAATCACTGGCATATTTTCATTACAAAATTGTGGAATTGTACTGTGCAGGTCTTGATTAGGTGAAGAATTAATGGGTGATGATAGGTACAATTAATTCTAATAAAAAAAAAAATAATGCTGCTGCCGCAAAAATGTCAGATATAAACACAAATCTAAATAAAAAATGGTAAGCTGCGCTGCATATACAAAGTATTCTAGTGAAGAAATACTAATAAAATTAAATAATGTGCACAAATTAATTACTCCTGGGCCAAAACAACATAATTATTAATGATAATAATAAAATAGTGGTGAATCAGTGACAATATTAAATAAATAATATGTGCGTTTAAACAATAGTCCACAAAAGTTCAAATTCCCATGTGATTCCAAGGTACATCAAAAGGAAAGAGTGGCAAAAGAAATCATCCCCGGAAACCGTGTCTGAAAGCAGGATAGACGAGAACCTCCACCTCTAAATATCAATCTGCTTACTGACTCCATTGATCTCAAATGAGATCACATGCGCATGTAGCTGAACAGCCCTGCAGTTTCTATAACCATTCACTATATTCACTTAGAGAATAATAACCTTGTATACTGTATATGCGCTTAAAAATGAAAAACAATAGATGTGGAGAGGTATTGAAGGTCGGACTATCGAGGTGTCATGCAGATGTACACCCTGGGACACGGACGCCCGCACGAGTCAACCCCCTGATCGGCCGGCTCATACTTAGAAGCTTAAAAGTCTATGTGCTGATTGGCGGTCTGGTACCCTTTGATAACTTCAAGCTCAATATATTCTTTTGGCTATGTGTCCCAGTTGGCCCTATGGTCTCCTATCAAGGAATGGAGGCTGCCAATAGCACCATTTTTTTATGAATGTTGAAAATACCCTCACTTTGACTCTACTGTCAATTAACAGATCTATAACAAGTTCTGAGGACTTTTCTGAATCCAGTATTTTACATACTATCGAATATCCGACCGTGGTGTGTGTCCTGTCTTGCATTGGTTGCAGAGTCATCGGCCATACAACTATTTTTATACATCTCCTTACAAAATCCTTAACATCCGTCCTGAAGAAGCCCCACGGCGAAACGTGCGTCGGCGACTTTAGGGATTTTGTGTATAGAGTGGTTTACCTGTATATATGTACCTTTGTTATTGATAGTTATTGATAGTCCGACCTTCAATACCTCTCCACAGCTATTGTTTTTCATTTTTGATTCTATATACGGATGTGGCCCATGTGAGTGCAATCCCTTTGTTTTTTCTTATCCCTTCTACTCCCCCAGTCCATCCCTCCCTTTCCCTTACCATTCTCGTTTTCACATGTATATGCGCTTAGTCATGGCACATTGCGCTGTATACAGTATAATTAGATTGGACCCTGACATATACGGGCACCTAATCATATGTTATTTTAATTATTCTATATTTGGTTCTGGTTTTTAGATCGAACGAGAGAAATGCCACCTCCGTTCTGTCGAATGACCCACTGCTTTAGGTTTCCAGTTCTTTAGGGTCGACCGTTTTTATACGATCAGAGTACACTATTTATTCAATGTAGTGCTCTGAATGCTGACCTTTAACAAATTTTCCCCGATTTTTTTTTTTTATAACACTATTGGCAAAAAGCCCTGTCTCAAGATAGTGGATCCACACTCGAGATTCCCGGATGTCAGAGCTGGGCGGTCCTGGGCGTTATAAAACGAATAAGTAATGGTGAGTCAGCACGCCGCTCGTGCCCCTGGAAGAAGTCAGCTATTTGACGAAACGGCGTAGGGAGGAGCGGAGTGCTGACGTCACCATTGTACACCTCGTTGCCATCCGGAAGGACGGGCGGATAGAGAGAGACGGCCAGCTACAACTTTATACACACTATTTTATTCTACTCAAATGTGAGTGCAACTTGTGTTTTTTTTAAATAAATTGTTTTTATGTACGTTACTACTCTATGTTGGCATTCTTCTTTTGGGCCATCTATTGCGGGGAGATATGCTGGAGACCTTCTTGAGGATTTAAGGTGGAGATTATACATAAACAAGCTCTAGGAAACTGCAGGGCTGTTCAGCTACATGTGCATGTGATCTCATTTGAGATCAATGGAGTCGGTAAGCAGATAGATATTAAGAGGTGGAGGTTCTCGTCTATCCTGCTTTCAGACACGGTTTCCGGGGATGATTTATTTTGGCACTTTTCCTTTTTGATGTACCTTGGAATGACATGGAAATTTGAACTTTTATGGACTATTGTTTAAACGCACATATTATTTATTTAATATTGTCACTGATTCATCACTATTTTATTATTATCATTAATAATTATGTTGTTTTGGCACAGGTGTAATTAATTTGTGCACATTATTTAATTTTATTAGTATTGCTTCACTAGAATACTTTGTATATGCAGCGCAGCTTACCATTTTTTATATTTTCATTACAAGTAGGGATGAGCTTCGAGTTCAAGTAGAACTCACGTTCGACTGGAACATTGCCTGTTCGCCGAACAGTGAACTATTTGGGGTGTTCGCGGCAAGTTCGTGTGAACTTTAGAACCCTATTAAAGTCTATGGGACTCGAACGTTTGAAATCTAAAGTGCTAATTTTAAAGGATAATATGCAAGTTATTGTAATAAAAAGTGTTTGGGGACCTGGATCCTGCCCCAGGGGACATGTATCAATGCAAAAAAGTTTTAAAAACGGCAGCAGTGATTTTAATATTTCCTTTAAGTGAAAAAATAAAAGTGAAATATTCCTTTAAATTTTGTACCTGGGGGGGGGTGTAAAGTATGCCTGTAAAATAGCGCTTGTTTACCATGCTTAGAACTGTCCCTGCACAAAGTGTCATTTCTGAAGGAAAAAAAGTAATTTAAAATCACTCGCGGCTATAATGAATTGTCGGCTCCCGGCAATACAGAGAAAAGACATTCATAAAAAAAATGTGTGGGGGTCCACGGCATTTTTTTTTTTAATTTGGGGTGGAGTTCCCCTTAAAATCCATATCAGACCTGAAGGGTCTGGAATGAATATTTGGTTGGAACCCCACATAATTTTTTTTTAATTTGACGCAGGGTTCCTCTTAATATCCATACCAGACCCTAAGGTGAGTGATTTTAAATTTATTTTTTCCTTCAGAAATTACATTTTGTGCAGGGACAGTTCGAAGCACAGGAAACAAGCGCTACTTTACAGGCATACTATACACCCCTCTAGGTACGATTTTTTTCTAGGTTACAATTTTATTGTTTCACTTTAAGCATTATTAAAATCACTGCTCCTGAAAAAACGTCTGTTTTTTAAAACTTTTTTTGCATTGATACATGTCCCCTGGGGCAGGACCCAGTAGGGTTGCCACCTCATCCCTTTAACACAGAACACCTATTAATTACACAGGTTCTGTGGCAGATAAAGGCTGTAATTAAACTAAAGTAGTGCCTTATTTGCATTAAATTAGCCTCAGAACCTGTGTAATTAACCACTTAAGGACCGCCCCATGCCTATGTACGTCCACAACATGGCTCGTACAGGCACAAGGCCGTATATATACGGCCTCGCCTTTGTGGGGTTCGGGCGTGCAGCGGTCCCCCTGGCTCTGGGAGCGATCGCCGACGGGCGGGCGGATGTCCGTTTTTTTCCGCCCCCCCGCGATCGCTCCCAGCCAATGGGAGCGCTCCCCCTTCGTGTCAGTTCCTCCTCCTGTGTTTACACAGGAGGAGGAAATTATGTCATCTCTCATCGCAGCGGTGTTTCCCACCGCTGCTGATGAGAGAAGACATCCACAGTAAGTGTGCACCAACACAACACTGACACACACACACATAGGCACATTAACCCCTTGTGATCACCCCCCCCCCCCACCCCCCTGTCACAGTGTCACTGAATGCAGTGATCTAATCACTGCATTTAGTGTCAGTGTGACAGGCAGTGTGAAAGTCAGTTAGTGTTAGGTTCAGGGTAGCCCTGTACCCCCCCTAATAAAGTTTTAACCCCCTGATCAGTACCCTAGTTAATCCTTTCACTCCCTATTGCCAGCGTCACTAAGCGATCATTTTTCTGATCACTGTATTAGTGTCGCTGTTCCCGCTAGGGAAAATTGTCGCTCTATTTTAGTTTATAGCGCAAAAAATAAAAATCGCAGAGGCGATCAAATACCACCAAAAGAAAGCTCTATTTGTGGGAAGAAAAGGACGCAAATTTTGTTTGGGAGCCACGTCGCACGACCGCGCAATTGTCTGTTAAAGCGACGCAGTACCTTGGGTCATTTAGCAGCATATGTGTCCGGGTCTTAAGTGGTTAATAGGTGTTCAGTTTTAAAGGGATGAGGTGGTAACCCTAGGACCCAGGTCCCCAAACACTCCCCTGGGGCAGGACTCGGGTCCCCAAACACTTTTTAGGACAATAACTTGCATATTAGCCTTTAAAATTAGTACTTTAGATTTCAAATGTTGGAGTCCCATAGACTTTAACAGGGTTCTAAAGTTCACACAAACTTTTGGTCTGTTAGCAGGTTCTGGTGCGAACCGAACCCAGGGGTGTTCGGCTTATCCCTAATTACAAGTTAGTGAGTGACTCACCCTGCCCAACATCCACTCATACTCATATATTTGATATATGTAAACTGACCCTTTAATTGATCCTCAAAATTTTTAATTACTTTTCATGTTAACAATGCTGTTACTCTATATTTTTAATGATAAACTATGCATTTTTTTCATGTACCTTTTAATTTGTTTTTGTTTTTCTACAGCTGCTGGATTTTGAAAGTCATGGAATGCACACATTTGAGGTTGAGGCTGCTAATACATTTGAGGATCCAAGATTTTCACACCTTAGGTCTTTCAAGGATACAGCTATTGTGAAAATTACACTGCATGATGTTGATGAAGCACCCATTTTTAACAGACCCTTTTATGTGTTTGAAGTAAATGAAGATGTGAAAGAAGGCAGTATAATTGGCCATGTATCTGCTCAGGATCCTGATTTAACAAAAAGTTCTGTAAAGTAAGTCAGTCATTTGGTTAATGATTATGGGTTCCTTAGACTGGAAAAGATGTAAGTGACTGTAAGAAATGATTGATGCATTAACAGAATATAAAATATGATGGCAGGGTTGGAATTAATCTCTATTATTCATTATTTATGTCTTAAATTAAATAACTAGCAATTTTTATACCACCATCCATATGCTTACAAATGTCAACATAGAACAACTCACATGTGTATTGTGGTCAGGGGTTGCACTACAATTTAATTTCTTAAAGGCAAGGTAAACGGCTCCACAAACATGAAAGCAACAACTTATGTAAATATGTTTTTGTTCTAACAATTTGCCTTATTGACAGGTACTAAAACAGCACAGCAGATAGCTATTGCTTCAGCCTATAAAACAAAATATGCATGCACAGAAACACAACATGTTAAGTTATGTTAAAACTTCCAGAAAAATGAAAATGCACTTCTTAGGTGCCATGTACTATACAGAAACTGGCCCCTTAAGATTTAAACTTCCAATTCTTGACTTAACTTTATAAGCCACCATCAGACAGTAGCCATAGAAATCCAATGCACTGTGTTTGCCATTACTAGACATTAGGGACGGGGTCTGGATTCACTGCTATCATAGGTTCTTTGGTGAATCTCAGATATTTGTGAAGTTAGAACAGCAAACACTTGGTCATAAACTTGCAAAAAGTGAAATAAGGAATGACCTATAATGAATTTCATAGCTCATACCCCAGGTCGGGTGTGCCACAAGAGTCACTGATTTAACGGAAGGCATAACTCATCACCCCTCCTATAAAAGGATGGTCTCACATCAGCAAAATTGTCAGTGTGCATAGAGAGCTATACCTTTTACCTTTGTATATTATTTATTTATTTGATTTTGGTATTGGTACATGTTCTCAATTTGACTTTTGATGCCTTTTTGAGGTCTGCTAATAGTTTCTTTATTAGATCTTCAAATGTCCAGAACTACATAACAAGATACACACACACACACACCACATGACACACTTATATACTTCTATGGAGTGTGCAACAATATTTGAGAACTTGAAGACTTCAAATAAGATGTTAGTGAATCTAGTCCAGGCAGATTGTCCCATCCCTACTAGAAATAGAGCTCAAAGCACATAAAGGTGAGGGAAGAAAGCAACTGGTATAGCTTGTCAGGATAAGACCTAAACAAAGTGCTTTTTTTCTTTGTTAATGTCAGTATTGCTATTGTAGTATTTTATACATCCTACAGACGCATAACTTAACAAGCAATTTTATTGCATCCCCTGGCAGGTTATTTAAGTGAACTGGACATTTTTGTATGCTTCACTGTGAGCAATTATATAATATAATCACTGTTTCTGGCTGAATTCAACAATAATAAAACAATAATAATAGTACCGTACATATCCCCAAGATTAGTGACCAGCACCCCATATCATTTGTTTTACAATCTCTATCCCAATAGTACAACAAAATGGCTATTGGTGATATGGTTGCTTCGTTCTGTTCTAGTTGATTTCAGTGGGGTTCAGTATCAGAACATATCTAATGTTCCCCATACCCCAATAAAACCAGTCCCACACACATTCAGGTAATGGTTACTCACAATGCTTAGCTAATGAAAGACCACAGGGGTTTTCAGCATTCATTTGCTGATGCTACAAAAGAACACTAAAACCTACATTAGCCTCCTGGCTTATTCTTGCAGAGCTGCAGTTTGGTTCTGAGCCTCTGTCTGTTTTTCCACAGGATTCACATGTACTGTGTGGACATGCACACCATTGGTTGCTCCTATGTAGCCTCACAGACTGTTGGAGAGGTTAGAGCAGGAGAATTTTGTCACCTCTTATGCACAATCAGTGTGCTGGTTGTCTGCAAAATCTTTATCCAACTAATATATATATATAGATAGATTTTGTAAGGGGTTAGCTCGGTAGTGGGTGGGTTCACTACACACTGAACTATACAGAGAGGCAGCCGAGGACCATTATAAACAAAGATTATGGTTTATTCTTCCATATTGCTGGAAACAAGTGCAAGCATCCAAACAGCATAAACAAAACAAAACAAAACATAAAATAAACCCTGGCCACTTGGGCGTCTACCTTCACAACACAGGAACCTATCTATGGAGTCTGGCACAGCCTACTGCTGGGCAGACACTGCTGGTCATACAGCAGAAAAACAATAGTCTTTTTGATTTTTATCACACAGAAAAATCAACACCACCTCACCTCCAGAAGTCTTTCTCACTGCTCTCCTTAACTCAAAAAGCCTCAGGATGCAGCAATCAGTAGTAATCCTCTGGATAACTTATAGAGGCCTTAATTGCCTCATTCCGAACAGCTGAAGCTATCCAACGTCCTAAACCTTTCTGGCTACCTCTTCAGCCGACACCTGATAGTAATTGGTGAATTGTCTAAACAAGGCATAAATGAATCTCCCGTCTGTGACAACACCCACAGATTTACCTGACTTCCTGTCACAATATATATATATATATATATATATATATATATATATATATATATATGTATATATATATATATATATATACACAGTATGTATTGGTATACAGGAGCTATGGCAGATGGATACTGTTTACACTTATACACTATAGGATTTATTTAGTAAAGGCAAATAGATGTTGTACTCTGCAAGTACAGTTACTCCAGAGTTTAGTTAAAAATAGAAGCTCTGCTGATTTTCATCATCCATTAACTTGCATGCACAGATCTTGTTTTTTTTTTTCCTTGCATGTGATTGGGTATTCTTTTGAATAGTGACTACAAGGCACAAGAACAAGTCTTAATAAATATATTTATGGACAAGAGATATGATTCTGACATAGTTCAAAAAGCCTTTTTTTGTTATGCCAAGCCTCTATCACCAATCAGGACAAGCCAACAACTTCTGTTACTAGGTCAGAGATCAAGTTCATTACCCAGTATTACAATCAACACACAAAGTAACACATCATTAGATGCCACTGGGGTATTATGTTACAGGTATCCTGTTTGCCGGAGAGACCAAGAATCATCTATCACAAAGCTAGAAGTGTGAAAATTATGGTAGCTCCAAGTAGGATTCCTCACTGTACTTGTTCAGTCAGAACATTAACCATCTTTTGCAATCTGACGGTATGTTTCCGTGTAAAAAAAAATGATGCAAAATGTGCCGGTTCATCCAGCACCGCCAGACGATAATTCAGGTAAAAGCTATCATATCAAGCAATTCTACAGTTGCTCAACAGAATTTGTTATATATTGTTTGACTTGTCCCTGTGGCCTCCTATATGCAGGCTGCACCATTCGGACAATAAGGGCCCGATTCGGGAAACATAGGAGACTTATTGAAGAGTGATCAGATGAACATAGCGTCCACCTTTTTCATGTCCATAATAAATCCACAGAAGGGTTAAAAGTCTGGGTGTTGGAATATGTCTCTCCTTGTGAATCCCAGGCCGAAAGATTCCAAAGGTCATGCCGTAGGGAAACCTACAGAATTTTTACCTTGAAAAAACCTGGGAGTTTGAATGAGGCCATGGGAGTCAACAAATTCTATGATGCCTATAATGATAAATTCACAGCTAGCAGTATTTCTCCACTTTCCCCTACCCTCCCTATTTTTTTTTTTGTTTTACTTTTTATTCCCCTCCTATCCCTTTTTTTACCATCTGTGTATATATTCATTGCCCTTTAGATATGCTGATAGGAATTATCACTTGTATCTTGTGTATCTTGATGAATTTATGATGTGTAATTTTTTAGTGTAATTATTCACACAGTGATCATAATAGTTTTTTTTAATGCCACCTTTTATCAATGTTTTGCAATTTATTATAAAATACTATCATAAATGTGTTAGTATACAGCCGTTCACTTGGATCAGATGACATTTTTATAATTTTTAAATATTTTCTGTAATCATTCCCATTATCCTTTAAAGTGTTTGTATACCCGCTGAACTTTTTTTTTTAACCTGTAAAGCAAAAGGCATAATGAGCTAGTATGCACTGTATACTAGCTCATTATGAACTACTTACCTTAGAATGAGGCGTTGGTAACTTACCTGGTCCACGCCGAGGGAGATGACATGTTGCCTCTGCGTGTCTTCAAGGTATCACGGCTCCAGCGCTGTGAGTGGCCTATTATAGACTTACCTGTAGGTAAAAGTTATAAAAATCACTATACAACCACTTTAATTTATGTTATATACTTTTTAGCTTGTTGCCTGCTAGTTACACTTGTGCTGTACTATAACAGTTATACATGATAGAGATTGTATCACAACTTTAAAAGTCTGCCAGTATTGCCTTGTTGATTGAGCGACTAGCCACGCCTTCTTTCTGCGCTGATTGATTGTTTTTAAAAAAAAAGTCCAGATAGTATACATTTTCTCCTCTAGAGGGGGGCAGAATTGCCTAAAGAATGAGGCGGCGCCTCAGAAAGGTGTTGCGGCCCACCCCCATCTTGATTTGTTCTCTTGCTAGTTCTGTGAGAGCAGGTGTGAGAGCTAGAGATGCCGCGGTTATATACCTCCATACTGTGGGTCTGAGTTTATCCCCACAGCAGTGTTCTTATCCCTCATGACTGCTGGGTGCTTGATTGGTGATCCGCACCCAGCCTGTGCGCTGCTTGCAAGATACTTTTATATAAGTGTTTCTGAATAAAGTGTTACTTGTCTTTACTATGACACTGATCCAGGCACCCTCTTTCTGCTGTTTTTGTTTGGCAGAAGTACAAAGAATCTTCATTAGGTGAGTGACCTGAGCATAGCAGTGTATTACCTCAGTTACAGCAGACCCATTCAGGCTCTCAATCAGCGCTCTCCTCTGCCTTGCTCTGTTCTGTGCGACAGACAGGCAGCTCACTGTTCCCTTACCATTGTCAGTGTACTGCCACACTTTCCCATCCTAGGTTGCTCTCTGTCCTCCAATCCATTCAGGAAGCCCAGGCACGCATTGCTTCTTCCCAGCCAATAAGAGTGGAGAAGGGGTGTGGAATGGGGGGAAGGCAACCTGAAAGCTAGCTCCAAATCTACAAAGCATCACTGGGGCCCTGTGAGACACAGGGCAGATCTGAGCAGAACTCTATGGCTGTGGTATTTGTAGGTTGGCCAGGGCATCAGACCCAGCACCCTTGGGACTAATTTATGTGCCAGAGAAAACATTTGAATAAAGATATGGACTTTGGCACACACATATATTTAGTAAAGTATTTAGTAAAAAATTTAAAAAAAAACATTGTATACAAACACATTAAAGGGGTGTGGAGTGTTGTGCTTCCCCCCTCCCTTGGACTACAGGAAAGTCAGGACGCCAACTAACACACAGCAGGGGTCGTTCCTGCGCTCAACTAGAATATCTGTGAGGGGTTGCGGCACCACCACCATTGTCTAAGGCCCAATTTATCTGTCCCTGTTTAACTACTTGCCTACCGCCCACTGTCATATGACGCCGGGATGATGAGGCTTCCATTATGGGTAGACAAAATATGACTTCTTCTCCTTCCCAGGCTACTATGGGGCATGTGCGTGCCACCGGTGGAGAGCAAGCAGCCATCGCGTCACTGGGGACCCGATGTGCGTGCCTGGCGGCCGCTTTTTCCGATGGACACCTGCGATTGGCCGATTTCCAGATTATCCAGTCAGTCCCCTCCCCCCACAGTTAGAATCACTCCCTAGGGAACACATTTAACGGCTTGATCGCACCCTTAGTGTTAACATTTACATTTACACAGTAATCCATGCATTTTTATAACACTAATCGCAGTATAAATGTGAATGCTCCCAAATTTGTGTCAAAAGTGTCCGATATGTCCGCAGCAATATCGCAGTCACAATCAAAATTGCAGAACACCGCTATTACCAGTAAATAATAATAATAATAATAAAAATGCTATAAATCTATCCCCTATTTTTTAGACGCTATGGGGCAGATTCACAGAGAAATGGATTATCGTAGCGTATCAGAAATACACTACGCCGCCGTTTTTTACCTTGCTCTACGTGGAATTCAGGTAGATTTTCTACGGTAAACGACGGCGGCGTAGTGTATTTCTCCCGTCGCAATCCATCTGCGCGAGTAGGGGGCGTGAAACATTTAAATTAGGCGCGTTCCCGCGGCGATCGATCTGCGCATGCTCCGTTCGCAAATTTCCCGCCGTGCATTGCGCGAAATCACGTCGTGACGTCATTCGTTGTTTATGTAGCGTACTTTACGGGCGATCCACGTCCCGACGAGTTACGTAAACAAAATAAAATTTTAAAGAAATTCGAAGCGGGAACGACGGCCATACTTAACATGGGCTACGTAAAGTTAGAGCAGCAAAAAGCTGCTCTAACATTACGTATAAAAAAATAGACGAAAACAATTGCGACGCCCGCTCGTATGTTCGTGAATCCCCGTAAAAACACATTTGCATATCCCGACGCACCAAAACGACGCGAACTCCTCCCAGCGGCCGCAAATAGATGGCAGCGTAGATCCGAAGGCTTACGAAGACGTAAGCCTCTCGGATCGAAGCCCGAAGCCGGCGTATCATGGTTTGAGGATTCAAACTAGTGATACGCCGCGCGAAATTTGAAATTACTCCTGTCTAACCCCAGTTAGACAGGCGTAATTGTTTTGTGAATCTGCCCCTATAACTTTTGCGCAAATCAGTATACGCTTATTGCGATTTTTTAACCAAAAATACTGTATGTAGAAGAATACCTATTGGCCTAAACTGAGGAAAAAAAAAGTTTTTTTAAAAAGAACAATTGTGATATTTATTAAATCAAAAAGTAAAAAAAAAATGTTTTTTTTTTTCAAAATTGTCGCTCTTCTTTTGTTTATAGTGCAAAAAAAATGCAGAAGTGATCAAATACCACCAAACAAAATCTCTATTTGTGGGAAAAAAGGGCGTCAATTTTGGTTGGGAGCCACATCGCACGACCGCACAGTTGTCATTCAAAGTGTCCAGAGCTATATTATTCTCAATACAGCCCTGTGATATCCCTCATCTTGCCCCAGCTCTATGATTGATTCCTGTAGGTGTATGTAAGCTGGGTGTATCGCTGTGGTGGCCACCTGTCCTGTTTAGACTAACGTCTAATGTTACTAGTGCTGTGGAGACACTGGCACCTCTGTGTTATTTAACCAGTTAAGGACCCCCGCACGCCTATGTACGTCCACAACATGGCTCGTACAGGCACAAGGGCGTAAATTTACGTCCTCGCCTTAGTGCGGTTCGGGGGTCCCATCGGGACCCCCTCCGCGGCGTGCGGCGGTCCCCCTGGCTCTGGGAGCGATCGCCGACGAGCGGGCGGATGTCCGTGTTTTCCGCCCCCCCCGCGATCGCTCCCAGCCAATGGGAGCGCGCTCCCAGCCTGTCACTTCCTCCTCCTGTGTTTACACAGGAAGGAGGAAATTATGTAATCTCTCATCGCAGCGCTGTTTCCCAGCGCTGCTGATGAGAGAAGACATCCACAGTAAGTGTGCACCAACACAACACTGACACACACTCACATAGGCATATTAACCCCTTGTGATCGCCCCCCCCCACCCCCCTGTCACAGTGTCACTGAATGCAGTGATCTAATCACTGCATTTAGTGTCAGTGTGACAGCCAGTGTAAAAACAGTTACTGTTAGGTTCAGGATAGCCCCCCCACCCCCCCCTAATAAAGTTTTAACCCCCTGATCACCGCCCTAGTTAACCCTTTCACTCCCTATTGCCAGCGTCACTAAGCGATCATTTTTCTGATCGCTGTATTAGTGTCGCTGTTCCCGCTAGGTAGCTATTTTTTTTATTACGATTTTTTTTTTTTTACTAAAGACATGTGGCTAAATAAATTTTGGCCTAAATGTTTTACTAAAATTTAGTTTATTTGATTTTTTTTATAACAAATAGTAAAAAAATAGTGATTTTTTTCAAAATTGTCGCTCTATTTTAGTTTATAGCGCAAAAAATAAAAATCGCAGAGGCGATCAAATACCACCGAAAGAAAGCTCTATTTGTGGGAAGAAAAGGACGCAAATTTTGTTTGGGAGCCACGTCGCACGACCGCGCAATTGTCTGTTAAAGCGATGCAGCGCCGAATTGTAAAAACACCTTGGGTCATTTAGCAGCGTAAGTGTCCGGGTCTTAAGTGGTTAATGTGTTTTTTATGTGGATAATTAATAAATTGCAGTCCTATTTATCCCTATTCCTTTTTGACTAATTCTTTCCCTCCCATTTTTGATATGCAGTACTAATTTAGAGGAATGCATATGGTAGTATTTAATATTATATTCATGACTACTATCAAATCGGATAACATGATTTGGTTAGTGTGACTAATGCAGGATTGCTCTTTGTCACCTACCTCTGACTGCACTGGATGAGTCACCAATGCCTATATTTTCGTGAATTATTTTTTCATTCAAAGTGTGACAGCGCTAAAAACTAAAAATTGGTCTGGGCAGGAAGGGGGTGAAAATGCCCTGTATTGAAGTGGATAACAGGGGTGCATAATTACAATTTTTGATCTAATATTTCACAGCAAGGCTCACTCCTGTGCTCAACTAGAATATCTGTGAGGGGTTGCAGTGTTGTGGCACCACCACCAGTGCCTAAGCCCAATTGTTCTGCCCCAGTTTAACAGGGGCATGTAATTACAATTTTTGATCTAATATTTCACAGCAGGGCCCGTTCCTGTGACTGTGAGGGCATACAGTGTTGTGGCACCACCACCACCACCACCAAAGGCCCAATTTGTTGCCCCTGTTCAACAGGGGCATGTAATTACAATTCTTGATATAATATTTCACAGCAGGGCCCTTTCCAGCGCCCACCGAGAGTAACTGTGAGGGCTTACAGTGTTCTACTATGCAATTGAGCTACTGGCCTGTCCTTCATCCAGCGTTCTATATGAACGCACATTCAGTGCTCCTTGAGGCTTTGTAACCGATCACAGAGTGTGCCTGTCCACAGACTCAGTTGATCGGTTCACCTTCATAAAAATGAATCAGTCTTGGATCACCAGCTACCAAGCACCTGATGCTGATGTAACAGAATAATTTTACTATGAATGTGAGATTCCTTGAAGACTTCCTATGCTGAGTGACTATCCTGTTATGCTGAGTGACTATCCTATTCCTCCTCAATGTTCATGTTGATAGCTTCTAAGAACATTTTAGTTTCTGGGCACCACCACCAGGGGCGTGTAATTTACAACTTTTGCTGTAATATTTCACAGCAGGGCTAATTATTGCACACAACTAGAGTACCTGTGAGGTGTTGCAGTGTTGTGGCACTAATACCAGTGCCTAAGGCCTAATGTTTCTGCCCCTGTTTTACAGGGACGTGTAATTACAATTTTTGCAGTAATATTTCTCAGCAGGGCCCGTTCCTGCGCTCAACAAGAGTATCTGTGAGGCTTTACAGTTTTGTGCCACCACCACCACCGCCTAAGGCCCAGTTTGTTTACCCTTGTTTAACAGGGGCGCATAATTAAAATGTTTTCTCTTATATTTCTTAGCAGGGCCCGTTCCTGTACTCAACAAGAGTATCTGTGAGGCTTTACAGTGTTGTGGCACCACCACCACTGCCTAGGGCCCAATTTTCTAGTATACAGGCTAGGCCGTATAGTATATACAAGTGTCCCCTACTTTCAAACATTTGACTTAAAAACGACTCCTACTTACAAACAGAGGGAGACAACAGGAAGTGAGAGGAAATCTACCCCTAGGAAGGGAAATTCTCTCCTGTAAGAGTTAATATGGGACAAAGGTGTCTCCACTGATACTTTATCACCAATCCTTGTTTCCCTAACAACTCCAAATTTTAAAAATCCAATTGTCATTGGGACAGAAAGTGAACCAAAATCTTCTGAACAAGGGCACAGACAGCAAAAAAAAAACCTTCCCTATGTTATCCAAAAAGCTTAAAAAAATTTTTTTTTGGCTGGAGCTACACTTACAAAATGTAACTGTTCCAAATTACAAACAGATTCAACTTAAGAACAAACCTACAGTCCCTGTCTTGTTTGCACCATCTGTATACTGCTGTTCAGAGTATATAGGGCCTGGGGGCCCCACGCCTTTTCTTTTTTTTATTTGGGTGCGGGATCCCACTTAATATCCATACAAGACCCAAAGAGCCTGGTAATGGGCTGGGGGGAGAGGTACCCATGCTGTTTTTCTCAATCATTTTTATCCATATTACCGGAACCCAACATTACATTACAGCCACAAGTTTTAAATGATTTTTTTTTTGTTTAGAAATGTTATTTTGTGCAGGGACTGTTCTAAACATCGGAAACACGTGCCACTTTACAGGCATGCTATAGACACCGAAGGTATAATATTTAAAGGAATATTTTTATACACTTTTATTTTTTCATTTTAAGCATTATTAAAATCTCTGCTCCCCAAAAAAAACGGCCATGTTTAAAACATTTTTCTGCATTGATGCATGTCCCCTGGGGCAGGACCTGGGTCCCCAAACACTTTTTAGGACAATAACTTGCATATTAGCCTTTAAAATTTGCACTTTTGATTTTTGACGTTCGGGTCCCATAGACTTTAACAGTGTTCGAAAGTTTGCGCAAACTTACGGTCCATTCGCATGTTCTGCAGCGAACTGAACCGGGGTGTTCGGCTCATCCCTAACCAGACTCTTCTACACCACTGGTGCTTCTAAGGCTTAATGTACCTAGGATGTTCTAAAACCTCTCCTGAACGACTTAACTTGACAGATAGTAACCAACGCTAGAAAACATCAGTTTTGCCATGTTCACATGCTGCATTTAACTACATTTGCGCTTAGAAGCATTTTTTTTTTAAATAGTCAAAGATTCAAAACGCCTGTAAACGAAACACGGCTAAACATGAGTTACCGCCTTTACATGCGTTTACAAGTTGTTGCAGGTGCTTGTCATTTTAAATGCCTCTGAACATCTGACCTAAATGCATTTTTTTGCTTTCCAAAAATGTTTCTACACTCAACTGCCTAGAAACGACTACAAACAACCCTGTGTATATGTACTAATAGCATAGAAGAGAGTTTGTGGCAGCTGAAAAAAATACCCAATTGCTCCTAAACATGTGTTTACCAGCAGCAGTGTACATGAAGCCTAACAAACAAACCTCCCGAGGAAGACAAGCTTGTGCAACTGCACTTTGCATTTAGTAAATCAATCCCATTGTCTCTTGGATATAGCAAACTATTGGACTACAGTCAAGAAGAAGTATACAAACAGCATTATTTTCTGTCAAGTTAATTATGGCAGTGTGAGACCTGGCAAATTAAATCTCTTAAAATCTCATTCTACAGTTACACTAGTGGATCTGTAAAACACCTTCACTATTAGAGGTAATTGAATTTTAGACTGAACTTAGTGTAATCAGTATGAAATATTGTGGGATTTTATAAATAAATAACATGGAAATATATTGACAATATCTCTCTGATTAATGTACCCACTTAAACAATTTTATATTGCATTGTAAGATTATACAGTATAAGGATTTTTGTTACACTTTTGTGTTAAATAATGTTTCATTAAAGACTTTAGTAACAAACAAAGATATTGGTAAACCCAAACTGTGGTAAACATTTTGAAAATAACATTAGTAATAAAGACAAACATGGTCCTAAATTCTAAAAAGTCAGACCACCAGTCTCCATTTGCCTTAAGAAAAAGTTAAGAAAGTATCAGAATTGTACACAGTTTGAATAAATGCTTGTGCTTTTATTATTAGCTGTATTTTTTTTAAATATAAAATTGTAATACATTTTTTTTCCACTTTCAAATTAAAGCCCAATTCCTGTTTAGTGAAAAATGAAAGACATGGATTCACAGGAGCTGTTTAAAAAGCACCCCCTGCTACTTTACTCATCTCATCTGTATTATTCACTGTAAACTCATTAGCTCCTCATTCGCTCACCTATTTAGTTCTGAATCTCTGTTGGATTAAATGATGTCCAGTATCAATGCTCCAACTGGAGCTCACAGGAGAATGCAGAAGAGAGTAGCACAACATCATTACCTGATTCTGCTGTCTGCAGCATTTTAGGATTCACACACTGCCAGAGGAAGAAGAGAAAACTAGACAAGAGACTAGAAAAAAAAATATAAAAAAAATTATAAAGATTTCTTTTAAAACAGAGGGATGCTCCAATGAGATGACAGGAAAGACCCGGTGAGCCTAGAATTGGGGTTAAAATTAGTTGTATTCATTGTATTGCTCATCTGATTGCCATGACTGGCTGCCATGGTTATTATCTGATTAGGAACAAATCAGTGGGGATCCAGAGCAACAAATGTGATACCAGAGCAACAAGTGGAAGTTCATGCTCAGTAATGGAATGCTCACAGCTGCCTGCTCCTTGTATTAAAGTGGATTAATGTAACCTCAGAATGTCCAAACATGTTGATGAACATTAAAGTGGTATTAAAGGTTTGGCTTTTTAAAGAAATAACAAGCAAGTTATACTTATCTATGTTGTGATTTTGCACAGAGCAGTTCTGGCCTTCCTCTTCTTGGGTCCCCTCAATGATCTTGGCTCCTCCGAATTGACACATGCCTCCAATAGCAAGCTGTGTGCTATGAGGGCACTGGTGAATGCTTGTTCCCAAGCCCTGCTATATGCATTAATAGGACACATAGAGCAGTGACCCAGCCCTACCCTGCTCTCTCCTCATTGGCGCTATGACTGTGATTGACAGCAGTGGGAACCAATGGCTCCCACTGATGTCTCAGCCAATAAGAGGAAGTCCTGGGACATATGAGGCTCTCATGCACATTTCTGGATATAAAGCAGGTTTCAGCTGAGTATTAGGGGGGCTATGGGAGGAGCAACACACAGAAGGTTTTTTTTTACCTTCATGCATAGAATTGTAAAAAAACTTTAGCCTTTACAACCACTTTAATCTGTTGAGTGAAAGCACTTAGGTGTTATTTTTAAACCTACTGTCATGCATGGGTAAATCAATTGTCTATCCCGTAGACATGTGCATTAGTTCGAATGCATTTTCGTCCAAATTTCGCAGATTTTCCAATGTAACAAACGATAACAAATGTGCAGAATCCAATATCCAAAAGATCCAACATTAAAAATGCTTTATTTTTGTTTTGTTGGAACAAAAGTTCAAAATAGATAGAAGATTCGACATGACGGTGACAATAGCAATCTGTGTCTAATGAACCTGTGGTCGAATATGCCTAACCTAACTCTATTCGTCCAAGATTATTTGACATGGAGAGAGAAAAGATTCAACATTATAGAGACAGGGAGATTCAACGAAGCAGCTAAAAACATAACAGACATTTATAGTCAAATGCTCCGCCCATAGGCTATAGAAGAATTCTAATGTTGGTTGACTAGTAATGATAATAAATAAATATAATTGTTACTAGTCATACAACATTAGAATTCTACTATAGCTTGTGGGCAGGAGCATTCGACTGGAAATGTACGATTGCGACGTCGTACAGTTTAGCTGCTTCATCAGAACATTCGACAGACACCATAAGCCTTCAATGACAGATTCGACCTTATTGAATTTGGATTTTCAGACAAGTGCATTTTTAACAAAACAAAATAAATTAAAACAAATGAAAACAAATTTTGGAAGTAACTAAATCATTTTGATTTACAGACAAAAACTAAATTCCGAAATGAAATATTTTAGTATGCACATGTCTACTATTCCGCACCACCTTTTCAGAGTACTGAGCACTGGTAGATGATTGATATATATATATATATATATATATATATATATATATATATATATATATATATATATATATATGAAATTATTTTATTTATTTAAACATAAATGTGAATCAGTAGAATCACATTCAAAGATTATTTTTAGAAGTTTTGTCATCTCTATGAAATACAAGAGCTAGAACTAATATTAGTATTTTGACCCACAATTGTTTGGGGACAATAAATGAGGAAATATTATGTTGTCTAATATTTGCCATAAGATACATTTTTGTTTATTATAGTAATAATGCAGCACCTTACTTACAGGTATAGCATTGACCGTAACACAGACTTGGAGAGAATATTCAATATACACTCAGGCAATGGTTCTTTAATTCTTGCTAAACCACTTGACCGTGAATCAACACCATGGCAGAACATCACAATAGTTGCAACTGAAACAAGTGAGTTAATCATGGTTCACGATCCAAGTCTTTTTGAATTTGGTACATAACATAATTTATTTTTAATGTTTCATCTAATGAATTATTTACCATTTTAAATAAAATATTTAGCTGATTGCGAGTTACATTACAAAAACAATATTCTTTATCTGTAAACTATTAAAATGCACAAAAAGTGTACAATAAAATTCTATATTCTCACTGTGTCCTTTTTTTTAGGTAAAGCACAGTTCTTGATAACTTTTTGTTGTTGTTTTTTTTATTATTATTTATATGCTTAATATAAAATCTTTTCTCTATATATGAAAATTAAGTTAAGAAAAAAATGCAATACTCTCTAAATTATTAATTGGTTCTTTAGGCAATATCCTGGGTACTTTTTGTCCTACTTTTGCAGCTTAATAGACCGCAACGCTAGGAAACTTGCCATCCCATTACTTAATATACATTTTTTTCCTACAGTAATAAATACAATTGTGTGAATTGATTGCATTATATTATCAGAAATCTATTTCAGAACAAAGTGCTCAAATTATACATCATTCTCATTTTGAAATGTTTTTTATTTTGACATCTTTGTTCTGTTTATAAAATTATGCTACTGAAGTTAAAAAATAACAGTCATTTAAAATCTTTTCAGAAAACTTCCAAACTATGAAACTAAAATGTTCCTTTTACTTAAGCTAGTAGAGAATGCACCAATGACTATGTATTTGGTGATAGAAAACTTTGGTAGTAAGAAAGGAAACTGCAGAAATTCAGAAAAGTGCAGAAAATCATCACTGGTCAGGGAGAGAGCAAGTCACTACAGTTTAACCACTTAGGGACCGAGCCTCTTTTTGAGATTTGGTGTTTACAAGTTTAAAACTGTTTTGTTTTTTTTTTTACTTAGAACCCCCAAACATTATATATTGTTTTTTTTTTCTAACACCCTACAGAATAAAATGGCAGTCATTGCAATACTTTTTGTCACACCGTATTTGCGCAGCATTCATACAAGCGCACTTTTTTTAATAAAAAAACAGAAAAGTTAGCCCAATTTTATATTACGAAAGATAATGTTACGCCAAGTAAATTGATAGCCAACATGTCATGCTTCAAAATTGCGCTCGATCGTGGAATGGCGTCAAAATTTTACCCTTAAAAATCTCCATAGGCAACATTTAAAAATTTCTATAGGTTGTATCTTTTGAATTACAGAGGAGGTCTAGGGCTAGAATTGTTGCTCTCGCTCTAATGATTGCAGCGATTGCAGTTTGAATACTGTATTTTACTTGATTTTATTTATTTTTAAACTGTTTAAAAAAAAAATGGTCACTTTTATTCCTATTAGAAGGAATGTAAACATCCCTTGTAATAGAAAAAAGCATGACAGGTCCTCTTAAATATGAGATCTGGGGTCAAAAAGACCTCCGATCTCATATTTAGAATTAAATTCAATAGAAAAAAAAATTTGTAATTTGAAAAAATGACAACCTAAAAATATGCCTTTAAGACGTATGGGTGGAATGGAGACAGGTGGGGGCCATCTTTCCTTCACTCATCTGCATACCCAGCTCGGAAGAGGACCCGATCACCTCCACAGCTACCGACAGCTCCGGGTAAGCGTTGAAGGGCATGGGAGAACAGCGGGAGGGGGACCCCTCTCCCGCTGCCGATAAAGGTGATCTTGCGTGAAACCTGCTGCAGAGACCACCATTATCGTTTACAGAACCATCACCCGAGGAGATGGATATCTCGGTTGTGGCAGCAGCTGCTGCTGTTACTGAGATATCCCTCTTCAAAAAGAGGATGTATATAGTCATGCCCTGGTTCTTAAGTGGCTAAGGCAAATGTAAACATTTTTAGGAGATGCTTAAAACATTTGTCCAGCAATCCAGTACATTTAGATTGGGTAAGAATTAGGACCCATGACAGTTTTAATAATATCTGGAACTCTATCAGAGAGAGTTCCCCTCATTGAGGGTCCATGCACACTGGACTTAAAAAACGTTGATTCTAAATGCGTTTGACGTTTTTTTCTCCTGCCTCTAGAAGCACTTATATTGTGCTCTATGTGTTTTTGCACATTATTGACTACTATAGGCGTTTTTTGTCAGGGACATTCAGAGGCAGGAAAAAAAAAAAAAAAAAAACCTTCTCTTTTCTGGAGAAGTTTAGGAGCTGTAAATATGTCAGTCTCTCCTAAACTTCTCTTATCTCTTCTCAACGTCAAGTTTCAATCCATCTTGAGAGAGCCATTTAATAATTCAGGAGAGAGAATTTTTTATCTGTCTTACTCACTCCTGCCTAAAGTGTCACATATAATAGAGCAGTCTGATTTACTGAGCTTATTAATCCAATAGAAGGACCCTGCACACACTGACTAGTCCTGGAACAGCACTGTCACTGGCTCATCCACATTGGCTTCAGAGATAGACACTGGACCTCGCTAAAATATCACTGAGATTTCCATAGCAAACAACTATTTTCATTAAAACTGAAAAACATACCTGGCTTCTCATAGGTAACCAATGAAACATGTCCACCTGCCTGTATGGTAGCCATACACAAAAAGATATGATCAAACAATTCCTTGCAGAATCTTAAAATTTGATTGACTCTTGAATTATCAGAGCAAAACAAACCAACTCCATCTGCAGAGGGGAGTGTAGTACAAAAATGGCCTATAAACCAAATGCTCTTAAACTCTCATAGACTCGCCTAAACTTTGTACAATATGCTTTAATTTTGAGTCTTTTATGCCACGTTTTTAAGCTAAAAACTTTGGCCCAGATTCATAAAGCAATTACGCCTGTCTAACTGGTGTTAGACAGGAGTAATTTCAAATTTTGCGCGCTGTATCACTAGTTTGAATCCTCAAACCATGATACGGCGGCTTCGGGCTTCGATCCGAGAGGCTTACGTCTTCGTAAGCCTTCGGATCTACGCTGCAATATTTTTGCGGCCGCTGGGAGGAGTTTGCGTCGTTTTCATGCGTCGGGATATGCAAATGTGTTTTTACGGCGATCCACGAAGATACGAGCGGTCTTCCCAATCGCTTACGTCTGTTTTTTTTTACGTACTGTTAGACCAGCTTTTTGCTGGTCTAACGGTGTGTAGCCCATGTTAAGTATGGCCGTCGTTCCCGCGTCAAATTTAATTTTTTTTTTTTTTTTTTGCGTAACTCGTTCGGGAATAGAAATGTCCGTAAATGACGCTACTCAAACAACGAATGACGTAACGACGTGATTTCGCGCAATGCACGGCGGGAAATTTGCGAACGGAGCATGAGCAGTTCGCTCGCCGCGGGAACGCGCCTATTTTAAATCCTTCACGCCCCCTACTCGTGTAGATGGATTGCGACGGGAGAAATACACTACGCCGCCGTCGTTTACTGGACAAAATCTACCTGGATTCCACGTAGAGCCAGGTAAAAAACGGCGGCGTAGTGTATTTCTGATACGCTACGAGAATCCAATTCTCTCTGAATCTGGGCCTTTGACATTTTTTCTGCTCCTGGTGTGCATGGAGGGAAAATACGGTATATACCTTGGTATATACACTCACCGCGCTACTAAGAAAAATGCAGCAGCTAACACAACTAAAAGATCAATTTAGCAAGCATAGGATATACAAAAAAGGAAACGTGTAGCGCTTAACTGAAGATAAATAGCAAATAATAACATATGTAAAATATATAACACCGTGGGTGCACTTGAAGTGTCTCTATAAATGGTGATAGAGTCCAAATAGATCAATACAAAGTGACTGGGTGCAGGTGCAATCTGGATGGTCCACCACCATAGATGAGACTGAGGAGGCTTACCAGATGGATAGCGACCAAAATAGGTATACACCTAATTGGTCAACTAAGGCCTGCGAAAGGGATGCCAATTCTCGGGATCACTGTGTGACCTACCCAATCCACATGGGCCTTCTGAGTCATCTTGTCGGCTGCATGTACTGAGAAGTGAAATTTTTGTGTGTCTGGTCCCTCATCCGATTGGATACCTTCATCATCTCTCCTCCACCGGAGTCCCTATGTGAGCGATCCTTGGCGTCTCATTAAGCCTTAGTTGACCAATTAGGTGTATACCTATTTTGGTCGCTATCCATCTGGTAAGCCTCCTCAGTCTCATCTACGGTGGTGGACCATCCAGATTGCACCTGCACCCAGTCACTTTGTATTGATCTATTTGGACTCTATCACCATTTATAGAGCCACTTCAAGTGCACCCACGGTGTTATATATTTTGCATATGTTATTATTTGCTATTTATCTTCAGTTAAGCGCTACACGTTTCCTTTTTTGTATAACCTGGTGTGCATGGAGCCTGACTGTTGAGCCCCATACACACTAAGGCCCCATACACACGAGCAGACACATTTGTTCAAATCGGTCGGACAGACCGATTTGAACAAATCTGTCTGCTGGGGACATATTGGTTTGATCGTGTACACACGATCAAACCAAAATTCCCGCCAGCAGACGGCGCGCATGCGTCGAAACCATTCGACGTGTGTGCGAGAAGACATGTCTGCTGGTTAGCATACTAACCAGCAGACATGTCGGGCGGACAGGTTCCCAGCCGACAGATTTGAAAGCATGCTTTCAAATCTGTCGGCTGGCCAAATCCGTCGTCTCGCCCGTACACACGATTGAATCTGTCTGCTGGGACGGTCGGGCCGACCGTTTCCAGCAGATAGATTTGATCGTGTGTACGCGGCCTATCAGTTTTCCTGCAGGTTTTTCACTTCAGGTCTACCAAAACCATGTAGTGCAAGGGCCTGCCTGATTGCATATGAATTGAAACTCTAAAGCCACTTACACACGATCAGTCCATCCAATAAGAGCGGTCTGATGGACCGGTCTCATCGGTTTAACCTATCGTGTGTACGCAGCCTTAAGGTTTGACTTCATATTAGATGGTTTTGGTAAACCTGAAGAGAAAAACCTGCAGGAAAACTGATAGTGTGTATGGGGCTTCACAGTTTACCCAGACAGGGATTAAGAGGAAATCCCAAACAACAACACAGATACTAATAAAAAATCATTTTTTTTAGTAGCAAATTAGGGATTTTTGTATATCCCTGCCTGTGTCCTGGTGATTGAACTCCCCTCAATTCCTCTCTAAAGAAATCATTTCAATTTTAATAGTAAGTTTGGGGAAATCTCTCAATTGAACCTCAAATAGCAATAAAAACCAACAAGGATTCTAATCCTTTCTCAGTCTAACATATCTATAGCATATTTTTAGGGAGAAGTGTACTTTTGAATTGCTTTTAAGAATCAAATACATATAATTATATACTGTATGTATTAACTATAAAAAAGAAAACATGCATAATTGGTATATAATTAGTAAATTTTGTATAAGTTACTTGTTGTCTTTATTTATTTATTTATTTATTTATTTATTTATTTTGCAGAAAATCCCAGACTCAGTAGAAATGTACAGGCCTATATTAAAATAATGGACATTAATGACCATGCACCAGAGTTTGCCCAACATTACGATACTATTGTATGTGAAAATTCAAAGCCAGGTCAGGTAAGTGACAAGTTATTCAGTGATATGTATGATGGCAAAATAGCTCTCTGTATAGTTCACTTCTAAATTTTTATTCTTTTCATGTACATTGATGGCCTGTTTTATAAACGTTACCATTGACGTTTTTTTTTTACATTGTTTCATTTCCCCTCTTTTTGAGATACCTGCAAATATGCAAAGAATATGCAAAGAATATCAACTTTTATCAGTATCAAATGTGTTATCTCTTACTGGGCATTGAGGGTCTCTTGTACTATCTTGTGCTTGAAAAAATGCAATGAAGCTAAAGAAAAACATATAATGGCTTTTGGTCAGTTGTTTTTTTGTTTTTGTTTTTGTTTATACTGCTGTTTGATATTTTAAAGTACAGTATGTGTATTTAAAATTCTATTTACATAGAATTTTTTTTTTTTAAAAGCCAGCAGCTACAAATACTGCAGCTGCTGATTTTTAAAGAAATAAAGAAATGGATACTTACCTGTCCAGTGCGCCCGCAATGTCAGCAGACAAGGCTGAGCAATCGCTCGGTTCTCGGCTGCTTCCCCCCGCCGTCCTCGGTGAGGGAAGCAGGAAGTGACTGCCCGATTCTCTACTGCACATGCGGTGCACCGTCACTGGTCCCCGCTCTCTCCAGGGAACAGTGTTTCCCAGAAGACAGCGGGGGGGGGGGGGGGTGACGTGAAGAGGCTAGACTCCTGCGGGAGTCAGAACCCGGAAGTGGTACAAATACCTGTTTTAGACAGGTATCTGCACCCCCCTCCCCCTGAAAGGTGCCAAATGTGACACCAGGGGGGAGGGATCCAAAAAGCGGAGGTTCTCTTTTTGTGTGAACCTCCACTTCAAAGTGTAAGTAAACCCCCTGTGAGGAGGGCACCCTGTGTTGTGTGAGAAAGTATGGTGGAAACATACCCGGAAAAAATGGGCCTATGCAGCCAATGGCGTTAGAGACATGGGGAGATGGTTGAACCCAGACGGATTTGACAATGCTACAATGCTGGAAGCAGCAGTGGTTCAATTGGTGGAGGCGCTGCAGGGACTAGTATACCTGGGGATAAAATCTAGATGGGATTTGACCCCTCCGATGATAACAACAATAAAAATATGCAGATCAGACATAGTAAAAGAGGGATACTCGAGAACTAATATGTTCCCAAATACTCTGCTATGGAGAAACCCCAAGTTGCCACATCTAGATTCTATTCAAGATCCAGGGGCATGGACACAATTTGAGGTTAAAAAACTATCACAAGTATTATATGGGGAAAAATTTTCCACATTTGCCGAGATGAGGCAATGTTGGAATATACCTGAGAGTTACACTTTCAGATATATGCAGCTTGTCCATGCTCTATTAGCTCAATTCCCACAGGGTACCCCACAATTAATAGAACTAGGTTTAGAGCAAATGTTAAGGAAAGAAAGATTAAAGAAGTAAATTTCAACTCTGTATACTTATTTATCAAGGACTACATGTCAGACATAAACAAATTATGCAAATGTTGGACAATAAATGTCCCAAATTTAGTAGAAGAGAACTGGGAGGAGATATGAAGGTCCCCATTTCAAATATTAGTATCACTTTGATACAAATTGATACAATTTAAAATAACACACAGGAGCTATTATACACTACATAAGTTATATAAGATTTCCCCATCAAACCCTTCAAAACTGTTGGAGATGTGCAGGCATTCCAGGAAATTGTATCCACATATTCTGGACTTGTCCAAAGATAGTGGTATTCTGGAGGGGAGTCTTGAGAATAATTACTATAGTAACATCAGTATCTTTAGAACAAGAGGCAGAGATCTGCCTATTAGGATTATAGGGAAAAAAATCACATCTACAGGAAAGAGAACACAGGTAGGCCTATTACTTTTCTATGCAAGAAAGACAATAGTGTTGAGCTGGAAGAAGGTTGAAGCTCCCTTGTTGGTATATTGGAAAAATTTAGTGAATAGCAATTTGCCAATGATTAGGGAGACATATTGTAATAGAGGTCAGGGGGATAAAATATGAAAGAGTAATGGCAAGTTGGATAGAGAATCCCATGACGACTTCAGGATAAAGAGGGCAGGAAGATAGGGTAAACCACACCATAGAATGAAAGGGGAGAAATTAATGTGTATATTTTTTTTGTGTTACTGAAACAAATGTCAGTGGAATTTTATAAATGTAAGTTGTGAAATATATATTTTTTTGTATTAATAAAGAGATATATAAAAAAAAATATGCATGTTTTTGAGGTCTCTTACTGTAGGTCCCTTCTTCTGGCTTTATGCAATATAAAGTAGTTATGAAACCCATATATACATTGTAGTTACAAGATGAAACAACAAAATTCAATCAGTAACCTCCCTGGCGGTATGATTATGTCAGGTTTTTGATGCTGAAAGCGGTACATTGTTTTGCAAGGACATTTGGCGTTTTATATTGTAGGCCTGTAATTCTTTGAAATAACTCACTTAAATCTGTCCGAACAAGAGTCTAGTAGACATCCCGGGTATGATAAAGTTTGAAAAAATAAATCATTAATTATAATATAATAAATAACTATAAATAATTATAACAAATAATAATATAATAATAATAAAAAATAATCAATAATGTAATCAAATCAAAAACACTGAAATTGGCTCAGTTGCAGATTTGTCGCTGTCATTACTTTTTAGTGTTTGATGATGAATTTCCCCACAAATTGCTAAATTCTGCAAGTAATTCTAATTTATTATCGCTGTTTTCTAGCTGGTCTAAAATCACTTTTGACATAAAGGGACACTTTTTGGTTGCTATGGACAATCTACAGTTTCCAGGCAGGAAGAACAGTTTTTATTATATAGAAGTGCAATGCAGGACACTGGGCAGACCACTAGGGACAAAGGGGGTGTGTAATTGTTTTATACAGTATTGTAATCTGTAAGATTACAGTAAACTGTATGTGTACTGTGTTTTTATTCTTCTGAATTTGGCGCCGATCTCCGCCCCCATGTGTTGAAACGTTGCAGAGAACGGAGCTCGCCGGCATTTGGGGCACTGTGTGAATCGAGCAAGGAGACAGCTCGCTCACACTGCGGGAAGACATCACAGGATCCAGGGGACAAGGTGAGTAAACTCTGCCTGGATACTGCAATTCGATCCCGAGTCTGGCTCGGGGATACCGCTAATGGTACTGGATTTCCACCCTGAGCCGGACTCGGGATTACTGCCAGGGAGGTTAATACCATACAATATTTTTTTTCTTAACAAAGTTGAGCAATAATGGCAAATGTAAAAGGCTATATAGATATTAATCAGGGCTTTGGGGTGATATTGGACAGATCTAGTAAAGTGCTGTATCTCATTCAGTGCAACAAGCATGGGCGGTGCGTCAATAGTGGGCGCAGGAGCGCCGCCCCCTCTCTCTCCTGCACCGCCACTGAAGTCAACAATACATAGATTCATGCATTCAGATGGCCAGCCCCCTGGTGAGCGCTGGCCATCTGAATAACAGCAGTTATTGGTTGGCTTTGGAAGTGTCTATCAGAGCCAGCCTGTTGGCTCTAATCGGCTTCCAAATAGTTAACCAGGGGACGCACGGGGTATGTGTTCCCTGGTTAACACTGACACGCGTCTCAGCCAATCAGGTTTACTGGGTCTGATTACCGATAACCTGATTGGCTGAAGCGACATCGAGGGCGGAAGAAGACATCGAGGGACAGTGGATGGAGAATGGCTGACCCGAGAAAGGTAAGAGCTGGGCGGGGGGAGGCAATCTGGTGTTTTACAGGGCAAACTGGTGGTTTTCGAGGGGGGAAACCAGCGGCACTTGATGGGCACAGTGGCAACAATTGATGTCTTGGCACAGTGGCAACGATTGATGGGTTCAGTGGCGATAATTGAAGGCACAGTGGCTGCGTTTGATGGCATGACACAGTGGCGACAATTCATGGGCACAGTGGCTGTGTTTGATGGCATGGCACAGTGGGGACAATTGATGGGCACAGTGGCTGCATTTGATGGCACAGTGGCAACAATTGATAGGCACAGTGGCAACAATTGATGGGCACAATGGCAACAATTGATTGGCACATTGGCTACGTTTGATGGGCACAGTGGCTGCGTTTGATGGGCACATTTGCGGCAAATAATGGGCACAGTAGCTGCGTTTGATGGCCACAGTGAGTCTGCAATTGTTTTTTTTTTTCGTTTGTTTGTCCCCCCCCCAAAAAAAAAAATTTGAGCACCAGCCGCCACTGACAACACATGCAACCAGGGATGTTACAATGATGAAACAGGACTATCATTGCAAAAAGGAATTAATATACATAGATACACTATAAAAAAAACACAAGGAAAATTATTAAAAAAAAAATTTAGAACATAATTTTTCACAATCAAACCATTATATGGAAGACATAATTGGTCTGGTTCTTTAATTAGAACTCCACTCTTCCTATCAACATAGATTATTTGTAATACTCATGCTGCTAGCATTAGTAAATTGATAGGGAAGTATATCATATTTACTTGTTTTAAACTTTTTTTCTTTTTTACATTTCTTCACTTACTTCCTGGTATCTTGCCCAGGCAAATTATGTCATTCATCTCAGAAGGGGGAGAGAAAGAGGTTTTCTCATCTAAGCAAAGTGTCCTGCATGCATGCTTGAGCTAAGGGCAGATGGATTCCAGGAATTCAATTCTACATGAATCATGCGTCCTTACTCAAGATGGCCATGGCCAGAAATGCTAGTGGGTTGTTTTTCAAAGTGATTTCTCAAAAATGAAATGTGGATATCAATGGCAATAGCTTCTGCTCATCTGTCAAAGGATTACTGGGGTTGATTTTACTTCCCCCAGTAAACAAGGTGCTTTTCTTACATTGTTGTCCATCTGTGTGCAAGCAAAAATGCTTGTTTTGTTTTTTTTCCCTTGCACATGATATTATTTGCAAAGTAAAATTACACCACATTCACTAATCTCTGGGAAAAGTTCTCCTGCAAAGTGAACAGCCTATGTGCCTTTAGTAGATCATCCCCACTGAATAAGTACATATGATGCATTATATCACAGAACAATCATCCATCCTATTCCACAGTCCACTTCTTAAACCCATATCTTTTTACCATACATGTTTTCCAAAGATTGGTGTCTTTGCAGGTCTCCTCTTAACATTTACTAAACTTTTGTTTGTTAGTACTGCTTGGATCTTAGAAAAATGAGAATGAAATAAATCTTCACCATAGCAAAGCATATGTGAATGAATAAATGAAAAACTTATATAGCGCGGCACATGCAAACTGAATTGCCTCTGGGCGCTAGTGAGTTGCCACATCCCTATTAGTGAAATAAATGAATTATCCCCCGTATTGGACTTTAAATGGAAATTAACAGACTAAGGCCCCGTACACACGAGCAAATGAATCTGTTCAAATCGGTCTGACAGACCGATTTGATCAGATTTGTCTGCTGGCTGTTTTGGTTTGATCGCTGTACACACGATCAAACCAAAATCCCCGCCAGCAGACAGCGCGGTGACGTGGCAGTGATGTTGATGCCACGTCACCGCACCAGGAAGTAAAACACTTCCGTGCATGCGTCGAATCCATTCGACGCATGTGCGGGCAGATATGTCTGCTGGTTAGCGTACATACCAGCAGACATATCGGTCTGACGGGTTCCCAGCAGACAGATTTTAAAGCAGGCTTTAAAATCTGTCTGCTGGACAAATCCGTCTGCTCGCCCGTACACACGATCGAATCTGTCTGCTGAGACGGTCTGTCAGACCGTTTTCAGCAGATAGAAGTGATCGTGTGTACGCGACCTAAGAGGTAAACATTTAAATCTATTGAAAAATTGGATAAAAACTCATGAATGATAAATATGATGATAGTTAAAAACACAAACACAAATGAACAATAAACATATTTTCTTGCAAATTAGAGTGGAGGTATATATGTCAAGTAGTTACTCTCCAATGCCTGATAAGGACTCTTCAGTACTCCTGGTACCTGTCCAGGAAGGCCGCAATGCGCGAAGCTCGCTGCACTTTCTTATTGGCCCAGCGGTGTAGGAAGGAGGAGAGGGGCTGTGGCGCCATCTCCGAAAAGGGGACTTGTCAAAACTTGTCCTCTGATCTAAGGGGGAACAGTTGATCTAATTTCTGTGTCAGCCATGACACTACAGTGGAAAGTATACTGTAGCTTCTCAGAAACATTCCAGCACATAAAATCCCAACACCTTAATGTGTGCTGGGAAATCTGGTATCATTATGTCAGCTAATGGCTATACCAGATGCTGTGCAGATTTTTAACACTAAAAAAAAATATTGGAATATCTGCCTTAGGCTCCTTTCACACGGAGCGGACCGTTTTTGTGTCCGCTCCGTGTGTGTCCGTCGGCTCAGCGGGGAACCCCCGCTAAGCTGTCAGCGGACAGGGCGGTCCCCGCACACTGTGCAGGGACCGCCCTGTCTCTCCTCCGCTCTCCCCTATGGGGAATCGGATGGATACGGACCGTGTGTCCGTATTCATCCGATCCGATCCTTCAGACGGAAGAAAAATAGGGTTTTCTTCCGTCTGAAAAACCGGATCTTTGCGGAGGCGGATGATTGCGGACGTTAGCGGCTGCTCATCCGCTAACGGCCGCAATCCCATAGGGCCCTATTACAAGTCTGTTTACGGACTTGTAATGAACGGACGAACGGTCCGTACGTGTGAAAGGGCCTTTACCACTAACGCTCTGCTTTGGGTGAACCATACATTTTTTACATAGAGGCTCCTTGCTTGTTAAAAAGTTCACCCCTCAACTTTGAACCTCAGCCCTACCTAAAATTAGACTTGCGGCTGGTACTATCTCAAAACAATCCACTTAACATTCTCCAATAATTTCTCTTGTCTTATGCTAATCTTTATAAAAATAACACAGGGAATACTGCTTCTTCTGTCTGCCAATTGTTGACATCCTTAAAGCTTCCCTTGCTCTCTACAGCTCACAGAGACCTCATGGACTAACCTATCATTTTTGAGGAACTCAATAAAACTATTAAAACACTAGATGTATACAAATCTTTAGGCCCTGTGGGCTTTCTAACAACTAATACAAGAAATTCTCAGAACATTTAGTTCCCCATTATATGACATTTCCCCCAGGTTGAAAATAAAGTGAACATTAGCGTTATCCCTCAGCCTAAAAAAGATGCAATGGATGTCCCCAACTATCACCCTATCACTCTAATAATCTTGAGCTAAGACCCTTCCCCTTTGACTTAATATCTTTTTTGAATATTACTCTTTTCTTGTCAGACTTGGCACCGGACAGGGCTGCCCTTTATTCCCATTACGTTTCATTCTAGCAATCAAGCCCCTTGTGATCGTCAAACATAGTAAAAACTTGGTTTGAGGGTAACTTGGTTTGAGAGCATTTTGCAAGACAAGAAAAATGTTTTAATACATTTTGCCTTGATATACAAGCGATGTCTTCTTGATATAAGAGTAGCGTCACATCTAGGGATGAGCCGAACACCCCTGGGTTCGGTTCGCACCAGAACCTGCGAACAGACCAAAAGTTTGTGTGAACTTTAGAACCCCGTTAAAGTCTATGGGACTCGAACATTTGAAATCTAAAGTACTAATTTTAAAGGCTAATATGCAAGTTATTGTCCTAAAAAGTGTTTGGGGACCCGGGTCCTGCCCCAGGGGAGTGTTTGGGGACCTGGGTCCTGCCCCAGGGGACATGTATCAATGCAAAAAAGTTTTAAAAAACTGCAGTTTTTTCAGAAGCAGTGATTTTAATAATGCTTAAAGTGAAACAATAAAATTGAAATATTCCTTTAAATTTCGTACCTAGGGGGTGTATAGTATGCCTGTAAAGTAGCGCTTGTTTCCTATGCTTAGAACTGTCCCTGCACAAAATGTAATTTCTGAAGGAAAAAAGTAATTTAAAATCACTCGTGGCTATAATGAATTGTCGGATACCAGCAATACAGAGAAAAGTCAGTAATAAAAAAATAATTCGTGGGGGTCCCCCCAAATTCAATTACTAGGCCCTTCGGGTCTGGTATGGATATTAAGGGGAACCCTGCGTCAATTAAAAAAAAATCATGTGGGGTTCCCCCCAAATATCCATTCCAGACCCTTCAGGTCTGCTATGGATTTTAAGGGGAACTCCACCCCAAATGTGAAAAAAAAATGCCGTGGACCCCCATATATTTTTTTTTATGAATGGCCTCTCTCTGTATTGCCAGAGCCGACAATTCATTATAGCCGCAAGTGATTTTAAATTATTTTTTCCCTTCAGAAATGACACTTTGTGC
Source organism: Rana kukunoris (assembly GCA_029574335.1). NCBI lineage: Eukaryota > Metazoa > Chordata > Amphibia > Anura > Ranidae > Rana > Rana kukunoris. The sequence continues at coordinate 252,241,540 of CM056053.1, read as the reverse complement.
AGGGACAGTTCTAAGCATGGGAAACAAGTGCTACTTTACAGGCATACTATACACCCCTCCCCCCCCCAGGTACACAATTTAAAGGAATATTTAGTTTTTATTGTTTCACTTAAAGGATTTATTAAAATCACTGCTGCCAAAAAAAACTGCAGTTTTTAAAACTTTTTTTTTGCATTGATACATGTCCCCTGGGGCAGGATCCAGGTCCCCAAATACTTTTTATTACAATAACTTGCATATTAGCCTTTAAAATTAGCACTTTAGATTTAAAATGTTCGAGTCCCATAGACTTTAACAGGGTTCTAAAGTTCACACAAACTTGCCGCGAACACCCCAAATAGTTCGCTGTTCGGCGAACAGGCAATGTTCCAGTCGAACATGAGTTCGACTCGAACTTGAAGCTCATCCCTAGTCACATCCCAACTGAGTATACAAAAGAAGAGAGGAGCCTCTAAGTGTAGCAATATGGTTACATTTAATGAAGGTACAACATTTAGCAACATATTGCTACACTAAGGCCCCGTACACACGAGCAAATACATCTGTTCAAATCGTTCGGACAGACCAATTTGAACAGATCTGTCTGCTGGGATGTATTGGTTTGATCATGTACACCAGATCAAACCAAAATCCCAGCTGGCAGACAGCGCACTGACGTGGCAGTGACGTTGACGCCGCCACGTCACCGCACCAGGAAGTAAAACACTTCCGCACATGCGTCAAATCCATTCGACGCATGTGCGAGCAGATATGTCTGCTGGTTAGCGTACTAACCAGCAGACATGTCGGACGGACGGATTCCCAGCACACAGATTTTAAAGCATACTTTAAAATCTGTCGGCTGGCCAAATCTGTCTGTCCGCCCGTACACACGATCAAATCTGTCTGCTGAAATGGTCTGTCAGACCGTTTCCAGCAGACAGATTTGATCGTGTATAAGGCCTTAGAGGTTCCTCTCTTCTCTTTTATACTCTGTAAAAAAAATGCTTTGATATACAAGTGCTTTGGATTACAGGCATGTTTCTGGAACTAATTATGCTTGCAAACCAAGGTTTTACTGTACTCCACTGGTTTTTGCGACTTTCCAGCCTTACTTTAAACTCTCACAAAACAACTGCCCAATATGTTAATTTACCTCAAGACATAGTAATCAATCTTAATTCTAGTTTTGACTTCCAATAGGAACTTCTCTCTCTTGAAACCCTTTATGATGCAAACTATTCACCGCTTTTTAAAGGTCTAAGAGAGGACTCAAAGCGATGGTTGGGCTATCCATTGTCATGGTAGAATCATCTCCATTAAAGAGGAAGTAAACCCTCTTTTTTTTTTAAACACCCTGCAAGGCAAAGGCTTAATAAGCTAGTATGCATAGCATTATGAAGTACTTTCCTGAGATGGAAGCCCCTACAGCGGTGCTCGGTCACCATCTGCACCATCTCTCCACGATTCACTTCTGCATATCGCGGCTCTGTCGCTGTGACTGGCTGGAGCCGTGGTTGCCGCCACTAACGGCATGATCGCTGTTAGTAAAGGAACGCTGTCTATGGCACATGGACCATAGACATTGGTGCCTTTTTTTTCCAAATATCTCCTAAACCATGTAGGTTTAGGAGATATTTGTTGCTCCTACAGGTAAGCCTTTATCTAGGCTTACCTGTAGGTTAAAGTGGTCTGTAAGGGTTTAAAATCTACTTTTTAGCTGGTGATAAACTGCACACCTAATATACTATTTGGGGAAAAAAAACATGTGTCTTTAACTGAAATTGCTGTAATCAAATCACATCTTTCATTCAATATAAACTTAAATTGGCTATTGAACCCCTGACTTTTACATGCTTTGAATTGTGCTGTCAGCCCAGAGATCTGATGAAAGGTCCTATTTCCACAATATACTTATCCCTGACAGACCAGAACTGCAAACTTCCCTATATTTGAAAATTGTAATAAAATTACCCAAATGGCAGGACATCACAAAAGATCTATCCAAAGTGTCAACACATTGTTGATAGAATCTAACTATCAGGCCTCGTACACACAACCGTTTTCCTCGACAGAATCCATCAAGAAACTTGGTTGCAGAGTTTTTTTGCAGAGGAAAACGGTCGTGTGTATGCTTTTCTTCTAGAAAACTGACGTGGAACTCGACGAGAAAAAAAGAGAACAAGTTCCTTTTTTGCTTGCCGGGAGTCTCAATTTCCTCATCGTGTTCCTCATCGGGCTGGTTTTCGACAAGAAACACGTTCGTGTGTATGCTTAGAAACCTGCACAGGCTCAGAATAAAGTATGAGATGGGAGCCCACCTTTGGTAAAAGTAGCGTTTGTAATGGAGATAGCACATTTGTCACGCTGTAACAGACTGAAAAGTGCAAATCGTCTCTTACCAAACTTTTACTTAACACGCAGTAACATGACATTAGCAAAAGCAGCCCCAGGGGTTGTGCCAGTGGAACAAACTTCCCCTGCCATCGTATGTGTTGTACCTCACCCCATTTGAAAACGAGGAGATTTGGTCTTGACTGTGTGTACGCAAAGAAAGCTTGTCAAGTTACTCGACAAGCCTAACAAGGAACTCGTCAAGGAAAACGATGTGTCCTTTACGACGAGTTCCTCGGTCGTAAAAGTTCCTAAGACGAGTTCCTAAGACGTTACTAGGATGGTACCTGGTGACAATGAAAATTGTGAAAATGCAACCCTTGGCATTACCTCACCACTGTTTTAGGCATTGTGGCTAACTTGGGATCATAAGATCAATGTACAATAATAAACATAAAGTGCATTGGTTCAAAAGCCAATTTATACACCTGGGTGACAAATTACTAATACTATACATACATACATAAATTTAGAGATGAATAGATGTGCAAATAATATACATTTTCGATCAAATAAACATTAGTTGATCAGACATTTAATATATTTCACATCTATTCATCTCTATACCTTTGTTTTTGCACATTTAACCACTTAAGACCCGGACCAAAATGCTGCTAAAGGAACTTGCCCCTTTTTGCGATTCGGCACTGCGTCGTTTTAACTGACAATTGCACGGTCGTGCGACGTGGCTCCCAAACAAAATTGGCGTCCTTTTTCCCCACAAATAAAGCTTTCTTTTTTTTTTTTTTTTTTAATCAATAGTTTTTATTGAAAGTTTTCAGGTATACAAGGAACAGGAACATATTAAGAAAAACAGAAATAAAAAAAAAATAAAAAAAATAAAAACAAAAGGCGAGAAAGTGCACAGTATCAACAACAAAGGTACAGCATATGTATAGTAATAATAATTTACCCATTTAAACTTGTTTAGGCCAAATCGACCAACAATCGTCAAACTTATCACATTTCAAAGCATTAATAGCCAGCAGACGTTCGAACGTATAATTTCTCTGCACCGCTGTCTCAACGTCAGAGATGTTTATAGTCTTATTTGATTTCCAGTGTCTCAAGATCAATGAGCGGGATTCTAGGAGTATGTGCGTTACCACTGGCCTAGTGTTATGCGGGAATCTTTCTATATTTAAGTGAAGGATCGCTAAGGCAGGGTCAGGGGCAGTGATCAACCCGGTCAAAGAGGAGATAAGCTGGAACACCCTGTTCCAAAGGCTTTTAACATTTGGGCAGAGCCAGAGCATGTGTAGTAAGTTTCCTATCTGACCACAGCCTCTCCAGCAGTTAGGTGTTAGTTCTGCAAAATACGAGGCTAGTCTTAAGGGGGTATAGTGCCATCTGTTAGCTAACTTGATCCCCAGTTCCCAATGTTTGACACAGTGTGAAGCTTTATGGATTTCTTTGAATGCGCACTTCCACTGAGCGTCAGAGAAGGAAGCGCCAAGGTCAGATTCCCATTTTGTCATGGCGGTGGTTTTAGAAAACTTTAACTTGTTTTGGAGTGTGTTGTAGAAGAAGGAGATACCCTTCCTGTCCCCTTTATCCGTGAAGTAAAAATTTGAGACTGTGCTCGGGAGGGTGATATAGGGTGGGGCCATGCACTTCAGGCAGTGGGTTATCTGCAGGCATTTATACAATTTATCTCTCGGTAGGTGATATTGGGACATGAGTTGGTAGGCTGTTTTATAGCCAGCTTCCCCATATAAGTCAGAGAGAGAGGTTATCCCCCTGTCATTCAGATCTCCTACTCTCAGCATTGGAATCTTAGATTCCAGAAGCACTAAGGGGAGTTTGTGGTCAACGTTATGCTCGGCGTTGTGTTGTCGGTCTAGAAGGAATCTCCAGGCCGTCATGGAGGCCCGCATTGGAGGCGAAAGCATGGTTAGATCCCATCTATCCCACCTGTCTCCCAAAAGCAGTAGTGCCAGGTCAGAGGTCGGTGCTATGTCCGCTTCAATTTCTACCCAAAGCGGTATTTCGGTAGTTGCGACCCAATTTTTCAGTTGGTCCAAGCGCGCCGCCCAGAGGTAGTCGTATAGGTCAACTAGGCCTGCCCCCCCTATTCGTTTATGTGAAACAAGGTTGTTGCGAGAGCACCTAGCCTTCTTGCCGTTCCATATGTATTTCCACTCTAGGTCCGCCAATGTTTTGATATAATGAAAGGGTATATGGACTGGCAGAGTGCGAAATACATATAATATTTGGGGTAGTATCAGCATTTTATATGCCGATATCCTCCCCATCCATGACAGTTCCTTCTTTGCCATATCCCTAATCTGAGCCCCGAGTTTGGCGATCAGTGGGGGCATGTTGGCTTTAGGAATATTAGATACCTGACCCGTAAGCACAATACCCAGATACGTGATACCTGTTGTGCTCCATGTGTACGGCAGTTGGGATTGTAGGGCATTCTTAGTGTGAGAAGCTACTCCCAGGTCCAGAATGAGAGATTTAGTAAAATTAACTTTATAGTAGGAAGCCTCTCCGAAAGACGTGAGTAGTGCATGTGCTTCTCTTAGTGACACTAGCGGGTCGGTTAGGAGCAGAATCACATCGTCTGCAAACAAATTTATAGTGTGAGTTCTATCGCCAAACTGGAAGCCTGAGATCGAGGGATGTGTGCGGACCGCCTCGGCCAGCGGCTCAATTATCAGGTTAAAGATAGTGGGGGACAGGGGGCATCCCTGTCTGGTCCCATTCGTGATGTCAAAGGGGTTTGACAAGAAGCCTCCAGAGAATACTTGTGCCGATGGTGCAGAGTAGAGGGCTAGAACAGCATTGAGAATGTTACCAGCAAACCCAAACTTATCTAGAACATTTTTCATATAGGTCCAATGGACCCTGTCGAACGCCTTCTCTGCGTCAATTGAGAGCAACAGAGAAGGCGTTCGAGTTTTCTCGGCCTGGTAAATCACATTGATAATTCTACGGGTTGCATCGGAAGTTTGTCTTCCCCTAACGAAACCCATCTGGTCGCGTTGTATAAGAGCAGGAATGAAAGTGGACAACCTCTTGGCCAGTAGCTTAGCAAATATTTTAGTATCTGTGTTGAGTAGGGATATGGGCCTAAAGTTCGCTGGGGTATTAGGGTCCTTGCCTGGTTTTGGTAGCGTGACTATGTGTGCTTTAAGCATCTCGCGGGGCAAAGTGGCAGTGTCCGCAGCTTCGTTAAAAACACTAGTTAAGTGGGGTGCTAGAATACCACTGAACTGTTTGAAGTATTCATTAGAAAAGCCATCGGGGCCAGGGGATTTGCCTGTGGGAAGGGAGCGAATTATATTTTCTATTTCGCGAGGTTGGATGGGAGAATTAAGTATCTCGAGCTGCTCCTCAGTCAGGGATGGTAGGTGTACTTTATTCAGAAACGATTGAATAGAATCAACAGTTGGTTGAGGTGTACTAGGGTCTTTGTGTAGGTTGTATAAGGAACTATAGTACTCTGCAAATTGGTTCACAATGTCTTGGGGATTAATAATTTTGTGCGCTAACGTGGGATGCCTCAGAAATGCTATCCTGGATTTGGTGCGGGCAGCCTTAAGTCTGTTGGCTAGATATTTGCCTGCTCTGTTGGCATTAGAGTAATAGTGTAGTTTAAGGCGGCTGAGGTGTTTATCGTATTGTTGTGACATTATGTCCCTGAGGTGTTCTCTATGTTTCTGTAGTTGTTTAGTAACGGACTCTGAGGGTGATTTCTTATTTAGGGATTCTAACTCCCTCAGTTTAGAGAGAGCTTCGTTGTACTGTTGTGTTTTCTTTTTCTTTTCCCTAGCCCCTAGTTGAATTAGGACGCCTCGCATGAAGGCCTTGTGCGCATTCCAGAGCACACTTGGGTCCTCCACTGAGCCTGAGTTATCTAGAAAATAGTTATTGAGGAGCTGGGTCGTGTGACGTAGGCAAGTTTGGTCCTGAAGTAGTCTAGTGTTACAGCGCCAGATGGGGGGTGAGAGGAAGACTCCCTTTTCAGCAATTGACATAGAGACAGCAGCATGGTCGGACCAAGTGATGTCATGAATTAACGCTTTCTCAACACATTGCAACAACCATTTGTCCGTTAGGAACATATCTATGCGCGAATATGTGCCATGCCTGCCTGAGAAAAAGGTATAGTCTCTTTCGCTTGCGTTCAGGCAGCGCCAGACGTCAAACATCTCCTCGGCGTGGAGAATGGGTTGTAATGCCGGAATGCCCTTGGACTTTCCGCCAGAGGTGTCCACTGCGGGGTCAGAGGTGATGTTGAGGTCTCCACAAATCACAAGGTTCCCGTACTGTATGGATTTGGCTTTAGCGATCACCTTGCGCAAGAAGCGTAGCTGGTGTGTATTGGGCGCGTACACTGTAACAATCGTGTAGGGCTTAGAGTTAATGTCTCCCGTGAGGATTATGTATCTTCCTTTGTCATCTATAGTGACCTCCTTGAGTTGAAAAGCTAATGAGTCTCTAATGGCTAGCAACACTCCACCAGTTTTGCTGCCCGGCGTGCATGCCAGGTACACGAAAGGGAAGTCCCTATGTGAGCAGTGGGGAGCCTTATGCAGCTGAAAATGCGTTTCCTGCACACATAGTATATCCGCTCCCTGCCGGTGGGCCTCAGACCACAGAGAAAACCGTTTCGCCGGGTGGTTTAGCCCCCGGGCGTTAATGGATAATATTTTAATAGTCATTGTGATTAGGTTGTGGAAGGTTTTGTGATGATCGTGTGCTGTTACTCACTGTGACCAGAGGAGGACGTCCACCATGCGGCAAGTAGGCTTGTTTATGAAGGTAGGTGCGAACATCCACTGAAGCCGTAGGCCGGGGCTTGCAGGCGATACTGTGCAGAACAGAGAATTGAAAAAATGAAACAGAACAAAAAAAAAAGAAAAGTGCAAATGTCAACTGAACAATATTAATAAGTGGATCCATAACTGATCCTCGTGCAGACGTAACTGCTACTTGGAGAAAGAGGGGTAATGAGAATATGCTAACTGCACTATCTCGACCCCGGAGATAACAAGTGGCGGATGTGGATCAAGGGTTTGCGTTGTCACCGGCTTTTTTCTTGGAAGAGCGCTTGTGGGAGACCACTTGCCAGTCATCATGCAGCAGTTGTGGTCCAGCTGTAGCTGGTAAGTGGGCTGGGTGGTCTGGAAGTATGCCCCACTTACGTAAAAACGAGAGCCCTTCGTCCAGGGTGGTCACCGTGGCGGTGGTCTCAGCATGAGTGATGGTGAGAGTGGCAGGGTATTTCCATTTGTGCAAGATGTTGTGGTTACGTAGTGCCTTGGTGATGGTCAGCAGGTTGCGCCGTTTCTGTAGCGTGTGTCTGGATAGATCCGGCAGCATTCTAACTGAGGCGTATTGCTGGGGCATACCCCCTGGTTTGCGAGAGGCCTGTAAAAGTCTGTCTTTGATGTGGAAGAAGTGGATTCTTAGTAGAGTGTCCCGGGGGACATCGTCGGGGAGGAACTGTGGTTTGGGGATCCTGTGGATCCTATCTATCAGAAGATCCTGAGCCGAGGCTTCTGGCAGTATGGAAGAAAAGAGGGCTTGGGCATATTGCTGGAGCTGTGAGGGAGGAACAGATTCAGGAATGCCCCTCAATTTGATATTATTCCTCCTGGATCTGTCCTCGAGATCCGAGAGCTTGTCCTTTATCCATTCAATGTCCCTTCCATGCCCAGAGTGTGCCTCTACCATGGTGTTGTATGAGGTAGCGAAGGCCCCTACTTTGGATTCCACCTGTTGTACTCTTGTACCTAGGGACTGTACTTCTTTCCTGCACTCGTTTAGGCCAGAAATCATGTCAGCCTGCAGTGATGACCTCAGGGACAACAGCATCTCCTTGAGTGTGGTATCTGAGATAGGCCTGTCGGCTGTGGGGAATTCTGCTATGGGATCCCTCCCCCGTGCTTGCCTGGCGTCAGCGGGAACATGGGGCCTGCTTACCTCCATGCCTTCATCCTGTTGCGGCCTATGCGGCGAGTCCCTCCGCGGCTTTGATTTGACAGGGCTGCGGGTGGTGGGGCTGGGCGTCCCCGAGGAGGATCCGCTGGCAGCCAAAAGTTGGTGGTGGGAGCCTGGAGGCAGCCCATGGAGGTCAGGCTGTGCTCCGGTCCCGTTCCCTGCTCGTGGTGTGCCGCCATTTTGGGCAGATCCGCGTCCCTGAGGGATGAGGAAACCGTCCATCTTCTGCGGCTGCTGGGGATGCTTGCGGTTCCTCGTCATCCCGGACGTTGCTGTGGTGTTCCGTCTATCCGACAAGCGTGTCAGGAGCCGCGGATGGAGCCGGTGATCGCTGTGGCTGGTGATTATCTCCGGCGGGCGAACGGAGCTCCTGGATTACACGTCCATCTTGGAGTCCAGCCGCCACGCCCCCCCAAATAAAGCTTTCTTTTGGTGGTATTTGATCACCTCTGTGGTTTTTATTTTTTGCGCTATAAACAAAAATAGAGCCACAATTTAAAAAAAAAAAACAATATTTTTTACTTTTTGCTATAATAAATATCCCCAAAAATATATATAATTTTTTTTCCCTCAGTTTAGGCCGATACGTATTCTTCTACCTATTTTTGGTAAAAAAAATCGCAATAAGCGTTTATCGGTTGGTTTTCGCAAAATTTTAAGCGTTTACAGAATAAGGGATAGTTTTATTCCATTTTTATTATTTTTTTTTTTTTTACTACTAACAGCGGCGATCAGCGATTTTTTTCATGACTGCGAAATTATGGCGGACACTTCGGACAATTTTGACACATTTTTGGGACAATTGTCATTTTCACAGCAAAAAATGCATTTAAATTGCATTGTTTACTGTGAAAATGACAGTTGCAGTTTGGGAGTTAACCACAAGGGGGCGCTGTAGGATTTGAGTGTTCCCTGTGTGTGTTTACAACTGTAGGGGTGTGTGGCTGTAGGTGTTACGTCATCGATCACGTCCCCCTATAACAGGTATGACGCGATCGATGCTGCGGCCACAGTGAAGCACGGGGAAGCCGTGTTTTCACGCGGCTCTCCCCGTTCTCCAGCTCCGGGACCGATCACCGCACTTCATGAACATATAAACACTCTATATGTACTTAAGGACCACCTACTGCACATTTACGTCGGCAGAATGGCACGGCTGGGCACATCAACGTATATATACGTTGGTTTCTAGTACCCAGCCGTGGGTCACAGGCGTGCGCCCGCGGCGCGCTCCCGTGACCTGGTCCGAAGCTCCGGGACCGGGTCCGCGGGACTCGCGGACCCGGAGCTTCGGACCGGGTCACGGGAGCGCGCCGCGCGCGCCCGTGACCCACGGCTGGGTACTAGAAACCAACGTATATATACGTTGATGTGCCCAGCCGTGCCATTCTGCCAACGTAAATGTGCAGTAGGTGGTCCTTAAGTGGATATAGAGTGTTTATATGTTCATGAATTATTTCACAAGAGTTTACATATTTGTTTATATATATATATATATATATATATATATATATACAGTACATACTATTTGGACAAAGAGAGTTTATGCATTAGATATGTATACTGTTTGTTAGCACTTCATGTATTGTATAGTATTAGTAATTTGTCACACAGGTGTGTAAATTGTCTTTGAGTCATGCACTTTATGTATATTTTTGTAAATTGATCTTGTGATCTTCAATTTGAGCTCTTCACATAGTTTGTTTTGATTATATTGGGTATGTGTGTGATGTTTTCACTATTCAGTGGTAGCTGCTTCAGCAGTAGTGTTTGTGCTCCCTTAGAGGGATAGCATTGATTATAATTGGTAATGTGAGCATGGTATTTTTTCAATTTGATTGCAACTTTGGACCATATTTGATGGCAATGCCCCTGTCAAGGATCATGTGCATGTGCTCATTCATGTGTAGCAGGTGCTTATTCTTATGTGCATTTGCAGAATCATAAGCATAGAAGCCCAAGACAAGCAAGGACTAGAAGCATTGGTGCATACAGGTGATACTCGAAAAATTTGAATATTGTGCAAAAGTTCATTTATTTCACGAATGCAACTTAAAAGGTGAAACTAATATATGAGATAGACTCATTACATGCACAGCAAGATAGTTCAAGCTGTAATTTGTCATAATTGTGATGATTATGGCTTATAGCTCATGAAAACCCAAAATCCACAATCTCAGAAAATAAGAATATTACATGCAATCATTAAAACAAGGATTGTACATGGAACAATATCGGACCTCTGAAAAGTAGAAGCATGCATATGTACTCAGTACTTGATTTAAGCCCCTTTTGCAGAAATGACTGCCTCAATGCGGCGTGGGATGGAAGTAGGGATGAGCTGAACACCCCCCCATTCGGTTCGCACCACAACCTTCGAACAGATCGAACGTTTGCGCAAACTTTAGAACCCCATTGAAGTCTATGGCAGTGTTTTTCAACTCCAGTCCTCAAGGCACACCAACAGGTCAAGTTTTCAGGATTTCCCTCAGATGAAATGGCTGTGGTGATTACTAAGGCAGTGAAACTGATCAAATAACCTGTGCAAAATAATGGAAAGCCTAAAAACATGACCTGTTGGTGTGCCTTGAGGACTGGAGTTGAAAAACACTGGTCTATGGGATTCAAACGTTCAAATTCAAAAGTGCTCATTTTAAAGGCTAATTTGCAAGTAGTTGTCCTAAAACAGGTTTAGAGACTGGGTCTTGCCCCAGGGAACATGTATTAATGCAAAAAAAAAATGTTTTAAAAACTAAAAGTTTTTTTGGGAGCAGTGATTTTAATGATGCTTAAAGTGAAAAAAAAAGGAAAAATTCCTTTAAATATCATACCTGCTGGGTGTCTATAGTATGTATGTGAAGTGGCACATGTTTAGAACTGTCCCTGCACAAAATCACATTACTATAAGAAAATAGTCATTTAAAACTGCTTGCGGCTTTAACCTCCCTGGCGGTATGATTCTTTCAGATTTTAGGTGCTAAAAGCGGTACCATTATTTGCAAGGGAATTTGGCGTTTTATACTGTAGGCTTGTAATTCTTAGGAATAACTCACTGAAATCTATCCAAACAAGAGTCTAATAAGCATCCTGGGTATGATTTTTTTTTTTTTCTTATTAAAAATTATAATATAATAAATAATTATAAAAAATTATAACAAATAATAATATAATTATAGTAAAAATTATTCAATAATGTAATCAAATCAAAATCACTGAAATTTGCTCAGTTGCAGAATTTTTGCTGTCATTATTATTATTTTTTTATGACGAATTTCCCCATAAATCGCTATCGCTAAATTCTGCAAGTGATTCTGATTTATTATCGCTGTTTTTTAGCTGCTCTAAAACAATTTTTGCCATAAAGGGACACTTTTGGTTGCTATGGGCAATCTACAGTTTGCAGGGAGAAAGAACAGTTTTTATTATATAAAATGACATGTAGTGTACAGGGCAGACCACTAGGGACATGGGGGGTGTGTATTTTTTACATACAGTACTGTAATCTATAAGATTACAGTGTACTGTATGTATAGTGTTTGTTTACATTTTTAAATTTGGCGCCGTTCCCCCCCCTACGTCGCGATGCTCGCAGGGAAGGGAATCGGCGGAACACACAGCATCAGGCGGACATCCGCCCGCCGTGTACTGCGGGGATTCATCGCTGGATCGCAGAGAAAAGGTAAGTAAACTTTTTTCTGCATCCAGCGAGGTAAGCGCGTGTGTGGCACGGGGTTACCAATCTTTGCTTAAAAATCTCACCCCGTGCCACACACGGGAAGACCGCCAGGGAGGTTAATGTTATGTCTGGTCGCTGAAATATGGATGAAAATCATTGAGAAAAATAGCATGGGTTTCCCCCTTCCCCCCAGGTCCTTACCAGCCCCTTTGGCCCTATATACTTATATACTTATATACAGCAGTATACATGTGGTGCAAACAAGGCCAGGACTGTAGGTTTATAAACAAGGGCTGAATTTAACGTGTATCCCTTCAGGGTGATACTGAGGATACACTGGTACCAGTGTGCCACCGTCCCAATATTGTATGAATTCTGGCTAAGGACTAGTGATTTGTGGACTTTAAAGGCACATGATAAGTATAATAAGAAACTAGATAATTTATTTTATAGAGATGTCATAAAAAACAGTTACAAATATAAAATCAAAGAAATTAAATCAACAACTGGTCCACACAGGTTGTCACAATCATAATACAGTTCTATCATAAAAGACTCAGAAAGGAGTACGATCAAAGGTTAGCTGTGTGATGTGTAACCAGGCGCTGGGTCCAGAGGAAAAGGAGGGCTCGCTCTACATGTTATGCGTTTGAAAACAATGCTTCCTCAGGAGCATAGACATATCGATCTATTAAAAATTATACAAACAAAGAAACAATAAATTATTTGTATAAATAAATCAAATAAAAACTAACAATAAATTATTTATACATATACATTGACACTTATCACTGTGTGACAGGACAGCCACCTAGAAGTGCTCGAGGAAAGAAAAGAAAAAGCGGGGGTGGGAAAGAGGAGGAGGAATTGAAAAGAAGGGGAAGAAGAGGTGTTGGGGGAAAGAGAAAAAGGGGGAATTGACCATAGACATATATGAAACAGTATGGAACCCATGGGTGACCTATACTATCTCATCTAAGCCAGATGATTCTCTATTGAGACCTTGGTAAAATATTGTAAGCCAGTTACATTCTGGATACAGTTCATCGATATTATTACTATCTCTATTATGTAATGACCCCGGAGCCTTTCCACTATCCTGTACTCCCTTTCCTATCCTATTGTTTTCATCACTTTCCACTTTTTTTACTCCACATTCTGTCCTTTTTCTTTCTTTTATCTCTCACTTCTTCAAATATATAGCTCAAGCTATCTCATTATATAAAATGGTAAATGTGAATATGTAAAGACGATATCTAATTTTGCTCCTATTGTTTTATTAATTAACATGAATAAGATCCTTCTCCCCCCTATTTCGGCCAGTTTTTGAATCGATTCATTGCTAAAATTACAATTGCTCCATAGCTATAGTTCATATCATAATTATATCCGGTTCCATTTATATCACAATATTCTATAATATTTTATATAAGTTCAAATGCAATAGACTAACATGATTGGTTTGACTATAACCTGCTTTAACCGCTTGCCGACCATCCGCCGCAGTAATACGGCGGCAGGTCGGCACTCCTGCGCGAGAGCCCGTAGCTCTACGTCGCCACTTTCGACGGCCACTAGGGGGCGCGTGTGCGCCGCCGGCGGCCCACACGCGTGCCCCCCGCTCGCCCCCGAGTCCCGTGCGTGTGCCCAGCGGGCACGATCGCCCCCGGGCACACGCGATCGCTCGGTACAGTTTTGTTCCTGTCAGCGGGGGAAACGCTGATCTTCTGTTCATACAATGTATGAACGGAAGTTCAGTGATGTCTCCTAGTGAGGCCACCCCCCCATACAGTTAGAACAAAAATAGGAACACACTTAACCCCTTCCCCGCCCCCTAGTGTTAACCCCTTCACTGCCAATGGCATTTTTATAGTAATCCAATGCATTTTTATAGCATTGATCGCTAAAAAAAAGCCAATGGTCCCAAAAATGTGTCAAAAGTGTCCGAAGTGTCCGCCATAAGGTCGCAGTACTGAAAAAAAACGCTGATCGCCGCCATTACTAGTAAAAAAAATAATAATAATAAAAATGCCATAAAACTACCCCCTATATTGTAAACGCTATAACTTTTGCGCAAACCAATCAATAAACGCTAATTGCGATTTTTTTAACGAAAAATATGTAGAAGAATATGTATCGGCCTAAACTGAGGAAAAAAAAAAATTTTTATATATTTTTGGGGGATATTTATTACAGAAAAAAGTAAAAAATATTGCATTTTTTTCAAAATAGTCGCTCTATTTTTGTTTATAGCGCAAAAAATAAAAACCGCAGAGATGATCAAATACCACCAAAAGAAAGCTCTATTTGTGGGAAAAAAAAGGACGCCAATTTTGTTTGGGAGCCACATCGCACGACTGCGCAATTGTCAGTTATAGTGATGCAGTGCCGAATCGCAAAAAGTGCTCTGGTCGTTGGGCAGCAATATGGTCTGGGGCTGAAGTGGTTAATGATTCCTTTAATATTTCTCATAGGATCTACAAATATTTATTGGATTTTCTATGTTTCAAATACTCTCTTATTACATGATACCATTTTTGTTTTTCTGTAATCTTTTATTGTCAATTCTATCTACTGTTTTCTTTTTACTTTAAACCCAATAAACAAATTTGACAAAAAAAAAAGAAAGAAAGAACCAGTAAAGAACATACCAAACACGGGGAGGGGGAAAAAAAGGGGGGAGGGAAAAGGACAGGAAACACAAATGGGAACAAAAGAGAAACCAAAAACGTGGACCAACATGTTAGGGCATGTAAAAGTGCATATGCCTACACACATATGTGTACGCACCCATACAAGCACGTTACAGGAACAGCCAGTGATCGAACATCACAGACATTTGTTAAAAAGGCTTTATATGGTTTGATTAAAAGTATGCATATGATTTTTAGAATTTTTTTTGTGAAACAAGGATTGGTGATAATGCATCAGTGGACAGGAGACACCTCTTACAGAAGATAATTTTCCTTCCAAGGGGTAGATTTCCTCTCACTTCCTGTTGTCTCCTTCTATTTGCAAGTAGGAGTTGTTTGCAAGTTGAATGTTTAAAAGTAGGGGCCATCGGTATATACTCTGCAGAAATTTGTGCCCTAGGTGTTGCCGTTGCCACAACACTGTAAGCCCTCATAGTTAGTCTTCGTGGGCACTGGAATGCCCCGCTGTGAACTATTATATCAAGAATTGTAATTACATGCCATTGTTGAACAGTGGTAGAAAAATTGGACCTTTGTTGCTGGCGCTGGTGCCACAACACTGCAAGTCCTCACAGTTACTCTTGTGGGCGCAGGGATGGGCCCTGCTGTGAAATATTAGATCAAGAATTGTAATTACATAACCCTGTTGAACAGGGACAGAAAAATTGGGCCTTTGTTGGTGGTGGTGCTGGTGCCACAACACTGTAAGCCCTCACATTTACTCTTGGTGGTCGCAGGAATGGGCCCTGTTGTGAAATATTAGATCAAGAACTGTAATTACATGCCCCTGTTGAACAGGGGCAGGAAAATTGGGCTTAGGCACTGGTGCTGGTGCCACAACACTGCCTGTGGTATTAATATGAGCAGATCCCTGCCTCTAACATGAGAAACACCAGCTTTATGTAGCTTTAGGTGCACACTGTGCAGAGGACACATACAGTACACCACGTAAAAGTACTTTCAAAATGATCCCCTGCCTGTGGTATTAATATGA
Organism: Rana kukunoris; assembly: GCA_029574335.1. Classification (NCBI taxonomy): domain Eukaryota; kingdom Metazoa; phylum Chordata; class Amphibia; order Anura; family Ranidae; genus Rana; species Rana kukunoris. The sequence goes on along the minus strand of CM056053.1, from coordinate 252,225,849 downwards.
ACAGATCCCTGCCTCTAATATGAGAAACGTAGCTTTAGGTGCACACTGTACAGAGGACACAGACAGTACACCACATGAAAGTACTTTCAGAATGATCCCCTGCCTGTGGTATTAAAATAAGCAGATCCCTGCCTCTAATATGAGAAACACCAGCTTTACGTAGCTTTAGGTGAACACTGTACAGAGGAATGGCTTTGGCCAATTATGGCTCTCCATTTTTTGCAAGATGTGATTGGCCAAGCATGCGGGTCATAGTGCATGCTTGGCCAATCATCAGCCAGCAATGCACTGCAATGCCGCAGTGAATTATGAGCCATGACACACCACTCGAATTTAGCGCGAACGGCCCATAACGTTCGTTATTCGACGAACGGTTGAACATACGACGTTCGAGGCGAACATGGGTTCGACGCAAACACGAAGCTCATCCCTAGAAGCTATCGGCCTGTGGCACTCCTGAGGTGTTATGGAAGACCAGAATGCTTCAGCTCTTCTGCATTGTTCTGTTTCATGTCTCTCATCTTTCTCTTGGCAATGCCCCATAGATTCTCTATGGGGTTCAGGTCAGGCGAGTTTGCTGGCCAATCAAGCACAGTAATCCCACAGTCATTGAACCAGGTGTTGGTGCTTTTGGCAGTGTGGGAGGTGCCAAGTTCAGCTGGAAAATTAAGTCAGCATCCCCATAGAGCTCGTCTGCGGAAGGAAGCATGAAGTGCTCCAAAATCTCCTCGTAGACAGCTGTGTTGAAGCACAGTAAACTAACACCAGCAGATGACATGGCTCTCCAAATCAACACAGGAGTGGCTTGACAAGAGGAATACAAGATTTGAAGCCCATGTCCAGGATCTGTCTGTGTGTGGTGGCTCTTGATGCATTGACTCCAGTCAATCTTCTCCAGGCTGCTTGTTCACCTTTTTTCTTCCACACTTTTCCCTTCCACATAACTTTATATTAATGTGCTTTGATACAGCACTTTGGGACTATCCAACTTCTTTTGCAATTACCTTTTGAGGCTTTTCTACCTTATGGAGGGTGTCAATGATGGTTTTCTGCACAAATGTCGGGTCAGCAGTCTTTCCCATGATTATGATTCCTACTGAACCAGACTGAGAGACAATTTAAAGGCTCAGGAACCCTTTGCAGGTGTTATGGCTTAATTAGCTGATTAGAGTGGGACATATTGAGCCTAGAATATTGCACCTTTTCACAATATTATAATTTTCTGAGATTGTGGATTTGGGGTTTTCACGGCTTGAACTAGCTTGCTTTGCATGTAATGAGTCTATCTCATATATTAGTTTCGCCATTTAAGTTGCATTAGTGAAATAAATGAACTTTTGCACGATATTCAAATTTTTTGAGTATCACCTGTACATGCGGGAACATATGCATACACATAGGCATGCATGCACATCCACAAATTCTGGCACCCAGCAGCCTATTTAAACTGAGTGTCTTCCTTTCTGTGTTCCTCATTATAACCCACATCTGCTAACCTTGTTCCTGAATAAGCTACATCTGACACTTCTCTTGGATCTTCTCTTCCTGTTATGTCTGCTGCTTGCTTATGTTATCGGCCTCAGCTTGGATTTCTGACTACGTCTCTGATTGCTAATTTGGTACCCCACCACCAGCACATTACCGACTGCCTAATCCCGACATTGAACCTGACCCTGCACCTGTCTGCATGGCTGTCTCTGAACAAAGCTTGTGACCAGACTCCATACCACAACTGGAGTGACTCCTGTTTCTCCAAGCTACCGCTCACTACTACATCTTACTGGCACCTGGCCTCTTTCACTGCCTTAGCAGCCCCTGTTTCCACTACCAGGGGTGCTTGGATAGGAATTACATAAGAGGCTACCGTCATCATCTCAGGCTCCACAGGCAGGTATATGACAGCCCTAAAATACTCAGATTGTGGATCAGAATCTTTAGCCTCATCCATTCAGTCATGTGGTACATATTTACAGATCTCCTGAATTGGCCTTTTTTTCCATAAATTACCCCCTGAGGTCCCAAAGAACTCTAGGCAGTTGACTTTGTATATGACTTTAGCAGGTAGACTATACCAATAGCATTGGAAGCAGCCTATGGTACCATTTAAATACTTCAAATGCAAACTTAGTTGGATTATAGTTAATGATAAGCTCATCTGTACCCTCCATAACACCACTGCAAAGTTGTGGGATCCATGGATCATATATATATCTATTAATTAGCCAATCCTGAGGCAGCCTTCCTCACATTTTCTGCTGATTTATTTCTCTTTCCTTATCTCTGGAACATTGTTAGGAGGCAAATACTCCTCTATTATCGTCAGTATAGTGGTTGTTGTCTCTTGTGCCTTTCACTTTACCTACAGTATAATTTCTATGTTAGAGAGATGCATATCCGGTGGACAATTTGTTCTATGGTGTCATAACTCTGTTGACTTAACGGGCCTCATATTATTTTTCAAACATGTATGGACCTAGATTTTTGGATACCATTTGTACTGATCTTTGTACTTGAGAGATTTGTCTCTACTTGAAATGTCATGAAAATATTAAAATTGAAAAAAAAAAAATATGATTGCAGTATATGGCTGACATATAATAAATGTTTTCAATTGATTTAACATTTTATTTTTATGGTGGATAACTACTTAGTCCAGAGCAACTTGATATAAAGTCTAGGCTTAGCTACCGGTAGTTACTGTTACAGAAAGTTATCCACAGTTTTTACAAAGAATTCATAGATATATATTCTTCACCACACAATAGCATTCTCATGGTGTTCATCTATGGAAAATATATAGTTGAATGAAGAAAATATTATTTTTGGTGAGAGATTTAATATCTACTCTTTTCTCAGAGATTGATAATGCTTTCTGCATTCAGCTGTGGAAAATCGTTCTCACAACATTGCTAAAGTCTTTTTTTTAATATGTGTTCTTCAAAATAGTTATCCACAAATATCACTTTCAATACCCACTCCATTGTTGCAACAAGAATTATCTTATGTTAGCACATTTGCACAATATATTTTTCCTGTTTACTTCCTCCCCAAAATATATAAAAACTATCGTCATCTTATAACCTTTAATTACAATTAGAAATTAGATCACACAGTGAGTGATTTAATTGTTTTTTCCACCTTCCTTTCACACACACACTGCAATGTATTTATATTCCTAATGACTTCAAATCATGCTTCAAATGCAAGATTCCTGACAATGAAAAGTTAGGGTCAATAGGTTTAGGCAGGGCTTTTAAAGCTGAAATGCAGGTGAATGTAGTTCTAGCACCACCAGCACTAGGGATGAGCCGAACACCCCCACGTTCGGTTCGCACCAGAACCGTCGAACAGACCGACCGTTCGCGTGAACATTTAGAACCCCATTGAAGTCTATGGGACTCGAACGTTCGAATTCAAAAATGATAATTTTAAAGACCAATATTCAAGTTATTGTTGGAAAACGTCTTTGAGAACCTGGGTCTTGCCCCAGTGAACATGTATCAATGGAAGAAAAGGGGGCGAATGGGGGCGAAGGACTAGTGGCTGAGGTTAGACCTAGGGCTGCCCATTCAATGGTTTGGGAGGGACTATCTCGGTACTGATGAGAATTCATAGAAACAAAATTGATATAAAAATAATTTATTGATATATAAAAATTGCAAAAAACAAACAATTGTACAATTCATGATTGGTCAACGTCGACTAGTTTCGCGGGCTTGCCGCTTCGTCAGGACAGCCAATCTACAGAATAATGCAATAAAAATATGTAATAAATACCAGCGATACAGTATACAATAGAAAAAAGACATTGATAAAAAAGCTCACCGATTGAATCAATTGATAATATGCGAAAGCATATTACTATTTTTATTTATTTTACTCAATATACTTGAGGCAATACTCCCCACTTTGTCCATGTATCAATGGAAACAAAGTTTAAAAAACAGTCGTTTTTTCAGGAGCAGGACTCCTGAAAAAAATTACTGTTTTTAAAACTTTTTTTTCCATTGATACATGTTCCCTCGGGCAAGACCCAGGTTCTCAAAGACGTTTTCACAGGCAAACTATAGACACCCAGCAGGTACAATATTTAAAGGAATTTCTCTTTTTTTCCTTTAAATATTGTACCTGCTGGGTGTCTATACCTGTGATAACGTCTTTAAATAGCACAATCACCTGCCTGCCAGTAAATTAGGAAGAACTGATCTATCTAAGCTATACAGTGTATAAATATATGTACAACTCCTAGGGATGTATATATATCCTCTACACACTGTAAATTAGGCTAAACTGACTAGCCTGCCTGCCTGCTCTATCTAGCTATCTAAAAAGACAATCTCTCTGTCTCTCTGACTGCATTCATTAACAAGCCGGAACACACTACACGAGGCCGCCCAGCAGGCGGCCTTATATAGTGTGGGGCGTGTGCTAAAGCCCTGAGCCATAATTGGCCAAAGCCACCCAGACTTTGGCCAATTATGGCTCTTTGTTTTTTGCGCGCTGTGATTGGCCAAGCATGCGGGACATAAAGCATGCTTGGCCAATTATCAGCGCGCAATGCCGCAGTGAACTATGGGCCGTTTTGCATCACTCAAATTTGGTGAGAACGACCGCTTATGTTCGAATTTCGTACGTACGAACAGACAATGTTCGAGTCGAACCTACGTTCATTTCGAACGCGAAGCTCATCCCTAACCAGCACTGAATATACTATATGTATTGGCAAGGGGTGTGGGAGGGTTCATTGATGCTGGCTTCTGAGGGTTCTTTTGTCACTGGGGGGCTTGCATTGTTGCAGGAGCACTATTGTTCGTGGGAAGATCTATTGTTGCTGGGTGGGCTCTATTTTTGAGGGGGGTCTACTGTTGCAAGCTGCTGTAGGTTTTATTAATGATAGCTCCTGGTGGATCTACTGTTGCTGGTGGGTGTCTATTATTGTTGTGGTGGGTCTATTGTTGATGGGGGGTAATTTTTTGGGAGGGGGGGTCTAGTGTTGCTCCGGGGAGGGGAAATCTATTGTTGTTGAGTACTTGTACCTATTATCTGAGAAAAAAAGCCCTGGGTTAAAGAAATGTAAAAATATGTTGACCTAAAGGTCAGATTACCTAATACATTTACAGCCTGAGACCCCTATGAAGAAGTATACAGATTCTCACACTTACTTCAACACAATATGCTTGTGCTGGGTTATTGACTCTTTATGTATTGAAGTTATAAACATCCAGGCAACTAGCATTTCTAAAGGGAGGTGAGAAATGGCAGTTTGCATATTTTTTAGGGCATATTTAATTGTAGCGAGCAAAACTGAGGTATTAGCATAGCACTTATATGATGGACAATAATACACTAGTGTTTGAAACCCACAATGGTTAAATAATTCTATAGTTGTATAGTGTATACTTATAGGATCACTGATTACTGGAAAACTAATAAAGCCATGTACTCTCCAGTATGAGGAAAATGTCTTAAAAAGAAGGCAAAATCCCTTATGCCTCATAGACACAGCCGGACTTTCTGAGAAAAAAAGTCAGACGGGCTTTTTTGCTCGGAAAGTCCGGCAGTGTGTAGCCTCCATCTGACTTTTTTTGTCAGAAGTCCGACAAACCTTAGATAGAGAATCTGTTCTCTTTATTTCCGTCGGACTTCTGACGGACTCATGGCAGACTTTTGCACGTTTTTTTTTAGCCAAATACTATCAAGCGTTCTTGTCAAGATTCACTCCTAGACTAGTAGACCTTTTTAACATAGCTGCAAAATCAGGTACATTCCCTAATGAAATGCTAAAAGCTATTATAGTGACAATACTAAAACCCAGAAAAGACCCCTCCCTACCCCAAAATTAAAGACCCATCTTGTTACTTAATTTAGACAAATGGTACTTGCAAACCAATTACTGAACGGAAACCCCACCTTCATAGGACTAGAAAAGTTAGGATTTGTCAAGGAAAGACAGGCCCCAGACAGTACCAGGAGAATGAGAAACGTAATTACTGTATTTATTGGCGTATAACGCACACTTTTTTCCCCATAAAATCAGAGGAAAATCGTGGGTGCGCATTATACGTCGATAGCATACTTCGGGGGGAAGGAGAGGGACGAGCGCCCACCGGAAATCACCAAGCCGTCATCTCCTCTCGGCTCTCACTCGGCTGTCATGTCACACACGCACAGTCCTGCCGTGATGGTCCAATGCTGATGGCGGAGACAGGACTGTGCGTGTGTGACGTGAGATCCAAGTGGAGAGGAGATGATAGCTCAGTGATTTCCAGCGGGCCCTCATTCCCCTCCGAGGTATGTGTGAGAGGTAAGTGTACTCCATACACTAAGTTTTATTAGGTAAACAGCCAATCCTGGCCACTGGCCCAAATTAATTGTATAAATCAGATGGCGTGTATTGCAGCATTGACACCGCTCTTTTGCAACGTCTCCAAATCTGTTTTAATTCTCTCCTCGAATAGAAAGGGGAAGGGAGAGGTGTGTGTGAGGATGGCAGAGTAGGCTCCTAATAGCCCTGTAGTCTGTACCTCTGTCAAAATTACTGGCAAACAACTTTCAGTAATAACGCATATTACCAGAGTAAAATATTTTTTTTCCAGAAAATTCCCTCTTAAAATTGGGCTGTGCGTTATACCCCGGCGTGCGTTATACGACGATAAATAAGGTAGGTATGCAGAAATAACACATAAACCCAGTATATTTGTAGCCCTAGATGCTGAAAAGGTGTTTGATGGAGTCCTTTTGGAAATTCTTATTTCAAACGCTCACCAAATTTGGCCTAAGTGAATTGTTACATTCAGCTATCATGTCACTTTATTCAAACCCCTCTGCCAGAGTATACACCTCAGAAATGTTCTCTGATCCCTTCAACCTTACAAACGGTACCCGTCAAGGATGTCCTCTATCCCCCCTAGTATTTTCCTGGCCAAAGAACCTTTAGAAGAACTTAATAGAACTACTACTAATATCAAGGGACTCCAGGTAGGACACACAGGTAACCAACAGGTAACCAACCCTGAGACTTCCCTATTCAGAACCATGGAAATTGTACATGATTTTGGAAAAATAACATACTACACAATTAATACTTACAAATTATATGCCTTACCTCTAAATGTGCCCAAGAATAGTAAACCCAAACTTGAAGACATAATCCTCTGCACCTGGGACTCCTATTTGGGTATCCAATTGACTCACCCTTTATCTAACCTTTACGCTGCCAACTTCCTTCCTCTCCTGGCACACATACAGACAGAATTCTACCAAATTTATAAATTTCACTTAACACGGGTTGGGCGTATAGGTGCATATCAAATGCAAATATTCCAACAGCTGCTCTACCTATTCAGAACTATCCCAATCCCAATTCCACAAAAACATTTCTCTGACTTGGCGTCACACCTAAATAAATGTATCTGGCAAAACAAAAAACCTAGAGTAGCACTCTATATAAACACAGGAAACTGGAAGGAGGGGGACTACCAAACGCTCAGGCCTATTACCAACTGAACCAACTGAAATATTGGTCCTCATGTCGAGAGGACAACCTATGGTCCCACATAGAACAAGACATTATACCAGGCCATAACCTAACAGCACTATTAATGGAATCCACTCTTCACCACCTGGTCCCTACTAACTTAAAAAACTTGTTCGGACAAACTGTCTCATACGATATGTATAACTCTAACAACCTATGCATACCTCATACAAAATTGTTCAACTCATCATTGGAAACAAAAGCTCATTCACTACAGCACTGCAGATGTTGTGAACCCTACAGAATCAGACAACTTTATGATTCAGCAAATTAGGCAATATACTAAGAAAAATCCACTCACTACCACAAAAATTCCACTAACTATGTGGGATTTCCTAATGAAAAGGCACAAACCTACCACTAAGGGTATATTGCTGTGCTATAGATATTGCAACTTTCATACTACACATTCCAAACTACTGACCATGCATAAATGGGAAGCGGAAATGCAAAAGTCCTTTACACTGCCACAATGGCTTACAGCTATTAAGAACAATAGTACATTTTCAGTGTGTGTAGATCATTGGGACAACTCACATAAGATCCTCCATAGATGGTACATTACTCCCATGCATCTACACACCATGAATCCCACCTTATCCTCACTATGCTGGAGGGACTGTCATAATAATGGCAACCTCTTACACGTCATGTGGCACTGTAAGGTTCTAAAAGACTTTTGGACAGACGTATTCTCTCTTATCTTCGACACTACTAAATTCCATTGTACCCTCTCTCCGGGAACTAGCATTACTATGCCTGGGGGTAGACTTCTTCCCATATAGGCACAGGAAAGTAGTGGTACATATACTATATGTGGCTTGCATAGCCATAGCAGTGAAATGGAAATCTTCCACTCCTCCAGGTATAAAGGAAGTTATTGACAGAGTACACTCACAGAGTATCATAGAAAGAATGCTGGTATAAAAATAAGGTTGGATAAATACCTATCATAAGCTCTGGAAAATTTGGCTATCTCTTCACAATAACCTCTAGAGTTGATAACCTTGATAAATGGAAACTGATCGCATCTATTGGTGTTACAACAAAGCCAATGCAGTGGATTCGTAATTAACACTGATGATTTGTTATGTTTGGTTATATGTTTACTTGGTTTGGTCAACCAGTTGATGTTCATACAAATTGTATTTCGACTACTACATTTAAAAAAATGATGGTATTATTATTAGTATCACTCGGTTCTGGTGCAATTGTTCTGATAAGATTTTGTAACCAAACCCGGGGCTGGGTTGCATTCACAGTACCTGTAAAAGCATATAGCTAGTCTGCTCACAGTTTCCTCCCGATAGGGGTGACAGGCTCTTCATGTTACCCAGGACTCTGCAACCGATTTCTTCAAGAACAACAGTTCAGATTAAAGACTGCAATGTTTTTTTATAAGTAACTGATTTACCCATCTATGCTTAAATTGTTTACTGTTGAACGTATTGACATTACTGTACACCTGCTATATTTGTATCTGTACACTAAGATGTTTAATAAAAACTTGAAGTTTAAAATAAAGACTATTAGCTGGGCACCTTAACGACCACAACATAAAGGGGTATACACACTCACACACACACAGGTTGATCCGGGTGGACTTGAGTCTTTTTTTCAACCTCACCAACTATGTAACTATTTAACACACTTTAGTAGTGTACATAAACATATACAGCTACCTGACTCACCCAGGCAAAGGCATTAGAGCTGCTAGATAGTACACCAAGACATACAATCAAGACAGGATCATATTAAAAACAAAAACAAAAAATATATACCCATAACAGAGAGTGGTTGATTCATTAATCAAGCACACTCTAACTGCAGATGCAATCAACATCTGCGCTGTGTGACACTGGAATCTGTATAGGCCCTGGCTAGTTGTTTACAAATAATTGTATTGCTTTTTTAAGTTTTGCAATAAAAAAGAAGGAATGAACAGCAAGCAAAGGCACAGTGAAATAGTGTAAAGTATGGCAAGTGAAGGCACTCCTGATAAGGGACTTCAGTGTTACAGTAGCATATACCAGCACAGATGGTTGTAAATTACTACTAAACAATACACATGGAAATCATAACTGAAAAGGTCAGTGAGGTGTACCAGTCAATGAAAGTTGCTCTTTGCCGCTGGTAATCTCTGAACGTTCTCAAAAGCATCAACAGAGCTTCTATGGGAGCATGTCTGGGAGCAAGTGAGAATGGAAGGAGAGGAGGGAGGGTAAGGCTGGGAGAGTCTCTCCCACATGTTCCGGCTAAATTACATTGCCAGTGCATTTCTGAGTACGGTTTCACTGAAATAAAGGCCATGTCTATGTTCATTTGAGGATTATATGTGATCCAAGGATCCCAAACTTTAAGGAATTTGGTATGGGTGTCCTCTACAGGCTCTGGTTGGTTGCATTAGCAATGCTCACACTGCGTTCCTGTGAGCATCACTGCAGAACTCTCACTTGTTTCTGCAGTCTTTGTGAGTCAGAAATCTTCTCAAAAAGTGTTCAGAGCCTTCTGGAAATATTCCTACAGTTCCCTATTATCAGCCCTAATAGAAATCTGGTTATGGGGATAAATAAAAAAGATATGATTCACAGCAAACAATCCTTTTCTGTGACTAAATTTATTATATGTGACTGTCCTTAGGCCCTACCTGTTACTGTCAATTTCTATCACCCCCAATACACAGAGCCTCGAAGTACTGTTATACACTGGATGATGGGTCATTGGGATTGCATTAGGTGAAAGTGGGAGGGGGCTAATAAGGAGATTATCAATGCCAGAAGCAATTCAAACTATGGAAAAATTATCATTTGATATTATACATTGCATAAAACAATTACATTTACCTATATCAGTGATGGCCAACCTATGGCACAGGTGCCACAGCTGGCACTCCAAGCCCTCTCTGTCGGCACGCCAGGGGATTCCCCCAGCCAGGCAGACAATTGCACTGACTCGTCAGGACACCGGCTGCCTTCTTTGCATAGGTGCCAGTGATGTCGGCAGGAGGGTGGGCAGCCAGTCATCATGTGCGCTATTTAGGGGTGGTGTAAAATTCTTCCTCCCCATCCCAACTCTGTTTGGCAGCTTATTGCCTCCCCGAATCCCTACACCTCTGGTAAGGCATTCGGGCATTCCTTTCTGCAGGCATGATATTCCAGCTCCCCCTGCTCCAGGACGACTTTGGTTCAGTCTGTCCTTCTAGTACAGCCCGTGAAAAAGCGGAGGGGTTAGAGTGGTGCTCTGAGAAGATCATCCATGGCCATGAGGAGCGGTGCTATGACTTGTAGCTGACCGCCCGGTGGCGGGGATATCAAGGAGGTAGGTGAGTGCATGTGTCAGGTAGGTGAATTTAATAGTCAGGTAGGTGAGTGCATGTATTAGGTAGGTCAGTGTATGTTGCACAGTGCATTCTGAGCACAATGCATTCCTGAACCCTGCATTCTGAGCGAATCTGGCAGAATAGTACATTTTTGGTCCCTTGGGGCTCATTCAGAGGGATGATCAGTCCCATCCTCTGTACAGAGCCACTGGTATGTTTAATTCTGTGTTGGCACTTTAAAAGATATAGGTTGGTTTTGCGTCGCGGTTTGGGCACTCGGGCTCAAAAAGGTTCGCCATCACTGACCTATATCCATGCTTCTTTTCATTTGTACTGTGTCTTTTTCAGGCGGACTCGTGTGTCCATGGCCCCATGCCAGCATTTAAATAAATTATGTTATATTGCACATGCAAGAAATAGAGTGCACGATGAAATGTGCCTCATCTTGTGCACGGACTGTACAACATTACATTCTGTTTTTATTTTAAAAGGCCTGTTTTAATGCCTGCTCTGCTAACAAAGCTGTATTGTCTCCTCATTTAAATCTTTGCACAATATTACATAACGATGCTCCATTATCTTCAACCAGGCTACTACTCTGCTCTGTACCATTGTTTATACATAGTAATAAAATACTTTTGATAGCACGGTACCAGATCTCCCAACAACCCTATATGGTCTAATCTTTCAGAATTCCTCACTGTCTCCTATTCATAATGTTGGTTTCCCTAAAGGTATAAAGCAAATTCATCAGGCGTACTTCATGGGTGTGAGCTCAAGTCATTTCAACAAATTAATTTAATTTGGGGGTTTAGTCCAAATTTGTATTTATTTTATCTACAACAATGCCAGACAGCTTAAACCCAGTTTGGTAAACATAATGTATCCCTCTCTAAACAAAATTAGAAAAACAAATTAGACAAAAATATAGAACCAAATTGGCCTCCCAACATTATGCAGCACTAAATAATGCTTTTCTTTCTATGTTGTAGATACCAAAAAATCCAAAGACATATGACATTTACCAACTTATTTAACTCATAGTTGGGGAATGGCAGGATACTACATTACTAGCACTTGGGTGCATTTTTTGGTGGAAGGAAGTCTTCTATCTTCTTCACAAAGATTGATTCACCTGATGAATGAGCTTCTAGGATTCATCCGATAGCATGCATCCATTTGCGATTTTGGGACTTTCTTTATGGTTTAGCGCAGTGTTCTCCAATTCTTTTTTTTTTTAACACGTTACTTTGGGGATGGCAGGAGGAGACTTATTATTCATGGGGCTTCATGATTTAATCCAAAGACAAAGTATATTACAGATAGTTGTGCCAAGTGAGCTGCTCGGTAGTACCACTGTAGGTTAGGAACCCCAAGTCCTCCCTGTGTTCTTGGTCAATATAAGGTTTTGTTCGCGAGTCAGTGGCCTGAGGTTCCCCAGATAAATTTCAAGAGTTTGCCTTGGAATTTTCACAGGTGATCTGTCCTCAAGGGAATCGGGAGGGATCTGAAAATATAAAGTAATTTGTAAAGGAGTGTCATTTTGATTGCGTTTATCCTCCCTAGCCAGGACAATTTGTGGATGGCCCAGTATTTTAGCTCTGCTTCGAGTTTATTGTACAGTCGGGGGAAGTTAACTTAATAAAGTTTTTCGACTTTCGAGGAGAGTTCTACTCCCAGGTAACAAATGGTAGAGTCGCTCCATTCAAATTGGAAGGAGGTTTTAAGGGCCTGAGCAGTGTGATGAGGGATTGTGACATTTAAAATTTGTGATTTACAGAAGTTGATCTGCCACCCCGAGGCCTTGGAACAGTCTTCTAGTAATTTACAGATGTTTGGAAGTGAGATTGTTGGTTATGTCATGAATAGTAATAGGTTGTCTACAAACAGCGCTCACTCATGCGCTTGCTGTCTGCAGTTGACCTACCTAAATTTTAGCATGAATACGAATGATGATTGCCAGGGTTTCTGTTGCAACTTTGAATATAAGAGGACAGAGGGGACATCCCTGTCTCATCCCTCTTGCGATTTTAATAGGTTCAGAATGGTATCCCTGCAGTCAGATTGTGCTTCTGGTTGGGAGTAGAGGGCCTGCACAACACCATGGTGTGACACAATGTGCAGTGGAGGAGAGGGAATAGAATTGTTAGCCACTGAGCAGAGGGGAAGGAATCCCACCTGGGACTCAAATCTCGACTTGTGTGCTTTTAGGAACTTAGTTGATGTTGTGAGGATCGAGAGCTCATGGAGACCAGCTGAAAAAGAAAATAGGTAAGAACAGTCAAGGAAAAACAGAAGGGTAAAGAGAAGAGGGGAGCCAAAGAGAAAAGCATTCTCTCCGCCACATCTGACTGCAACCAGCATGATACAGGGCTGGACGGCGTCTGATGTTTGGTGGCTCCCGGCATGGGGGTTGATGGGATATGTGGTGGATCAAGCATGATAAGCCTCAGACTAAGAAGTAACTTCTCCCCTTCTTGCAGTCTGGAGAATGAGTATGGCTTGGATTTAAAGGAGAATTTGAGCAGGAATAGGAAGGCCCACCAATATTTAATATTTTTCTGTGTGAGGACATTCAGCAGGGGTTTCAGTGCCTGCCTTCTTTGGATGGTTGATGGGGAGATGTCTGCAAAAATCTGCACCGGATGGTTTTCGGCAGAGCAGAGATTCTTGTGTGCAAGATTTTGTCATGATCTCCTCCTTTACAGAGTAGAAGTGTGGTTTGATTACTATGTCCTTAGTGGCTCCATCGTTCCGTAAGGGGCCCAGCGCTCTGTGAGCATGATCCAGTTCCAGCCTATGTGGGGGTATGCCAGGGATGAGGTGTTTTATAAAATCCTGCACTGCTTTTGAAACATCAGTAATCGTCTCTGGTAGGCCCCCCATCCTAAAGTTGTATCTGTGTGATCTGTTCTCCAGGTCATCGATCCAATCCAATCCAATTGGTCCTGTAAGAGCTGGATATGGTCAGAATATTGGTTGCTCGTGGCCACTGTATTATCTAGCTTGTGTTCCATAGCCTCTATTCTGTCCCCTAGGTTCTGAAAATCAGTGTTAAGTTCACTCGTAATTCTTGCTGCTTTGACAGTCAGACCCCTGTCCAGTAGCTCTGATAATTTGCTGTATAGGTCTACTGTATTGATAAGAGAGTCTTTGTGAGGGAGCCAAGGCTGATAAGGAAAAGCTAGGTAGGCCTCACTGTGTCCCTGAGGGGAGAATGGTTAATCATCCATGGTGTGTCCTATCAGGGATTCCGTGAAAGCTGGGGATGGTGCCTCTGTGTGGTCATTACTCACTGCGGGACCTGGTGCCTGCCTGTGACACGGCCACTATCTTGAATCCAAGTGGGTACAGTTCTTGGCTGAATCACGGCCGTAAATCCCTCCTGGCTGCCCCCTTTATCATGTAAGTGATCCCGGGGGTGTCCCCTGTAAAATGGGGTGGTCTTTCACTGTCCGGCTAGCCGCAGGCAGTTAGATAGTGTGCCGATTGGCCGGGCTGAAGCGGAGCTCCTGGCTTAAGCAGCCATTCCGGAGTCCTCCTTTATATTTCTATGCCAAGAAGGTCATACTATTACCTGGAAGGAACCATGTTCTTTAACTGAATGGAAACAACAGGGTCATTCTAATCTGTACAAATATATCTAGGAGTAGGGATGAGCTTCTTGTTCGACTCGAACAACGTCTGTTCGTACATTAGTCAAAATTCGAACAAAACGGGACGTTTGCGCCAAATTCGAGTGACGCGCCAGGGCCCATAATTCACTGCGGCATTGCGCGCTGATGATTGGCCAAGCATGCTGTATGTCCCGCATGCTTGGCCAATCACAGCGCGCAAAAAACGGAGAGCCTTAATTGGCCAAAGCCAGGGTGGCTTTGGCCAATTATGGCTCAGGGCTTTAGCACACGCCCCACACTATAAAAGGCAGCCTGCAAGGCGCCTCGTGTAGTGTGTTGCGGCGTTGTTAATGAGAAGATCAGTCCTATAGAGAGAGAGACAGCGTCTTTATTACTAGATAGAAAGATATAGCAGGCAGGCTAGTCAGTTTAGTTAAATTTACAGTGTGTAGAGGATATATATACATCCCAGGAGTTGTACATATATTTATACACTGTATAGTTTAGCTAGATCAGCTATTCCTATTTGTCAGGCAGTTGATTGTGCTAGCTGCAGTCTAACGTGTTTTATTGCCCATGTGCTGTATAGTTTGCACCTAAAGGTACTTGGTGTTTACTGCACTTGGGCTGTATAGTTTGCAACTAAACCTACTTGGAGTTTACTGCACTTGTGCCGTATAGTTTGCATCTAAACGTACTTGGTGTTTACTGCACTTGTGCTGTATAGTTTGCACCTAAACGCACTTGGTGTTTACTGCACGTGTCCTCTGCAGTTTGCACCTAAAGCTACAAGGTGTGTGTACTGATTTTGTCCTCTTCTGGCCATCATAATGTCTGGAAGGACAACAAAGAGAGGCAGAGAGTCACAAGGGCAAGCAGGCTCTGCATCTAGAGGCAACAGTGCTGGTGGTGGACATGGTGCATCCTCTTTAGGAAGTTGTGCAATATGCAGCAGCAAAGTATGACATGGTTCAGATTCTACTTAACATACCTACAGTCCTTGTCTTGTTTGCACCGCCTGTATACTGCTGTATACTGCTATTCAAAGTATATAGGGCCAATGGGTCTTGTAATGACCTGGGGGGAGTGGTGGCGGGGAAACCCATGCTATTTTTTCAGTGATTTTTATCCATATTGCAGGGCCAGGGACCAAACATTACATTAAAGCCGCAAGCAGTCTTAAATAACCTTTTTCTTATAGTAATCTCATTTTGTGCAGGAACAGTTCTAAACACGTGCCACCTCACAGGCATACTATAGACACCCAGCAGGTATGATATTTAAAGGAATTTTGCTTTTTTTCCCTCACTTTAAGCATCATTAAAATCGCTGCTCCAGAAAAAAATACAGTTTTTAAAACTTTTTTCCATTGATACATGTTCCCTGGGCCAAGACCCGGGTTCTAAAAGATGTTATCCAACAATAACTTAGACTATAGACTTCAATGGGGTTCTAAATGTTCGTGCGAACGTTCGGTCCATTCGAAGTTTCTGGTGCGAACCGAATGCGGGGGTGTTCGGCTCATCCCTATCTAGGAGCTTTGAGCACAAAAAAATTAGTACATTTGTGGCCCTGTATTCATTTCACTCATACACTTTTTTCATTGTAATGTGGTGTTGTATAATCTGGTAGTGACTATTGATATACAAATTGTCTGCTGTATGTATGGTATTCCTCCTTGTACTTATTGTGGCATTGAAACTTTTTTATTTGAAATCCTAACCCTAAGTTTGACACATAGAAGACATTGGGCCAGATTCAGGTAGATGGGCGCTTCTTTACTTTGGAGTAACGTTTCTCATTTACGTTACTCCGCCGTAACTTTAGGAGCAAGTACTGTTATTCACAAAGCACTTGCTCCTAAAGTTGCGGCGGCTTAACGAAAATGAGCCGGCGGAATTCAAATTGGGCAGGTAGGGGGGCGTGTATTATGTTAACTATGCGCGATCCCGCGGCGAACGTACTGCGCATGCGTCGACTGTCAGTGAGCATGCTCCAAATTCTGTCAGGGAACCTCAATGACGTAAATCCCCATTCACGGACGTTTTACGCAAACGACGTGAAAATTTGTAAACTCAACGCGATGACGACGGCCATACTTAACATAGGATACTCCACTAGGGGGCTGGTTTTTCTTTACGCCGCTTATCGCTTACGGAAACGTCGGAACGTCACTGCATCGGGCCCGAATACGATCGTGAATTTCCGATTCCCGCTGATTAACGGCGTTAATCATCGGGAACGCCCCGAGCGCCATTTTTAAAATTGAAGTTCCGATACGACGGCGAAATACAATTACGCCGTTCGTATAGGAACTCCAACCCGGCGTTTCTTGTTTTCTGGTTACAGAAAACAAAAATGCCGGCTCAAAGTGACAGTTAGGCTGGAGTATCACTGATACTCCAGCCTAACTCTACCTGAATCTGGCCCATTGTGTATGAAGGCATTTTTTTTTTGTTATGGTTATGTTGTACTGTTAAAAAAGAAATGCAAAATATCTTTACAAAAAGAAGTGTATATTCATCACTACTACCTTATTTATCAACTCACACTCTACAGGCATACTTGTATAAAAGTCACTGAGTCAGACACTTTCCTGGATAATTATTCCTTATAGTTTACTGCTCTATCGTATTAAGTTGTCAAGTACTATTGATTTAATCTAAAGCTAAAAGTTAATGTCTGCCCAACAAACATTTCACTGTTTGTTTTTCCAAGGAAAGCAAGTAAAGAAATTACAATTGTTCTTCTAATATATGATACCTGGACAAATTGTTGGCCAAAAAATATCTGATGTCTTAATCTCAGCCAGAAATATAAACTCTTATGTACAAAATTTTTATTTTCTAAAAGTCAAAGCTCAATAGTAAGCATTAAAAAAAGGGGAAATAGGCATGAGCAGTGTAATTTTGCTTTCACTGAATGTTATCAAAATCTGCCTCTAATATTATAGGTGTAATTTTCTAAAGAAAAATATACTTGCAAGAAAACTTTTTCATGTTGTTTTGCAAGCCAACTACATTTTGTCAAGCCACCTCTAACAACTGTTAGGCTGGGTTCACACCTATGCGAATTAAGTGCGGCTTAAACCGCATCTAATACGCAGAACATTTCTAAATACATTGTTTTCAATGAGGCTGGTTCACATATGTGTGATGCATTCACACTGCGCATTGCAGAAAAAACGTGTGTGGATTTTATGCCTTGCGGTGCGGCTCAGGTGCAAATTCAGTCCCATTATCTTCTACAGGGAGTGCAGAATTATTAGGCAAGTTGTATTTTTGAGGATTAATTTTATTATTGAACAACAACCATGTTCTCAATGAACCCAAAAAACTAATTAATATCAAAGCTGAATATTTTTGGAAGTAGTTTTCAGTTTGTTTTTAGTTTTAGCTATTTTAGGGGGATATCTGTGTGTGCAGGTGACTATTACTGTGCATAATTATTAGGCAACTTAACAAAAAACAAATATATACCCATTTCAATTATTTATTTTTCTTTCAATTTCATTTTATTGTTTTCCAAACATTGTAATATACATATGAAGGGTCATCCCCCTGACCATAGAGTCATTACAACATACAAAAAATGAGAATAGTAAAGGAAGAAAGATAAATACCCACATAGTACAAAATCAAATCCATTAAACAAAGAATAGAAGAGGATTGTTCCCCGAAACATTTCTTATCACTTCTCTCTTCAACTCCGGTTCATCCTCCGTAGTTCTATTTGCCTGTGGGTACCTTCCCCTTACTACATCAGGCCAGTGAGCCCCTCTTCTGCCTGGAGATCTAAATGTCCCCTGCAGGGAGGGGCAGTTGGACCACCCCCTATGGAATCACCCTTGGTGTTATCTTCCCAAACCCGCCCCCCTTCGAACAACCCATAAAAAAAAAAAAAAAAAAGGGAAAATTGATATGGTCCCCCCCCCCCCCCCCCCCACCACACAAGAAAAAAATAAAAAAAAAGGGGGAAGGGGTGGGAAGCACCCCCTCCTCCGTCCGTCTCCTCTCCTCCTCCTCAACCGCCGGGTCGGATCCCCCCCGACGCACCTCTACGCATCCATCAAGGCCCCTCCCTCTTCTGAATATCTGAACGTATTCCATTCAGTCCACGTATCAAGGTACACCTTACGTTTCTGTCTGGAGGTCCACACAAGGTCTTCCATTCTATTTGTATCCTCTACTCTGTTAAGCCACATCTTTACTGTTGGAGGATGTGTCTGTTTCCACATTCCTGGAATACAGGCACGGGCAGCATTTAGAAGGTGGCAAACCATAGATTTCCTATAACATTTTACAGAGAGCTCGGAGTCCTGTATTAAATAATAGGACCATTCATCTGGTAATTTTTCTTTGCTAAATTTCTGTACTATTCCCTGAACCTTTGTCCAGAAGCTTAGGATCTTTGGGCAGAACCAGAAAATATGTAGCAATGTTCCCTCTTTCTTACCGCACCTCCAGCATCTATCCGAGATGTCTGGGTAGCACTTTTTTAATACTACCGGAGTACGATACCACTGAGTTAATATCTTGTAATTCATCTCCTGTGTCTTCACACAGACTGATGATGCAAATATATTCCGAAGTATTTTGTTCTTTTGATCTTCTGTAAAAGGTCTTCCCATCTCCACCTCCCACCTATTGAAAAAAGGGATTTGAGCGTCCTCCGTTGGAGCGTTTAATAATTCATTAATTCTTGAGAGGGCGTGTCGAAGCACTCCGCTCCCACTACAATATCCCTCAAATCTTGTTAGTTTACGCCCATATCTTATAGGGGATTTCAAAGTATCTAAAAAGTGCCGTAGTTGTAATGCCCTCCATATGTCAAGTTGGTATTGGGTCCCGCCCGTTACCATCTCCTGCATAGTATGCCATGAGCCTTCTTTAACAAAATGAGATACCTGTACCAGACCCTGATCTAATAATCCACTAAAAGGTCCCTTCTTCAACCCTGGTCTGAACAGGGGGTTCCCCAGAATTGGGTAAAGTGGTGAATCCAAAGTGGACAAAGTCCCCTTCGCAAATAGCCCATAGGCAACTTTCAGTGTTGGACCTATCAGTGGGTGTGTCTTGATAGTTATCGGCAGGTCTCTGTAACACCATGCTGCCAGATGGAGTATACTACTACACTGGGCTTGCTCCAGACCTGGCCATAATTTCTCACCGCCGTGTCTCCTCCAATCTATCAGGCGGATCAAAGTGGCCGCCTGATAGTATCTCTGGATATCTGGAGCCGACACGCCTCAGTCTCGTTTGGATAAAGATAATATGCGCCTCTTAATTCTTGGGGATTTGTTAGCCCAGATAAACTTATTAAGGAGAGTTTGCGTCTGGTCAAAAAAGGATTTTGGTATATCAATGGGGAGTGTCTGGAAGAGATACAAAAATGTTGGCAATATGCTCATTTTGACGATATTGACTCACCCGAACCAAGAATGGAACCCCCTCTTCCAACCATCCAGGAGGACCCGTATTTTCGCCAGTAATGGGACAAAGTTAAGTTTGAAAACCTGTGTCAGGTCCGCCGGGATGGAGGTGCCCAGATATTTAAGTGAACTATCAGACCACTTAAATCTGTATTTAGACTTCAGGGTCCGCAGATCCTCTTCCGGGATCGCTACTCCCATTGCTTCTGACTTATCATAATTTATCTTAAAATTGGATAGGCCTCCATATAATTGCAGTTCCTGTAGCAACTTAGGAAGGGATTCCATCGGGTCCGTCAAGGAATACATCATATCGTCTGCGTAAGCCGAGATTTTATATTCTGCATCTCCAAAAGACACTCCTTTAATATCTGGATTCAGTCGAATCCTATTTAATAGAGGTTCTACAGATAGCGCAAACAAGAAAGGAGATAACGGGCATCCCTGTCTTGTCCCGTTGGATAGTTTAAAAGGTGGGGACAATATTCAATTATTTATTTTTACCAGTGAAACCAATATAACATCTCAACATTTACAAATATACATTTCTGACATTCAAAAACAAAACAAAAACAAATCAGTGACCAATATAGCCACCTTTCTTTGCAAGGACACTCAAAAGCCTGCCATCCATGGATTCTGTCAGTGTTTTGATCTGTTCACCATCAACATTGCGTGCAGCAGCAACCACAGCCTACCAGACACTGTTCAGAGAGGTGTACCGTTTTCCCTCCTTGTAAATCTCACATTTGATGATGGACCACAGGTTCTCAATGGGGTTTAGATCAGGTGAACAAGGAGGCCATGTCATTAGTTTTTCTTCTTTTATACCCTTTCTTGCCAGCCACGCTGTGGAGTACTTGGACGCGTGTGATGGAGCATTGTCCTGCATTAAAATCATGTTTTTCTTGAAGGATGCAGACTTCTTCCTGTACCACTGTTTGAAGAAGGTGTCTTCCAGAAACTGGCAGTAGGACTGGGAGTTGAGCTTGACTCCATCCTCAACCCGAAAAGGCCCCACAAGCTCATCTTTGATGATACCAGCCCAAACCAGTTCTCCACCTCCACCTTGCTGACGTCTGAGTCGGACTGGAGCTCTCTGCCCTTTACCAATCCAGCCACATGCCCATCCATCTGGCCCATCAAGACTCACTCTCATTTCATCAGTCCATAAAACCTTAGAAAAATCAGTCTTGAGATATTTCTTGGTCCAGTCTTGACGTTTCAGCTTGTGTGTCTTGTTCAGTGGTGGTCGTCTTTCAGCCTTTCTTACCTTGGCCATGTCTCTGAGTATTGCACACCTTGTGCTTTTGGGCACTCCAGTGATGTTGCAGCTCTGAAATATGGCCAAACTGGTGGCAAGTGGCATCTTGGCAGCTGCACGCTTGACTTTTCTCAGTTCATGGGCAGTTATTTTGCGCCTTGGTTTTTCCACACGCTTCTTGCGACCCTGTTGACTATTTTGAATGAAACGCTTGATTGTTCGATGATCACGCTTCAGAAGCTTTGCATTTTTAAGAGTGCTGCATCCCTCTGCAAGATATCTCACTATTTTTGACTTTTCTGAGCCTGGCAAGTCCTTCTTTTGACCCATTTTGCCAAAGGAAAGGAAGTTGCCTAATAATTATGCACACCTGATATAGGGTGTTGATGTCATTAGACCACACCCCTTCTCATTACAGAGATGCACATCACCTAATATGCTTAATTGGTAGTAGGCTTTCGAGCCTATACAGCTTGGAGTAAGACAACATGCATAAAGAGGATGATGTGGTCAAAATACTCATTTGCCTAATAATTCTGCACTCCCTGTATTGGTACGCAGCTGATTCGCAGATGTGTTCAGTTCTCTTCAGGAATTTCTGTCATTCAGCTCAGTACACTTCTCCCCCACTCTCCTCTCACCCTGAACTTCTCCCAGGTCTAAAAATTCGCAGCTAAAAACAGAGCTAATCTGCTGAACACTTCCCTTATCTATCTGCAGAGATAAGAGAGCTGAAATTCTCACTGCACAAGTGTGAACCCAGCCTCAATGATGTGTTTGGACAAATTGAAAGGGTTCAAAGATGTATGGGATTAACAACTTCAGCCCCAGAAGGATTAACCCTCTTAATGACCAGGCCAGTTATTAAAGATAAGGCACTACGTCACTTTAACTGACAATTGCATGATCATGCAAAGTTGTACCCAAACAAAACTGAAGTCCTTTTTGTACCACAAATAGAGCTTTATTTGGTGGTATTTGATCACCTATGCAGTTATTTTTTTGCGCTATAAAAAAAGAGCGACAGTTTTGAAATCTGCTAATAATACACATTTAAAAAAAAAAATCCCAATCAGCGTATATTAAATGGTTTGCACAAAAGTTATAGCATCTACAAAATATTGGATAGATTTAAAGACATTTAATTTTTTTTTATTGTTTTTACTGGTAATTAGCTGCAATCTGCGATTTTTAAAGGGACTGTGATTTTTAAAGGGACTGCGACATTGCGGCGAACAAATCTCACCTTAAGTGACACTTTTTGGGGACCAGTGACACAATACAGTGATCAGTGCTAAAAAAATTGCACTGGTCAATGTATAAATGACACTGACAGGGAAGGGGTTAACTGTGTTCCCTGGGTGTGTTCTAACTGTGTGGGGGATGGGCTTACCAGGACAACATAGAGATCACTGTTCCTGATAACTAGGAACAACGGCCCAGATTCACGTAGATCGGCGCATTATCGGTCCGGCGTAGCGCACCACTTTTCCGTTATACTTGCGCAATCTAGCCGCGTAATCCCGCGATTCACGTAGCTTTTGCGCAAGAAATTGCGCAAGCGTAAGGTTTTTTCCTGAGGCGTAAGGAGGAGTAATACAAATTGGGAGGGACGTGGGCGTGTTACATTGAAATGAGCCGTGACCCCATGCAAATGAAGGGCCGGCCGACTCGCGCATGCGCGCGTGAAGGAAACCATGTCAGCACCGTTGTGCGCATGCTCACAACTCGGGAGCGGCGCAATCAGTGAAATTGGAAATGGACTAGGGCAACGTTGTGAACTACGCAGACAGCATAAATAGACACACACAAACGCACTTCCATTGCAAAAGTACATCCCTTTGTGTCCCTTCCCATTGAATCAAGTGCTTTTGCTCTGTTGTTCGTTAGAGTGTGTTTTGTAGTTGTCAGATTAGTGTTCTGTGTGATCTAGTGCTTGTTGGTAGTTTTGTGAAAGTGAGTTTTGATAAGTGTTTGAGACTGTTTGTTTGATTGATAGATTTCTGAGCGTTTGTTTTCTTGCTTTATTTTTTCATCTGATTTTTTTGTGACTGTTTCTTGCTGAGTGCTAGTGTGATTTTTGGGTGTTCTTTTTCTCTTTGTGTGTGTTCTTGCCTGATTGGTTGTGCTTGTATTTGTGACAGATTTTTGGTGACTGCTAGTGAGTTTGTTTGGAAGTATGACTGAGAGAAAAAGAAAGCTTAATTTTACAGTGGGGGAAAAAAGAATTCTTGCCCGGGCCATTACCGACTATGGGCGTTTGCTCCACGGCCCGCAGAGTGCCACCACCACCCCGGCCAGGAGGAGGGAGATATTGGATATGATCACGGAGCAGGTCAATTCATCGGGGGAGGGGGAGACACGGACCCGGTCTGGGATTGAAAAGAAAATAAATTACCTCCGGCGTGAGGTGAAAAAAAAACTGGCCGCGATAAATGCCCATGCCAGGGGCACAGGAGGGGGCCCACCATGCCGGATTAGATTTACAGCGACGGAGCGTGTGGTGGCCCTGACCTTTCACCGGCATGAAGTGGAGGGCCTGCCAGGCTTTGACACAAGTCCGGTCCCCGCGGTGCCAGGTAAGGTTTTTATTTCTCTCAGGTGTGTAGCATGTGTGGGGGAGGGGGTGAAAGGGAATATGTGGCAAGTGTGTGGATCCTCCAACCTGTGAATGGTTTGTGTCATCCACAGCTGTGCAGGAGGGTGCAGGGCCATCTGGCCTGACCGCTCCAACGCCAGGACAGCAGCCTAATGAGGCCCCCCCAACAAGGCCAGAGTCCGCGGAGGAGGAACAAGAGGAGGAGGATGATCATGCGGAGGACGATCATGAGGAGGAGGAGAATCATGAGGAGGAGGAGTCCATGGCAGGCACTGGACGTTTGGTTTCTGCGGACTCTTCCCCTCTGGCTGCAAGAAGCCTGCCCTCCCTAAGGGTGAGCCCCCCCCCTCCTCCCCCAACATGGCTCCCCTCACAAGGGCCTCCCCTTCTCCCCGGCCACAACCATCAGCTGGAGCCAGGAGGTCATCCCAGAGCACCAGGGGGGCGCCCAATCTCCTGCCCGCCTGTCTGAGAAGGAACCTGGCCACCCAGACCCGCCTTCTGAGACAGCTCTGCCAGACTATGGGGCGGGTGGATCAGAGCCTGTCCTCCATCAACGATAGGCTGGGTAACCTGGACTCCCACTCCCGGGCCTCCACAACCTGCCTAAATGACCTGCAAACTACAGCAGCAGGCGTTGGGCAGGATGTGAGGGCCCTTACCCAGGCTATCCAGGGCAACACGGCAACACTTGGTGCTGCCCTGGACAGAATAGCCGTGGCCTTGGAGGGCAGGCCGCCAGGTGGGCAGATCTCAGGGGCTGCTCCTCCTTCCCCGGCTTTTCCCCTCCCCCATGCGTCTCCCCTGAGGGTCCGGGGCCGTGGCCGGGGGCGCCCCAGGCGTGGCTCACGCAGAGGGCATTAATTTTTTTCCCCCTTTTTTTGGTTTGAAACCATTTTTATTTTTGTTCTCTGCTTTTTTTTTTTTCTCTGCATTTTTTTTTTGTTTTGCTGACATTTTTGGCATATTTTGGGTTGTGAATGATGTTTGAATGTGGGGGTGACATTCCTGCTGGAAAAGGGGTGTCATCCTCAATTTGGGTGGAGAAGGGTTCCCCAGGACCAGGGAGAAGTGATTCCCAGGTCCGTGTGAATGGTGTATGAATGTACAGTGACATAATTGGAGCCTTGACGTGGCGTTACTGCTCACCAGTCTTGCATGGTGGACTGGTGCCAATCCAATTTGATGAGGATGTGGGGTGTGTGTGCTAGGGACCACAGTGGTGTGCATGCATGCATTCTCATTGTGCCATGATTAATGTGTGTGTTTAACGTGCAAAGATGCATAATGTGAGCTGGCATGAGATGGGGTCATGAGATGGGGTACCAGTGCATATGCAGAGTCACCTTGAAGGGAAAAGACAGGAGGATGTTAGTCATGCATGTGCCACTTGTGAGGTGTGCATCACGGGAGGGGATAGTCATGCCTGACTCCCATGTCACTCACCAACCAGCCAGCTGTCCCCATACATGTTCTGTTTGAAATCTGTGGGGATGGGGCTCTGATTGTATATGTAGCTGTCATGGGTGTCATGGGTGGTGCCATGTGTTGGGCTGCTGATGTCCTCCTGCAAGGTTGTGGTAATTCCATGATGGCATGAGGGGTGAATCTGAAGATGCGAGACACCTCAGAATCACTCATGCCAAAGATGTCTATGCGTGTGTGATATATCAAGTGAAGAGTGAGGGGCTTGTATCAGATAAGAATATTGTATTAGATTAGATTAAATTGTAAATTTTATATAAGCAAAAAAAAAAAAAAAATAAACATCTCCCGTGCCCTCCTTAGTGCCATCCTCCGTGCCCTCATCCTTCTTTGTTCATCTAAAGTCAGTAGTATAGCTATGCGCGACGATGCCCCTGGCATGTTGGCATACAGATTGTTGGGCAACACGTGTGACTGCTGAACTCCTCACTAACAGTGTTGCTTTATCTGACAAGTAGACTTTTTTTCAAAATTTAGACCAGCTTTTAGGTCCTCTAACTTTAGACAGGACATTTTGCTGTTGCGCACATCGCGTAGCCTGCGCAGCAACTGCGTTTTTTTGTGAATCCCCGTAACTCCCTCATTAGCATATTTGACTAGCAAATCAATGGTGTGTCTAGCGCAGTTTTGCGCGAAGGGAAGCAAAGGTCTAACTCAATTACGCCGGACCAAAAAACGTAGATTTCTGGCGTATATTTTTTTTTGAATCGCGTGCAACTATACGCACGCACACATTTAGACTTACGCACGCGCAATAGCAGTTGCGCACGCGTAATCGCTCTGTGAATCTGGGCCAACATATTTTAGATGTGTTTTTTTATTGTATAAATGGCAATTTTTTTTATTTATTTTTTTTGTTTTTAACCTGTAGCAGTTTGAGATCTCCTTGATGAAAAGGGCACTATAAATAAAATGTATTATTATTAATATTATTATTAGATGTCAATGTTGTCCCCTGTGAGAACGGGGATCCACCTTGTTTACATGTACCGCAATTGCAGGTGGTCAGGGGACTTTGAGTCCGCCGGACTCACGCGCACGCCTACGCTATCTTATGCACGGACCAATGTACAGGTGTATACAGTATCTGCGGAAGGCAGTTGGCAAGTAGTTAAATCACAGTAATATAGTCCTCCAAACAAAATGCTAACTGATAATAAAAAAAAAACAACACAGATAACAAACAAGTAATTGTGGGCAACAATTTGTAAATATGACTATATGCAGGCAACAAATGAACAATTGTTACAAAAAACAGTTAAAACATAAGCGTTTGTGATAATATTCAAGCAAATACAGGCAATCATTTTAAAACATGGGAAACAAATGGTCAAGCACTGCAATACGTAGACAACAGCTGGGTAATTGTTACAATACATGGAAAACAAACAGGCAATAATGCAAGTCTATTCCTTGTTTGTATGCAAAAAAGACATTGTGCTCTTAAAGTAACATGTATGTGGATTATTTGTTTTCAGCCTCACTAAAGGGCATTGTATCTTGAAGAAAGCCAGTACTGAGGAAGTATGGTGGCTGCCATTGCTACCCTCTCTTTCTGAAAATACTAATTGCCTAAATGAAAAACCGACCCAATGAGCTGAGTATTTTCTAGATTGCTTATTATAAGCTGATCATGAGTTCTGAATTCACTCTAACTTCCTAACCTGCATAGTTACTCACAGTCAGTGTTAGCGTACTGAAACAACAGAAAGAAAGACAACAGGCATTTTCATCATGGCATAAGAAATATCAGTCTTTGTATTTCTCCCAATTTAATCCTTAAAGATACTACCCTTTATTTTACTTTTCACTGATTAGAGTGGAAGTAAACATATTGAACATTAAAATAAAAAACTACTAATAGAGCATGTGTATTGAGCAAAGTGCATTGAATGCTGTGAAATTTATCTCACCTTACTAGTTTTACCTTTCCTGATTCATTAGGAACATCTACATATATCAGACCTATGACACTAAAAATGTTGTATTGCTACTATATATGAAATGCTGTTTTAGAAAATTTAACTCAATATGTGTATTTGTCTACTATAAGGAGTATGACCCAGGCATATGGCTGCAACTTTATTCTTAAAATATTTGTTTGTTCACAGCTTATTCAAACAGTAAGTGCTGTAGACAAAGATGAGCCTCTTCGAGGACATACTTTTTTCTTTGAGATGGTTCCAGAATTTTCCGTCAATTCAAACTTTACAGTCCTAGACAATAAAGGTAAGTAAGGCTTACATTTTATGTTTTCTAGAACATGTTGCTTTTGTTACTCAAATAACCCCTATTTTTTTCTGTTTGTTCTAAATTACAGACAACACTGCAAGTATCCTTACAAAGAGAAACAGATATAACCGGAATAAAATAAGCACATATGCATTGCCAATAATTATTTTTGACAATGATTACCCAGTTCAAAGTAGCACTGAAACGTTAACTATACAAGTATGTGCTTGTGACAAGAAGGGAAATGTGCTGTCATGCAATGCAGAAGCCTTCTTACTCCCAGCTGGACTGAGCACTGGAGCATTAATTGCAATTTTACTTTGTATCTTGATTCTTCTGAGT
Source organism: Rana kukunoris (assembly GCA_029574335.1). Classification (NCBI taxonomy): domain Eukaryota; kingdom Metazoa; phylum Chordata; class Amphibia; order Anura; family Ranidae; genus Rana; species Rana kukunoris. The sequence continues at coordinate 252,198,023 of CM056053.1, read as the reverse complement.
AAGTTACTAATGATGTATGAACCATTTACTGCAGTATGTTTGTAACTGTGGTTGATAATTAAAGAGGACATTAGTGAGAGTTTAGATGTGCTTGTGAAATTATGCAACACACACTTATGCCAGAATATCACCTTTGGCTATATAAGATGACTCTAACAAAGGCAAGGAAACAATAACACATTTTGACACCTTATTATATATTGTATGCCTTGTATTGAACTACAGTATGCATCACAATAAGCATTTACATTGGTTGTGTAAAAAAAAAAAACATATGCTTCACATTAGGTATTTTGAAAAGGAAACTATTTGAAAAGTGCACTAAGTAAAGTGATATAATAGGCAATAGCTAAGACTTGATGGTGAGAAAATAACACAACTCAAAGTAAATTGAATGCGTGCTTACAAAGAAATTGTACAAACAATCAGGAGACTAGATTCAAAATGAATTCAAACAATAAGCTACAATAAGCTACTGATATTTATGATATTTATCTAAAAAAAGACTAATAACAATAAAGATATGGCTATACAAAAACTGAATGGCCACCCAATACATAAGGATGAGTGAACTTGAATGACATTAGCCACCTGCTGATACAAGATGAACTTAATGAAATTAATTTTATAAATTGCTTGATTTTTTTTTTTTTAACAAAGCAATGAGATTATCAGGTCAGAACCAACATGGTAATCAATAGCGATGCTGATAAACAAGTCAAAGATAACCTTAACACTAACCCAAACACTTACCCCAATGCTAAAGGTAAAACTAAC